>PISX010000194.1:247787-351458 GCA_004024625.1 Mellivora capensis
GGGGGGGGGGGGGCGCGTATTAATTGAAAAGGGCACAGGCTCTGGGTAAAGTTTGAGACGGGGGAGCAAGGGCCAAGAGACCAGGAGGAGAGAGGAGAGGGTGGGTATCTCTCCATTCAGCCAGGCGCGTCCCGGGCTACCGCCGCTCAGGTGCTTGCTGCGCATTGTTTGGGGTTGGGGGTGGTGATTGCTCCTCCTCGCGCGCCCCAAGCCCAGGGGACACCCCTCAGATCTGCACGCCTATGCACGTGTTCCTCAGGGGATAGGTATGAGAGGATTGACGCCCTCAGGGAGCACCCTCCTCAATACGTGTGTGTGTGTGTGTGTGTGTGTACGCGCGGGGAGGAGGGGCGCACACACTCGCTCTCAGAGTCCCACCATACACGGATTTCTTGTTCAGTGTATCAGTTTACATTTGGTGGTTGAGTAAACAAAGCAAACATATGTCACATTTTCGCGACAGATGGTTCAAACCCAGGGATACTTAGTTCTCTTTCTCGGACAGTGATAACGGGGTAAGTTACTGAGCGGACTAAGCGAAACGTAATTGAGTCTCCCAATCGATTTCTTCACCTTAAGTTTATTCTCATATTTTCACACACAAACCAGAGAAATCCCGGGGAGGTGGTTTTAGCAAGGAGGGCCCAAAGTGAATTAAGAGTTTATCGGAAGACCGTGTTTCACACATGGACACCCAAAACATAAAACCCTCTTTCGTCATCCCATTTTATAAGTGGAGGTGAATGTCTCCCTTTGGGAAATCAGTAATTAGAATTCCAGTTCTCAACAGATAACCGAGTTTCCATCAAGGCTGACCACATGGGATGACTGGATGACAATGAGGTTTCATTTGAGGATGTCACCCACATCTCTTGTAAGTGTTCTTTGTTTAGAAATGATTCTATGCCTCTCTCATGTTCCACAGACATGTTTTAAATGAAATTTTAATGGGATGGAGGAAGGGTGAAATAAAAATTCCCCAAATGTAAAATATGGGACTTCTTTTAAAATATTTGTAGCTTTAATATTTTTGAACCACTCACAGTAGTCCTCATTAAGTCCTTACTGATGATGAGAACAGAGCTTTATATTTTCTCTAAAAAATAAACCACCAGCCACTATGGGTTGTCCAATACAATAGTCACTAGCCATATGGCTATTTCCATTAAAAAATAATTAAAATTAAATGAAAGAAAAATGCATTTTTCCAGTAGCACTAGCCACATTTCAAGTGCTCAGTAGCTGCCTATAGCTAGTGACTACCCCATTGCACAGCACAGATTCAAGGGATCTCCATCATCGCAGAAAGTTCTACTGTACAGTTGGTGTGAAAATAGTTAAGGTGGTGTGTATCACCTTAGAACAGTTGAATAACGCAGGCCTGAAATGAGTGCTTTATAAGGAACAGTAGTAGTTGTTGTTGATCATGATGACTTGCTAGTCCTTTGAAGAAGGCGGAAAATCCATGAAGACCCAGCTCACTGCTGGTGTGTCCATCACTCAGAATGGAGATCATCAAGCAAAGAAGCCAAAGAAAGGGGAATGGATATGTCAAAAACTGATCTTCCAAGGCGCCTGGGTGGCTCAGTGGGTTAAAGCCTCTGCCTTTGGCTCAGGTCCTGGGATCGAGCCCCGCATCCGGCTCTCTGCTCAGCAAGGAGCCTGCTTCCTCCTCTCTCTCTGCCTGCCTCTCTGCCTGCCTCTCTGCCTACTTGTGATTTCTGTCTGTCAAATCAATAAAATCTTTAAAAAAAAACAAAACTGATCTTCCAAGGAGAGCTGTGTGTAAAAGGATGTGGCCCTTACTCTACCTTAAGACTTCATGTATAACAAGTTAACAAAAAATTACTGCTTTACAACTATTTCCACTAACTTCCAGAGATAAGACAAATGCACAACTGGAAAGCCCTTGGAATATGGAAGCTAGAAATACATGTGACTTACTGTATTAATATTATCTCTGTTTCCTTGGAGCTTATCTGTTCTTATGTGTACAGGACTGATCTCAGGATGAAAGGTGACATCAAAATATCAAATATTATTAATAATGATAAAGGTTCATGCCATCCACTGTGACATGTTTTCTCAGTGGGAAATTGGCTTTAATGCTACAAAATTAGGTTCAATCTACCCATAAGCATGTGAAATGAGCAATTTTCTTGCATTTCTTCATGTAAGTGTATTTTCATAAGTTAACAGATGAGTCATGGTGAGAATGACAGTTTTATTCTGTGCAACATTTTGTCTCCTACTCTCATTGCCTTGGCCCTATAGAGTATAACGTAAAACATTCATTTTTTAAAATTATACTGCTGTAAAATCACTCGAGTTTCTCTAACTCAAACTAGTCCATCAAAGTATTTGACATCAGGCAGTTTGACAGATTTACCCTCTAGCTACGCAAACCACTCACTATTCTCTAAATGGGCCATGCTTTTATTTGTTACTACTACTACTACTACTACTATTACTACTACCACTACCCTTATTATTGTTATTATTTGCTGATGCTACACCTTTGACCATGCTGTTCCATCTGCCCAATGTGTGCTCCATCCTGAAATTTTAAGATACAGCTCAGCTCCAACAGGCCACTAAGAGTAGCAAGGAGTCCTTCAGCCAGACTGAAGAGTTCTCAGTAGTGTATTACCATGGCATGATTGGGATTCTTATCATTGCTGTTGTGACATGCATTGCTATACCTGTTGCTATGCCTATATATTGCTGTACTGTTAATTACTATACCTGTCTCTTGAATTGGAATGTGAGTTCCTTGAAGGCAGGAAGATGCTCTATTCTCCTCCTCCTCCTCTTCTTCCTCCTTCTTCTTTTTCTGCATCCCCAGCATTTAGACTGAAGACTGACACGCAGTCACCTCCAATAAATGAATATTGATTGCATGAATAATGAGTGATGTTGTTTCTCTTTTTCCTCTGACACAATAATTCTACTGAAAGGTTTACATAAAATTCCCTTACTATACGAATCATACTAAATATAAGCACTTCATGCAATTACTGGTATTGCTGTTCCAATCATAGTATCAAATATGTATTATTCCTTTGGGGATTTGACATTTACATTTTTTTAAAACAAAACCCATTATTGTAATAGAATGCTCTTTTTCTGGTTCACTTTAATAGTAACATATGACATATTTCATTTCTGGGAAATGATAGCTCGCCTTAGGTCATATTTTAAGGCATAAAGCCAGAGGCAGAGTAACGTTCCCACCTGAAGTTCTCTAATCATCTAGAAATGTGCCTCTCTCTGGGAAAGAAGGATTTAGAAGGGCCAGATTACAATTACCCTGGAGCCTTCATCCTCGAAGGCAAATTTTTAAAAGCCAAATCACCCCCAAAGTGTTAAAAATGCTTTTATAGTCACACAAGACCCGGTGCAGTCCTTTAGGAAAATGAGAAAACAGTAATCATCCAAACTTGGAAGGCTGGCGTAAGGGTCTACATGCTGACCCAGATCTCATCTTCTAATGCTATACTTCAACATTTGCCCTCTGGCAGTGCAAGAAGAGCTAGGCGCTCTCAGGTTTCAGAGCCCTCTTCCAGGCTGACTATATTAAGATGTGTCCTTTGAACAGTATTTGCAAATGGTAGCTTCTTATTGGCTATCAAGGTGCCTGACCCCTAAGAACCGATGTTAGGAAATCTCTCTGCCTCCTTCGTTTTCAAGCAATTTTCATTTCTTAATACTAATAAGCCAGTGCAAGGATTTTAATGCATTTGTTAAAGAATATTGCATTTCATGAGCATTGAAGTCATTTGTACTTTGGCCTTCTGCCACAGAATGCATTCAAGGTGTGCAGTCCCAATGAAATAATGTGCCTGTCACGTCTTATTGCTTGAATATATGGCAAAAGATGGCCCATCTTCTGGGCACTTGCAAGCTTTTTTTAGTGATTGCCAAAGGTGTCAGATTAAAAGCCCTCCTTATCTAGACAGGATGGAGAAGAAACACCTTTACTTTCCACCGCTCTCCTAATAAGCCCTAAACCCTGTTCCAGAGAGACTGTTCCTTCATAAGGGCAAGAAGGAAGCTTAATCCCCAGCTTTGTCCAGTAATTAGCCTCTCTCTCTCCCCGGAGAGAGCAAACACAGATGCCGATCCAGATGAGCTTCAGGACAGGGAATGAAAACACGGACTCATTTCTTCAGAAGCCTTTTAGCAGCCTATAAGACAATGAAAACTTCTGGTTTCTACGGAGGCTCATTAGGTCTGAGGTGGTGGGATGAGGCCTCTCCCAGCAGTGGGGAAGCAGGGGGGTAGTAAAGGCGACCACAAACTGGGGGTGAGCCAGTCAGAGGTCCTGGCTGCAAGAGTGAAAGGCTTGTCCTTTTCAGGCCACTTGCCCAGGTGGCTTTCCATAAATGCCATGGAAATGCACTGTTTACCCAAACCCAAGCCTCTGGAAGCCCCAGAGTAACCTAATGCAATTAGCTTACCATTGATGGCAATGCCTCCACCAGAACTAATTAAGCCAACGGTGCTTGTGGCACAAAGGATTTGGGGCCTGTTTTAAAGCATCTATTGTGACATCATTTAAAAGTCATTTCAAACTCGTCCAAAACGGTTGCTCTGAAAACAAATGCAATGCAATGCAAAAGTCAGTTGGAACTGTCGAGAAAAAAACAGCACAGGAGATGAGGTTTTTCTCAAATTTGAAGTCTATAGAAGGAATGACAAATCTGATATATAGATTACTCTAGCACAAAAGTGAATTAGGATAACCTAGGAGATACTATCATAATGAAAATACGAGGTTGCCCTTGACATTGTTCATATATTTGAGGCCATGTCAAAGAATTAAAGGGAAATCAGTCTGGTTTGGGTATGAATTATCTGTTCAGCTCAAAATACAGAAGACTCAATGGGATGGATGTTTGTGTTTGTGTTTTATCTACATACAACTCATGTTAAGAGACAAAAAGAACCTCCCACCTCTAGAGGTTCTCTTGGTGAAAAGGACCGGTTAGCCTCCAATATTTTGTCTCAAGGGTCAGTAGAGATTCTGTCTGGACTCTCTCTCTCTCTCTGAGCTTTCATTGACTACTTCATTGATTCATTGACTGATTGCTTTGGTTGATTTGTTTTCTTGTGCCTACCCAGTACCCAGTATTGTGATGGTCACCACAAAGAATGCAGATAAATGATCTTGCCTAAGATCAGAACTGAGTGCTTCCTTCCAAATGGTACAGACTCCCAATTGCCCCCTGGGATTCTTCTTTCTTCCTTCTATGACTGTGCCTTTCTAGGTAGAGGCCATTCTCCATTTATTAGTTACAAACACCCTTATTTTATAAAATACAAACTATAAAAATATGAAAATGCACTACACAACGTATGAGTAAGTATTGTTTCAAAATGCTTTTAATTCCTCTATGTGTATGGCACCTGTATTGGATTGTCATGTAAAACGTATTTCTTATTGTGAGTCATGGTCAAAAACTCTGGAAACTACTGCTTCATTTAGTAATACTCTGGTTTTTCTTTGGAAGGCTGGCCAGCCATATTAAAGACAATAATTCCCAGCCTCCCTTACAACCATTGTGGTCATGTGGCCAGGATCTGATGATGTGAAGAATGTCTGAGGGGCAGTCTTACTCTACACGTTTCCTTTGCCCACCATCTTGCTCCCCTGGGCAGGTGGGGTGGGGGGTGCATGCTGTGTTCCACCAGGAAGGTAAGAATAACAAGAGATGACAGAATGACAAGAAAGAGGTGACCTGAGTCCAAATTTGACCTCCTGGAGTGTAGCTGTCTGCCATAGATTTCTACCATAGATTTCTACCCCTACACTATTATTCAAGAAACAAATAAACTTGTCTTATTTAAGCCACTGGTACATTGGGTCTCTGATCCGTGCAGCTAATCTTATAGACCTAGTACATTCAGTTTCTAATGAGAGAAGAAAAAGAAAGAAAAGAAATTTAACTCAACAATTATTTACAGAGACTATCACGGGTCAGCCCTTCACTAGGTTGCTGTAGGAAAATACAGGAGAATGTTGGCTCTAAAGGAAAATGTAATTGCTTTGATGCACGGTGTATCTAAAATAATCAAATAGTACTGTAAAGGAGTGTAGAATGAATTGTCAACAAGAATGGAAATAAAAATCAGGTTCTACAGAATCAGAAGAGATAGTAAGAAAAGGAAATAGATCCATGGCATCGGGAGAAGAGGTAAAGAGAGGGTAAAAGAACGAGTAGAACATTCTTGAGAAGTTTTCAATTACTCTGAAGAAAAGGAATGAAGTTTAAAAACCTCCAGAATAGGAGTGGTATGTCCCCTGTCCTGCAGTCTCCCCGGTTCTAGCCCCATATGGCATTCCACCAAGGTTATCAGAAGGGGTTCATGACACGGCAGAGCAGGCCCTACAGACTTAACTCCTCAGGTAGACACAGACTCATTCTCGCTTGTCAAAAATCCCTATTACCATCATGATAGACCAAAAGCCAAAGGCTCCTTCACTAGAACCTTGGGAAGAACAGGAGGCTATCCTGTGGGAAGTCATTCTGGATTTGATGAGCAAGACTTCCCTATGGGGTCAGACCCAACCCCTCCAGACATGCCTCCACTTCAAGATACATTGGTCTTTGCCCTGTTCTACAAGATGAAACTTCTATTATTTCTTCTAGGTAACTGAGCTGCTAACAATGTGGGTATTCTGGAATGCTGTGGGTTTTTTGGGTTGTTGGGTTTTTTTTTTTTGTTTTTGTTTTTGTTTTTTTTTTTTTCATATCCATTCAAAGCCATTTAAGACTCTGGCCTCCTTCCTTGGAAGATGCATAACTTGGAGATGCTTGCTGGCAAGGCAGGGGCCTGTGAAAAGGGAAAGTGTTATTTCAACAGACTCACCACAGAGGTATGTGTTAATTAACTTAATTGCGCCATCAGTGAAGCAGACGATGGCAGTAACTGCTCCCCGTAACGGGGCTGGGTTATTGCCATCATTTATTAAACGTGCTGGTTTTCTTAAATGTAGCCACTTTCCTTTGCTCTTTAAGCACCTCCCCACACGCCATTCGATTTATAGTTTACCAACCGCTTCCACATGAACCCAATTACATTGTTTGGTTTTCATACCTGTTCTGTAACGAACACGTTATTTTTCCCACTGAGCAGATGAGGAAACCGGAGCTCACACCTGACTAGGGAATTGCCCAGGACCACCTAGCTTCTTAGCCCAAGAACCAAGTTTTAAGCCCAGTGTCCTTTTCTGTAGGCCAAACTAGCTAAGAGTCATGATATTCCAAAGAGCAAAAACCAAATTTTTACATTCTATATCCCTTGCACATTGAATTGACAGGTGTTAAATACTAGTTTATTGCTTGAAAATGAATATTTAATTATCTGATTGCTTTATTTATGAAAAACTAAAGTAGTAACATCATATGGATTGATTAAGACTACATACAACCTGGTTAAATACAAACTTGATAATTTGGAGAGCTGCTCAGGACCCCTTCTACACATTTTTCCAAAATATTAAGGTACAGTTGGCTTCACCTGACTTACTTCCACTGTGATTACCGTGAAGACTGAGAAGTCATGTCAGTACTGCCTTTCAGTGGGCAAACGGAGATTTCTTTCTTTTTTTTTTTTTTTAAGATTTTTATTTATTTATTTGACAGACAGAGATCACAAGTAAGCAGAGGGGCAGGCAGAGAGAGAAGAGGGGGAAGCGGGCTCTCTGCTCAGCAGAGAGCCCGATGTCAGACTTGATCCCAGGAACCTGGGATCATGACCTGAGCTGAAGGCAGAGGCTTTAACCCACTGAGCCACCCAGGTGCACCCAAACTGAGATTTCTATTGAATGTTACCAACTCCATAGCAAGTAGAATGCCCATTTTGGGACTTAAGGACAGATTCTTGTCCTGCCAGAATGATTTCCTAATTTTGCTGGCTCGTGGTTGAAAGTCCATCGTTACCTATTTAATGTAGTGTCCCTGGTATCCTTAGAAAGCCCTGCTTACAAGGTTGGCCCTTGGCTGATGTCTGGAAATTTGGATTTCAGGATGGTTCCCATCATTTCCTGATAAGAATAGCTCATTCTGCCTGAACAACTTATTAAAACAATACGGTTTATCCTAAACACTCGTTTTCCTTCTAGGAGTCTAGAATTTTGGTTCATACTAAGAAGAGGATTATTGTATGACCCAGCTCCCAATAGAAACCTTGGGTATTAAGTCTGTAATGAGTTCCTCTAATGGAACAACATTTCCCATGCTGCTACAACTCCTTACTGAGGGAATTAAGTGCATCCTGTGAGATAACTCTGAAAGAGGATTCTTGGAAGCTTGTGCTTGGTTTCCTCTGGATTTTGCCCATGCATCTTTTCCCTGTCTGATCTTGCTTTGACTCCTTTCATGGAAGTAAATTACAGCCACGAGTACCACAAGATCCTGACTTCTGTGAGTCTTCCTAGGCAATCATTGAACCTAGGGATGGTCTTAGGGACCTCCAATACAGAAATATCCCAACAACTTACCCAGTGAGCAGACAGCAGTCTAAAATTATTAAGGATTATGTTAAGCCAGTCAAGGCAGGAGTGGCTTCATGAGCATGAGTCTTGTGTGGTCATACAGAGCCCCATGCTTAGAAGAGCCCAGATCTTGACTTAATGCTCTGCTGTCAGTTTTTTGAAGTTAATAATTTCTGAGCAAGAGATCCTGCATTTTCATTTTACATTGGGTCCCACAACTTATAAAACCACTCCTGGGTCAAGGTAATACTTAGAGATCAAAGAATGGAACATCTTGTCACCCCAAAGCTCACTCACTCTCGCTCCCTCTCTGTCTCACCATTGGCAATTTTTTTACTCAGCTTTCCACAGGATCTAAACATCTACTAATTACAGAGTCACTTTGTGGAGGAAAAACTTCTCAGAATGTTAAATGGCTGTCAGTTACTCACAGCTAATGGCAACCTTGTTCACTCATTCCCTTACCATGTATTCTCCTCTTTAATCTTTATCTGAGTTCAGGGTCCCAGGTCAGCATCTCCCAAAGTGCGTTGCTCAGAACACCAATTCTCATGAGATGCACTGGGGGAACATTTTTTGTTATAAGTTAGGGAGGCTCTCTACCCTTTTGGAGACTTAGGGTGTACCTTAGCATATTGAAGACTCTGAAAAGTCTTGCACTGTACCAATCTCTTTGGCTTTGTACGAGTTTCCCAGAGCTGCCTTAACAAAATTGCACAAGCGAGGTAGATTAAACAACAGAAAGGTATCGCCTCAAAGTTCCAGAGGCTGGAAGCCCAAGATCAAGGTTTCGGCAGGGTTAGCTCCTTCTGAGAGCTGTGAGGGAGAACCTAGTCCATGCCTCTCCCCTTCCAGTGGTTTGCAGGGAATCTTTAGCATTCCTTGACTTGTAAATACATCACTCCAGTCTCTACCTTCTTGTTCACATGGCATTCTCCCTGTTTGTGGGGCTCTTGTGCCCAAATTTCTCCTTTTCACAGGGATACTAGTCATATTGGATTAGGGCTCACCCTAATGACCTCATTTTAATTTGATTGCTTCTATAAAGAACATATTTCCAAATTAGGTCACATTCTGAGGTACTGGAGGCTAAAACTTCAACACATGAGTTTTGGGGGGCACAACTCAACCCATAACAAACTTTATCATTGTTTCCCAACATATTTAAGTACTTGAAGGTCTGACTCCTACTAACACCCTACAGAACCAGTGCTTCATGGCATTAGCTGAGAACTGCTCTACTTGATGAACAAAGGAAAGTCTATGTGGTTGCATGGCTACAGTGCAGGGTGCCCGAGAAGGTGAGGAGGGGGAGGGGCGGGGAATGGCAGGAGGCCAGGCTGCTGAGACGGATTGGGGCCAGAAAACGCTCTGGATTCTGAACTCTGGCAATGTGGATTTATCAGTGGTTCATCTACAACTTCTCAGAGTTTTCTAGCCGGGGAAGTGACATTATTAAACCTGGCAGCTGTTTGGAGATTGGAAAGAGGAGAGACTGGAAGCAGGGGGAGGGAAGAGACTGGAGGCAAGGAGACTGAAGAGGTTGTTTCAATGTCTAGGAGAGTAATGAAAAAGAAGCCTGCACCAAGACAGCATTAGGGCATGGCAAGGGAAAGGAGAAAGGGCTTCACCTAAAAGGTAGTAAAATGTCAAAGACACACTTAAACACACACAGGTAAAGATACATCAAATACGTATGATATATTGTTCACATTAAAATAAATATAAACATGTATTCATATATAAAAATAAATATGTAGATGTGTGCATATATATGTGAAAGATTTCAGGGGAGATGCCTTTGTACTCTGACTCCTTGCTTTGTCTGTCTAATGGCCTCAAGTAGAAAAGCTCTTACAGTAATGGTCCGAGAAATATGTCAGGCTGGGAGGATCCTGTTTTGTCCCTACTGGGGGCAGGACTGTGCCAAAAGGTCTAAGAGGCAGATAGGAAAACAGGGCCCTGTGTCATCCTCCCCCTTGCTTTCCCAAACTCTAGCCACCTTGGCCTTCTTTCTCTTCCACCTCCAAGCCTTGTGCTTGCTGTTTCCTTAGCCTGGTGCTTGACTTAGCCCTTCCTTTGTTTGACCAAAGGTCTTGACTTACAGGACACTTCCTCTAGGAAGTCTTCTCTGCATTCCCCTGGCATTCTGTTTTCAGCCTGCAATCCCCTGTTCAATATCTTTCTTTGCTCCTAGACTCTAAGCTCCATGAGGGCAAGGAGCATGTCTGCCATGTTCTTATTGTGCCCCCAGCACCTGGCACAGGGCCTGGCACATGTGGGGAATGAGTGAATGAATGTTTTATTAAGGAATCTGAAGCAATGTAATAAAGGAAATGATAAAAAAAAAAAATAGATGAGGAACTAGGTGATGTGATAATTTAGAAGTGAGTATGGAACCCCTACCCTTACCAAAATGACTTTTAAACTTGAAGCCAAAGTCAAGTCCTGAAGGGTTTGTATTAATTTAATCTTATCCAAAGAAACTTCCCTTTTATAGGAAGGAACCCAGCGGGCGGGGGGGGGGGGGGGGGGGGGGGGGGGGGGGGGGGGGGGGGGGGGGGGGGGGGGGGGGGGTGGTGGGGGGTGGAGCGTACGGAGATTTATTTTAAAAGCTTCATTGACTTCAAATCATGTTCATAAATGAAAAAAAAAAAAAAGGAACTCTTTAGATGAATGTATTTAAGTAGAAATGGCCAGAAACATGTGGATTGCATTTCCTTTAAACTCTCTTGGGTTTGCAAATTGGAAAGAAGGGTCTGGAAGAAAAAGCATTTTCTATTTTCCTAAAGTCAGTATATTTGGGAAACAGTGATGTTTGAGATGTTCAGGAAACTGAAGATATGTGTGGGTACTTGTTTAAGTACTGTTATTTCCAGTAGTCTACTAAAGTGGCTGATAAGAAAGAGGAAGTGGGCATTTAACATCTGAAAAGAACCAATTCAAAAAAAAAAGTGTTTTTTCTGTGTAGCTTTCACATAAGAGAAATCTTCCTCTCCCCACCCCCCCCTTGACCACAATCAATATTTTTAGGGGATGAAGGCAGAAGGAGGAAAGAGTTTATTCGGGCTTTTGTATGCAACTGAGCTGTGGAAACAGATTTTGCTAAATCTGCCAGTTAAGTGCCTCTAAGTGCTTTTAAAATATGTCCTAGAGCAGAATGGAGGGCACAATAAAGAGAAACTGGGAATTAAGGCTAACTTATTACATTTAAGTGTCTTGATAGTGGAAATGCCAGAAAAAATAGCAGGAGGGATGAGCAGATAGAACTTGGACTCTCCTTTTAAATCTTCTTTTTCTGAGCATCCCTAAGAGCTGAAAAGTGGTTTGGGTTCTAAAATGGCCAAATTATGTCACTTTTGTGGAGTGAGAACTTATTTTTCCTATCTATTGGTGTCAATATATAATTTTCCCTAGATGTGGTAGATACAAATTGTGTTAAAATACACCAGCTTCACTGTTTAGTATGATTATCAGGCATTTCAGTTATGCACCGCAATAAATAAATAAGATTTAACTTCTAATTTACACGACTTGAAAAACACTTTCCCCATAAAATCAAGACGTTTAATTACGTAAGAAAAACAAATTTAATGGGAAGGAGAAAAGTGAAGAAAGAAATATTTGACCAACAATGTCAGTAATTTTACAAATGATCTGATGATGTTTAAATCATATTAATCTATTGATATTTAGAGATGCCAATGGCAAGTCATCCATTTTTAGATTTGAAACAGTTATAGCAAATCCATTTGTGTCTGAAAGGTGGACTGCTAGAGCCCCCTAGCTGTTGGAAGTAATTCTCTCTTCCTCCATGTAGGTAAATAACTGCAAAGGCAGTAAGTCCTTCACCAAGAAACCTACTAGAAACCGATGAAATAAAAGGCTACAGCATGATCCTCCACTCTTGCCTTACCATTTGGGTTGGTAGTAATCTCAACAGTGCTCTGAGCATCATGGCATCTATCCCGGCCCGCCACGCCCCTGAACATCTTGACAAGTCAGTTATAAGGATGCTGTCACTATCTGTGTTTTGATTGATTTGATTGATTTGAAGTAGGTAGTCTCCTACACCCAGAAGACCCGTGAGCATTACCTTAATAGGTGTTTCCAGTTCTATTTTCAGTAGAAGGAGGGTCTATCCTAGAGACCTGATACCCAGGCTTGGGGGTCAATCAGGAGACACACACTCATGACCCATGGACAAATGTGGGGTTTTTTTAGTTCGCACAGAGTTTTAAAAATCTTCAAATAACTATGTGACTTTTATATATGGGACAATTGCAGATGAAAATTTGTATTTTTAGCTTCTTTTAAAGAATCAAAAGACCCAGTAGCTCTGGGCCTGAGTATCTACAGAGCACCAAGGGCAAGAGTCAGTAGTAACCTCTTGTACATAGCATGGACAAGTTCAGTTCACCACAGTGCCCAGCATTTCTTATCAGATAATATAAAACCAGCATGCCAAATGCCATTACATTACCTGCATGGAGCCTGTAGGTCTCTGAGTCTGGAATTCTCCCACTAAACCCTGAGTAATTATACTCTTCCTCCTCCCAGTGATAATGATAATAATAAAGCAGCTTCTGGCGATTGAACACTTACTATGAACCTGGCATGGTGGGAGGTCCTTCATTTGTATTCTCTCAAACATTCATACCAACCACTCAAGATAATTATTATATTTTACAGACAAGGAATATGAAACTCATGTTCAAATAAAGTAATTCAGTCGGTATATAATGAAGGCCACTCTGAGCCAGGTGTTGTAGTAAATGCTGGGGCTTCGGTGCTGAATAGGACAGCGACAGTTTCTGCCTTCAAGGAGCTTATGAGCGAATTACAAGTGTGATGATAAAGTGAAGGAGTAGACCTTTGTGGAGGTACGCGGCAGAGGGAATGTTATGTGGTCTGGATCAGGGTTCTCAAACTTGTATCAGAGTCACTTGGAAAGAGTGCTGGTCCCTGGTGCATCCCTACCCCCAGCTCTCAATTTTCTGATTTATATAAGCCAGAGGGGAAGCCAGGAATCTGCCCCTACTTTTTTTTTTTTTAATTGTGGCATAGGGTAGAAAACAAAATATTTACCATTTTAATATTTACCATTTTAAGTCTGCATGTCAATGGCATTAATACATTCCCATTGTCATGTAAGCAGCAACACCATCCATCTCCAGGACAGTTTCTACCTTCCCAATCTGAAACTCCATAGAATAACTCCTCCTCCCCTTCTCTCGCAACATGATGTCTTCAAGGTTCATCCGTGTTGTACCATCTATCAGAATTCCCTTCCTTTCTGAGGCCAAATAGCATTCCATTGTACCCATGGAATACTGAGTATTTTGTTTACCCATTCATCTGTAGATGCACACTTGGATTGTTTTCATCTTTTGGCTAATGTGAATAACACTGCTATGCAGCGTGAGCATCTGTTTGAGGAGGAATCTGCACTTCGACCAATACACCAGGTGAATCTAATACAGGTGGGTCACGGGCCAGACTTTGATCAATGCTGGTATAGGAGTCGGGGAAATCCTCCCCGAGGAATTAACATTCACACTGAGAGTCAAAGCATGAGTAAGACTGGATCAGGTGAAGGGGAGATAACAGCAGTCACTCTGTGAAGGGTGCACTCTCCCGTTTACCTGAAATAAGAAATACAGAAGAATGCTTTTATGGACACTTTAGTCATTTAATTTGCATGATAGTTATCATGGTCTACTTTATATTGCAGGTTATTGTGTATGTGAATGATTTTGCCTTACCAGATTGCAAGTTTCTGGAAGGGAGGAACTACTTTTTAAGCATATTTGATCATCGTCAGCACTGAGTAATTCACAGCATTGAAAAACTCGCACTCTATTATGCTTCTTTAACAAAACAGAGATCCCCAAAAATTCAGTGAATGAACGAGTAGATGAACATGATTCACATAATAGCAATTTCGGAAGAAACAAAAGTGCCTTACTGGATGCTTAATATTGACACATTTATGTGGTAGAGGAAGTGGGCAGCAAAACAATTATGAAAACAAAACACTGCAAATAAAACCTTCGCTTTTTTTTTTTTTTTTTTTAAAGAAAAGCAGTCTCTCAAGAAGCTTGTAGCTTACCCTTCAAAAAGTGCTTTTTTCAGAAGTGGGAATACTCCTGTCTGTAAAGACAAACCAGACCAAGCATCAGAGCAAGAGAAATTGAGGACCCTATGCTCCCGGAATAAAGGAACTGTTCAGGGTAAGTCACAGAATTGGAGAAAGCGAATCACCATATTCCGTTGTCTGTGCATTGAGGAATCCAGTGTTTCAGACCAAACCCCAGTAGAAGTTTTAACTTGAAGTTCTAAAGGCTCATGTCTCTCTGTTCCAGAAAGAAAGAGATTAAATAAAGTAGTCCTAGGCAATAGTATCCTGCCTTTAAAAGGAGAAAATCTTGTCATTTGCCACCAAACGGATGGACCTAGAAGAATTATGCTAAGTGTAACAAGCCAGAGAGACAAATATGGCAGGATCTCGCTTATATGTGGAATCTAAAAAAGCAAATTCGTAGAAGCGGAGAGTAGAACAGTGGTTTCCAGAAGCAGGAGGGTGGAGAAAGTGGAAGATATTGGTCAAAAGTATAAAGGTTCACTTATGCAGAATGAGAAAGTTCTGGGGATCTAAGGAACAGCATGGTGACTACAGTTATTAATACTCTACCGTGTCCTTGAAATTTGCTGAGAGGGTAGATCCTAAATGTTCTTAGCCCAGGCACACAAAGACACACACAGCAAGAAAACTGTAGCTAGTAAATAAGTAAATAAGTCAGGAAAACAAAGATTGAGGCTCACAATATTGTTTTAAGAGACTCTGAAACATCTTCAGAAAATCTTTTCTAGAAACTGTTGGTCATTTTCGAGGGAAGAAATCCTTGCCGTCAAGGTTGCTTATGTTGAGGCTCACCTACACCTGCTTGTCTGCCATCCACTATTTCCAAGAGTTAATCATGTTCCAGTTACTGCTTCACTGGTTTTAGTGGGAGTTCAAAAAAAAAAAAAATATCTTGAATCTGTTTATTTCTGCAGATTCTTGGCAACTGGCTTTCTGGGCATTTTCCTCTACTGCTGATGAGTCCCAGTTTTTTGACCCACATTTAACCAGAACACTTACTTTTGTGTGTGACCTCAGATGAGGCCACATTCTTTGTACACGAGGGGAGGCTGAATTAGCACACCTACCGGAGAAAGAATCTAGAAGTCAGTAGTGAAGGCTTGGAAAGACAGAGGGAAGAAATTTGCAAATCCCTGCAGGTTCTCTCCAAAAGCAAACATAAAAAAGGTCATGCTGGCTGACATAGTGTAACTTAAACCGTATTGTTTCCGGAGACTATGATCCTTCCACATTTTTAAATGCTGTCTTCTCCTGGAGATGACTTAGGGAGTCTGAGCAGGAGGGGTTCACAGTGTATGTCAGCAAGTCAAAATCAAGTGGGTAAGCTTCCTTTCTGCTTGTTCTGGGCTGTGTCTTATGCAACTGGGAATAAACCTGGAAATGCAAGAACTCCCTCTACCATCTGACACTGTCTCACTTATCATTTCTGGTAACTTTGCTGGCTCTGCTAAAAAAGTAGAGTAAAAAAAAAAAACAAACAACAACAACCTTGGGAATTATCAACATAGGGAAATCACCATGGGAAGCAATTACTTAAACAGAAATTTCTACCTTCCAGGACACAATCTGAGGTACAACCTCAGTCTTCAGAACACCAGGATCTGGAGAAAACCCATGCATCTACTCCCCATTAGTATTCCCTCAATACCTGGTGCATTGGGGAACCCCCAGCAATGTTTGTGGAGTGGAGTGGAATGAATGCAATGATACTGTGCAGATAATTGTATGGCATATAATTAGGAAGAGCTTTCTAATTCATAAAGTAAGTAGTGGCCCGCGTGAAGTGATTACCCGAAATAACCATTGTTAATTACTCAGCCCTTTGGATTAATTCAACGTTACCAACAATCCACTGCTTTTATTAGGTGGAACCATATGAAACTGCCAACACTTGGCCATTTTTGATTGCCCACGTGGAAGTTTAATACAGTTCAATAGAATATTCTAATTATCATAATTATAGTGGTAGTGGGCTGAATGACACGAGATCGTTATTTTTGTAGGTCAAATGCTGTTGACTACCAACAATTTCATACAATTCAACAATAATAATAATAAATTTGTCATTAAACAGCAGCTACTACCTACCACCTAATGAGTATCTATAATGTCCACAATTTTGCTAGGTAGTTTATGTACATTATTTAATCTTACGAGATAGTGGATTCTAATGTTATCCCTCAAATTAAGTAATTAGTCCAGGAAATAGGAAAATCTTAAGCTGTTGGTCATACTCACCTCATGACATCAGCTTCTCGCTGGGCCTAGCAGCATGATTTCAAGGATATAAGGGTTGAAGTTTAAGGTCACAACCTTTCAGGGAAACAATTTCAGTGAAACAGTGGTTTGGGGTCCAGGTTCCAATTCCAAGTGACTTCTGGAAGAACAAACCTGAATTCCATACATGGTTCCCAAGTGGTCCTGAGGTGACAGCTATGCCCTGGGAAAGGTAGTGTGTAATCTCATGGGAGACGAGTCACACACATGACACGCACAGGAGCTCTGTAGATGGTGCACTGAGAGCAAGGGGAATCCTAGACCTCATTGTGCCTGGGATAGGATGGATTTATACTGTTGTCCCTGCTGTCCTCCATATTACCCAACAACAGAGCCAGAACTTGGAGAATGAAGTGAGTGAGGTCTCTGGCAAAATTTAAGGGGGGCACCAAAAACTCAGGAGCCAAGACAAATCACAGTTTAAGGCAATATTCTTAATACCAAAAGATCCATGGTTAACAAAATACCAGAATTTTAAATAAAAGAAAGACCCATATTACTGATTCTTCCTTTTGCCTCAGGCCCCCACAGGGCTCCACAAGGCAATGCTCGAAAGCATCCCCATTCAAACAATAAATGACACGGTTCTTTCCTTTAAAGTACTTCACGAAGTAATGGCTAATGCTTACCTAGCTATTCCTAGAGGGCCAAGGACTACTCTCTACTAATGATGAGACAAGTACTGTGATTACCCCATTCTCAGTTGAAGACACTGAGGCTTGGACAGGTCGGGGAGTTTGTTAACAGTCCAACACGTAGGAAGCAGGGGGGCCGCGTTTGGGGTCCAGGAAGTCTGGCTCCAGGGCCCAAACCAGTACTCTACAGTCAGATCTTGAGAAAGAGCTTAACATTTGCCACTATTTTGAACGTTACTATAAATAATGAAGAGGGAGCGGACAGTCTGGGAAAAAGAGGAGGGAGGGATACAAGCTTTACCTACTTCACAACTTGGCCCAAGCACAGCCCAGAATACAGCTGTTTGCCGGCTGTAATTCAACCTTGTTGAGCCTCTGCTTCCTGTCAAACGGAAAGATCAGATCCACAGATCTCTGAGGTCTCTTTCATTCCAAGTAAGAGCCTCTCGTTCCATGAATCCTCATTACTATCTAGCATATCTCTGGCACTCGCCAGTCTTCCAAAGTACTTTTTTTCTCCTTATAGGTTCAGTTTCCTCTGGGCTCTTCCCAGCCCTCCGTCCATATGTTTTTTCCTGGTGGTTCTCATCGATGCTCTGGGGCTTCCACGCTCACCTCTCTGTGGCTGCCTCGCAGGTGTGGATCTCTGCTCCATCCTCTCTACCAAACGCATTTCCAGATGTCTGCTGGACTTTTCTCCTCAGTCTCGGGCCGGATACTTCAAGTCAGCGTGTCCGGAATGGAATTCATCACCTCCTCCCGCCCTGCCCTTCCCAGGGCTCCAGCCTTCCTTTCAGGTCTTTCCTCCCCAACTCTAGCGCTTGCTGACATCTGACAGTTTGACCTCCTCCACATGTCCTCTGTTGCTCCTCTTCTTTTCAGTCCCGCCGCCCACACTCCACACCCTCTCACTGCCTTTCTCTTGGACAGCTCCAGGGCACCCTGACCCTCCCGTGCAAGAAGAACAGTGCTGGACAGACCTTCCCAGAGCCCAAGTAGGACCCTGGCTCTCCTATCCAACAGCAGTGACCTCTCTCTGCTGCAGAGGAATTCGAAATCCTGTTTTCATCACGAAGACCTGTCCTGCCTTGGGCGCCTGGGTGGTTCAGTCAGTTAAGTGTCTGACATCAGCTCAGGTCATGATCTCAGGGTCCTGGGATTGAGCCCCGAGCTGGACTCCCTGCTCAGCTGGGAGTCTGTTTGTCCCTCTCCCTCTGCCCCTGGTCTCTGCTCGTGCTCTCTCTCTCTCAAATAAATAACTAAATAAATAAACCATCCTGACACAGTTTGGCCTCAATCTGCTTTTCTAGTCTTTGCCTGTTCTAGATATTTTATACACCACATATACTGAACAATGTTTCCTGAACACGCTATATATTTTCCTGCCTTTTGCTGACGTGATTCCCTTTGCATAACGTTCTTCCCTGCATCTCTCTTTACTCACCCTTCAAGATTCAATTCAAATGCCCCCCCTTCCTTGTATGTCTTCTCAGATTCCCCTAGGGCAGAGACAGTCTTCCCTTTCCTGTAGAATTTATCACTTCATATCTCTGCAGGCACTAATATCCTCCAACATGATCTTATAGTTCTCTGCATTGCTTTATGCCCCACTATGCTAGAGGCCTCCTAGCGGCCAAGGTCATGTCTTTCATTTCCCCCACCACCATCCCCGCCACCGTGCCCGTCACATCATCCCTCAGGAGGTGCTTGATAAAAATGCAAGCACTCGAGTGCTTGATGTAATTTTTTAAAGATTATCATGTCTGCAAAATAAAGGAACTGACCTACACTTTTGAGCGAGTGAAAGGACAGAATCCAGATTTGCTCTCTCCCAGAGGGTAGCTGTCCTCTCGGACAAGTGTTTCCCTCTGGCTGGCAGCAATCCCCCGGGGACAAGCTTGCCCGGCCAAAATCCCATATCCTTTCCAACACTTTCATAACATCTCATCCCTTGTGAGGAACCTGGAACTTTTCTTCTTCTTTCTGAAGACGACTCCCAGATTCTTGAGTGGCAACTCTTTGACTTCTTCCTGAGTGTGCGGAACTCAAGTGTTCTTTGAAACGATCATGACTCAGCTGTTCCAAACCCCAAACCTCCCCCGTGCTGGGGCATAGATTGGGGAGGGGCAGAGAGAGGCCTTGAGATAGGCTGCTCTTATGATTACTAACTGAAAACACTGGTGACACTTAGAAATGACTCAAGATCACTTTTCACACTACATTTATATTTGGCTAAGATCAAGCACAAGAAATGAGTAAAGAAGAGCGGATATCAAAGGTCACTCATCCTTAATCTAACAGCTAAGAGACAACATTAAAAAAAATGCATTTCCTGCTTGGGTTTATCCTTGAACTAACAACTGATTATGGAATTTTAATTTAATATTACAGCATATGTTGTCTTTCTGAATTTAAAAGCTATGACTTGACTCCAAAATGTTTTCAAGTTCTACTGAAGAACATTCTCACCAAAATAAGGTCATCAGTGGTAGTATTTATAATAAATTTACAATTTCTGAAAAAAAATGGAATCAATATATACAATTAATATTGCAAATAAACGTCAAAATGATATACTTCCCACCGTAAAAATGAACCTTGTTTCACACATAAATGTGCTCTGTGGCAATGGTTCAAAATCCTTTTTCTTCAACAGTAAGCAGATTGAATGAAATAAAAAAATGATGTGCCAGGACTTAAAGGTACAAATGGTACAAATTTCAAATTATTGATTGCTGACTGTGCTTACAGACATCAAACAATACTTTTTCAGGCAGCTCTAATAGTCCACTCCAATGGAGACATGATCTATTACAGGAAAATTGAAAATGTGAGAACTCGGAGTGGTCAATGGTCATTTTAAATTATTAAGGTTTGGGGTTTTGTTTTGTTTTTAGTTTATGGGAAAAAAAAACAATGCAAACTAAGACAAAGCTCATTAATGTCAAACCTTTCTTACCAAGCACCTTTATTATAGTTTGAAAAGTACCAAGATATTCAGAATATAAATTCACTCTATGTCAGAGGAAGTGCACATTTGGGCAGACTCCATAGGCACTGACATCCTTTAGTGGAAACCCTAGAAGGCCAAAGTGGTCACTCTTGAGGGACCGGATGTATTTATGTAGGCAAGAAATGTTGTTGGGAACTAATCTCGGATTAATAGGTGATGCATGGGCTCTAATAGAGTGTGATTCTGAACCCTCCTGACCTGCCCACACCTATAAAATTGTCCTTCGGTAACGTCTTCCCAAAGGTAACTGTCAAATATACCATCAAAATGAACTTGGTGGTCCTGTATCATGGCTCTTGAAGCGCTCTGCCCATAACCTGAAAATGAGAAGCAGATCTGTATATTAGAAAAATCTATTAGTCACTCTTCCAGTTGCAAGTGAGAAAAACCAAACTCGAGCTAGCTTAGTCCAAAAAGGTCATTTATTGTTGCATGTTATTGGTGCGCTCAAGTAAGGCTGGATCCAGGTGTTCAGATAAAGTCATCAGGAAAGTGTCTGTCTCTGTCTCTCAGCTGTGCTTCATCTATAAAGGATTTGTTCCCATACTTGCTGTAACCATGTGGAGAACTCTGACAGACAGGACTGCTGAGAGTTGGTGTGGCCTGCAGGAATCCTTTTTTCAGGGATTCTAGCAAAGATAAACCAGTTAAAAATCTTTATACTGGGGGCACCTGGGTGGCTCAGTGGGTTAAAGCCTCTGCTTTCGGCTCAGGTCATGATCCCAGGGTCCTGGGATCGAGCCCCACATCAGGCTCTCTGCTCCTCGGAGAGCCTGCTTCCTCCTCTCTCTCCCTGCCTGCCTCTCTTGCCTACTTGTAATCTGTCTGTCAAATAAATAAATAAAATCTTTTAAAAAAAATCTTTATACTGGTTTTGTATGGATCAGTACATGGAGACACAGAGCACTCTTCTGGCTCTCTTACCCCATAATGTGTACTATCTTCTCCCCTCCACACTCCCATCCGTCCCATCTCATTGGTCTAGTTCATGGGCTTCCATGATGATTTCACAAGGTAAGAGGTTCCACCTGTCTCTGTCTTGCTCTGTTTTTGTTTCACATTCTCTCTTCTTCCCCTCCTCAACTTAATTTTGAAACAAGACACCAACTGGTTCTGCTAAGGTAACTACCCCAACCCACCAATCACCGTGCCCAGGGAATGGAGTATTCTGATGAAGCCAGGGCATGCCCATGAGAATCAGCAGCATATCATGATGGACAGTCCCACCGACTCCATGTACATTTGGGACAAGAGAAGTAGTCCCCAAAAGAAAGTGTCCTACCACACACAAGGAAGAAACGGACTCAACTATTCTCAGTTTTCCGATTCAGTTGACACCCATAAAGCCAGTTGAAATAAGTCCCTCCTCACCCAAAGCATGTTGCGCAAACTCATTCAGGTGTACCTAGACTTTAAAATGTAGACGTGGTGGGTTGGCTGGGTGGCTCAGTCCATTGAGTGTTCGCCTTTGGCTCTGGTCACGATCCTGGTGTCAGGGATCAAGCCCCACATTGGGCTCCCCACTGAGCAGGGGGAGTCTACTTCTCCCCCTAACCCTCCCCACCTCATGCTATCTCTCTTGCTCATTCTCTGTTGAATAAATAGCTAAAATCTTTAAATAAAATAAAATGTAGGCGTGGTGCTGAGCCATGGAGCAGTGAAGCTGAACTTTACTGCAAAAAAATGGAGGCATTAACATGGGGAAAAAATCTCTTCCCTTGGAATTTGGTTGAAGTGGTGTATTGGCCATTTCTGGTGCAAACCTGATCAAATAAAGATGTACTGTGCACCTCTTACATACCAGGCATTATGGGGGCATATTGGTGAATTTTTAAAAAATTCCCTGCCTTCAGAACATTCGCAGTTTTCAGGGAACACAGAAAAGCACATAGCTAACTATAACACAAAGTGATTAATGTTAGGGGAATGGTATAATGAAGTGTTACAGGAGCAAAGGGGAAGAGGTGATTCATTTTTCTGGGGATGGAGGGAATGAGCAGTCATCAGGGAAGTGGGGAGAAAGGGATGTTGGTTGAGGTTTCCTGGGGGAGGTGACATCTGACCTGAGGAATGAGAGGGAGTGTGATAGCTTAGCAGGGGGAGCACAGCATTTTAGGCAGAGGAAACAGTAACAGGAGGGGGAGGGAAATCAATCCGACATCTCTAATAGTTGCTGGCCAAGTTCCCATGGCTCAAGCAAGGGGGAGAATTGAAGCAATTATTGAGAACACTGTCTCAATCTTTCCTTTTCTCCAGGCTGTGGAAATTTGGCCATTGCTGCATTTTTGTAAGAAAAAGAGCCCTGATTCCAGAGACCACACAATGTTAAGGGATGGAAGAATTATTTTTTCGATAGGATAGAGAAAAACCAGAGCACCTGAAATCAACTGGGGAAAACCAGACTTCCTAAGGAAGGAAAACAAAATCCATTCTTCTCTGTTTCTCTGTCCCCGCTCCTCTTCCTTCTTCCTCTTTCTTTGGGGAGGAGGTGGGTAGAGGAGAGTTTTACTTCAAAGAGCAAATCCATTAAGTGAAAACCATGTATCCACAGCATTTGATGCCTTGTGAGAGCTTAATAAATAGTTGTAGTAGGATGATGGTAATTATTCAAATAATTTCTCAAGAATTTCCTAACATCAAAATTAAAATAAAGTGCAACTCCAGGAATTGATTCCCACACCCTCCCCTCTCTTATCCCATCTCCCCAAATGCCTGAGTAGCTTGTTAGCATTCAACACATCCTTTGAAGATTAAATAGCATTAAATTTTTGCCTTGCAAGGGAAGAGATTATGAATTTATGTGTAAACAAGTCTTTGGGAGAAATGTATGCAGAAATCTAAACAAGGATGAGATTTTGGTTTAAAGTCCACAAAACATTCCACAAATGAGCAGAAACTGACCAAACAGACCCCAGTTCGAGGTTCAGCACCACCTTTTATTAACTGTGTAACTCTGGACTCACGTCTTAATCTCAATAGACCCAGTTTTAAAGTGGGAATAATGGGGGCACCTGGGTGGCTCAGTCGTTAAGCGTCTGCTTTCAGCTCAGGTCATGATCCCAGGGTCCTGGGATCGAGCCCCACATTGGGCTGCCTACTCAGTGAGGCACCTGCTTCTCCCTCTCCCACTCCTCCTGCTTATGTTTTTTCTCTCTCTCTCTGTCAAATAAATAAATAAAATCTTTAATAATAATCTTTTAATCTTTTAATTTTAAAAAAACCCTAATGTAATGCAATACTGTCTCAAAAGAAAGTAAATGGAGGAAAGCTATTTTGTTTAATTTTTCTACTCTCACTTTTAACTTATATAAACATTGTAACAATAATAGGGATGTTTACCCAGGTGGCTCAGTGGGTTAAGCCTCTGCCTTCAGCTCAGGTCATGATCCCAGAGGCCTGGGATCGAGTCCGGAATTGGGCTCTCTGCTCAGCAGGGAGCCTGCTTCCCCCTCTCTCTCTGCCTGCCTCTCTGCCTACTTGTGATCTCTGTCTGTCAAATTAAAAATCTCTATCTGTCAAATTAAAAAAAAAATCTTAAAGTGGGAATAATGGTAGTATCTATAATATAGAGGTATTTTGAGCATGCAAAGGGATAATTCATCCAAAATGCTTTACACAGTCCTTGGCACATAGGGTTATCTTGAAATCAACAGAGCAATGAATTACAAAAAAAATTGCCTCCACAGTCGATCTTAACCACAGAAGTAGATACTATATCAAGATTCTAATCTGTTTTTCCCTTCATTGAGGTGTTATATTAACATGATTTGCAGACTGTCCTTAAGATATTATTCTGTGTTGGATATCCCCAGAGGACTTAGGGATGATCTTCAGCTTCTTACCCTTCCTGAAAACCTTTCTGCTTGAGAAAATCATTGAATTCTCTTTGCTGAAAACCTTGGTCATTTGGCACTACATGAGTTTCATTGAGGAGAAGGGGGAGATCTTAATGTGACAGTCACACTGAGCTCCAAAGGCTACAACACAGAGCCCCTGTCCCAGGGCAAGAACATCCTCCTGAAAATACATCTCAGAAACATGCCATTCCATTAAGTCTTGCAATTTGCTCATGTTTAGCCTTCAAGCTTGAGCAACATACTCTTTTCATAAAACAGAAGGCAGCATACATAAGCTTCTAACTGAAGTGCAGAGTGGGTAAGAGACAAGTTGTCTACAGCTCAAATGTGAGTGGGAACATTCTCTTTATTTTACACACAAGAAGTTGGAACATAATTCAGTGCAGCATGTCTTTAACCAAAAATATAAATAAATAAATAAATAAATAAATAAATAAATAAAATAATATATTTGCTTGTTGGACTCCTGACTTGGAACTCGTCTCTTACAAAGGAGCTAAAATATAAATTTGTGTGGAAACAGAAAATCATGGTAAAATTTTCACTCAGCTGCATTGTAAATTAGACCTTTTTATTCTTCACTTTCATAGTTAACTGGTTCAAACATTATAATTCATCTTATTTAATATATAAGGACTAAAGTATGACTGATTACAGATACCAAATTGAAAATAAACAGGTGGAAGACAGTGCTTAGGGCTATCCACTTTGTGGACAGACTTTCCCATGACTTTGTTCACAAACCTGCCATTTAAATTCATTTTTAGCTGGATATGTACACCAAAGGGATGTGTCGACTGTTTGTGATTTATTGGAACATCTGAACAGTTACAAGATACAGCTCCTTGTGGTCATCTATCATTCCAAATGATGATTAAGTACAAAAGGAAGATACAATTTAGAAAAAGAGCTACATGAAGTTGGGATAACAGGAATGGGCCACACCGTGGCTGTATTCATAATAAAATCTGAGAAAAAAAGATTTAATAGGAAAATCACAATAGATACGTTAGATTTTGCAAAATCTAATAAACATGACTGTGGAATGGGTAAAAACCATGATTCCTATTCATAATTGAATATTGGTTTCTTGGGTCAATTTTTCAAGTGACATTATAATGGTCATTGGTTATGCGTGCAAAGACTTCTCACCTTTCTTCAATAAGTATGAAGTTGAGAGAATTTTTTCTCTCTGAGGCGAAAGCACCTCAGTTCAGAAAAAGTCAACCAAAAGTGGGGGCTTTTGAGTCTAGAACTGGTTCTTTTTTTTATGATTTTATTTATGTATTTGAGAAAGAGAGATAGAGAATGAGTGGGGGAGGGGTGTAGGGAGAGGGAGGAAGAGAACTCTTCCCGCCAAGTAACGCTACTAGGTCTGGCTCAATCACGTAACCCTGAGATCATGACCTGAGTGGAAGGCAGACACGTAACCGACTAAGCAACCCAGGTGCCCCCGTTATTAGTATCTTAAAATCAATTAATTTAAAGAGAATTACAGTTCTTAAATCTGCTACAGTGCTTACATGTAGTCTTGTCTGGGAGCAGGGTGACATAAGGCATTATTTCCAAAGGAAACTGTTGTCTTCAAAGTGAGCTAGTACTGTGCTATTTGTTTTATAATCCTATTTTTATTCTATTCTCAGGCTGAGGAGACATAAGGACATATTGGTCACACTTAGAAGTCTATGGGAATTAATGTGCATGCATGAACCCACATACGCATTTGTAAAAATGAGCATGTGTGTATGTGTGTTTGTGCACATGTATTATTGGCCTAATAGCTGATCCTGGGATTCTGGGACCAAGTGGCTTAAATTTGAATCCTACTTACTTGTTTATAAACTTGACAAGTAACTTATTCTCATTCTTGCTGTGTCCCAGTTTCCTTACCTGGAAAAGGGAAAAAATATGGGTATGTTCATACAGATTAAATGAGTTTATACCCTAAGTACTGAAAATGGTGTCTCTACATGTCGTTAGTCCCTAATAAATGTTCATTATTTTTACTGTCAGGAGGATCTATATTTCAAGCAAAATTATCAGTGGTGATTTACTTTGTTCAAAACACACCATGTTCTGTCTGCCTGGTGATCAATAGTTGATCAGAATGTTAGCATAGACCAGGATCTCAACTTTTGGAAATCCTTGGGAAAAGAAAGCTGAGTGGACTGTGGACAAGGTGTGGTAGCTACCTAAACAGAAATCATAACAGGTTTTGAACCATAAATTGTATTTTGTAGAACATCTTTGACCCTACCATGGTGAAGTATGCTTCATGAAAAAAGGGTCATGGACAAATACGTTTGGGAACACTGCGTTCAATTCTACAAATCAAGTTTCTCCATCGCAGATTGCAGGATATCTCAGAACCTTTAATAAACTAATGTGCATTCTGGGTCTCCGGGGACTACAAAATGCAATTTCTCAATCTATTTTCCTACAGAATCATTGTTTTTGCTTTTTTTAAGGAAAGCCTTATAAAATCACAAGGAATGTTAGGAATTCCTTAAAACACAGCTTGGGAAATTCTTCTTTAAGTAATTTTTCTCAAATTCAGATATTTTAGGCTGGTAAAGGACCCCAAGTACTCAACAAAATGCTCTATCAAAGAGGGTAAGTGTTCCATGGAATCTCCCACTGGAAGGTCTTGGGGTTGTCGTTGATAATGAGTTAATAATGGCTTGTCAGTGATTTAAAATGAACATCTCCCAAGCCCTAGAGATTGCTGAACACTAGGAACCATGAGCACTAGGCTCAAGTGTGATCTTCTGGGAATCCATTTGTACAATTTGGAGATGATGAGAATTTCTTTTTTATGGGTTAAAACAAAATTGTTAACTGCATAGCAGAAGTTGGGTCAGACAGATATACTGCTCTCAAGAATCTACTGATGATGATTTGTATTTTATGGTAGCTGCAGAGTTTGAGCTCCTTGTTAATGAGATCAAGCACCATTACATATATTACTGGCATCCTCTGAAACTGCAGATCTATTCTGAAATATCTTTCTGCTACATTTGTTCAAAGCATTGTCTTCCTGTTAAAAGAATTCACCCGCACGTTAAATTTCCTCTATAATATACTACTGATAGCTTAAAGAAATATTTCTATGTATCTCCCTGTCTGAATTTGGAAGCTATGTATTTTCTTTGAGTTCCATTTCTTCTGAAAACTAGTTGTTGACAAATACGACTGTCACAATGATTGTAGGACGGAATTACCCTGTTGATTTCCTAATTCGTTGCTTGAATTGTAATGACTCAAAATAAAAGCAGTCTCTCCAAAATATTTTGTCATCTTACATGGTTTGAAAGATAAATGGTCTTAAGCAAAATAGTTGCTGAAATTCTTTTAGGAGGATGGAAGTGTTAGCATCAAGGCTTTATCTAAGAGAATGTAGGTGGCAAGGGTTACTTTTTTGGGGATAGGTTTTCTAATCCAAGGAGGGGAATTCTGTAGAGTCAAGTCTAAAGTAAAGAAAGGAAAGTAAAAGGAGATGGATTTCCAAGTCAAAGGAGAGCTGGAATGTGTATTAAAAAGAGTACAGAGTTTAGGTCTCAATCTGAAGCCTTGGGTAAATCAGGTAGCTGTCCAGGTGTCAATTTCTCTATTTATGAGATGAAAGGAAAGGAGATCAGTAATCTGGAAGATACAACACTTTTCTTAAGAAAGTTGGTATGGAAGGAGAAGAACACAAGGAAAAATACAAAGTTTAGCAACTTACTATAGAATTCTTTCCATGTGTTAAGCATGGGGGAAAGTCATGCTGTTGGGCCTCATGACTATGTATTCTTTGGTTACCATTTCTAATGCAGTTTAACAATGGCTTTGCTTTGGGGACCACAGCGTTTCTAAATTCCATTCAATTTTCTGCCTAGAATTTTCTATGTTGCTGTTGTATGCCTAGAATGTTTTATCTCCCCACCCCCCCACTTCTCATTTGAAAGGCTTTCACTTACTATGCCTATAAGCTATGATATTAAGGTCCAATGCCAGCAAAGTTTCAGGGAAAAGAGTGAGAAAATTATTTAAAAGGACTACTTTTTGATAATGGCAGTGTTTTGACAGTTTTTGACAGGCAATTTGGAATAATGCAACCTCCTGGATTACAGCCAACCTCCGAAATGGGCTGTAATTTAGAACGATGGCAGTTTCTATGACCTCTATGTTGGAGAGTCACTGGAATTTAAAAGAAAAAAAAATCTCCAAATAGTTTAGGTTCATATTTGAAAATCTGGCTTAAATGTTCTGACATCAAGCCATTTTATTTAATGAAAAGATTTTCTTCTCTTTTTTTTTTTATATTTTATTTATTTATTTGACAGAGAGAGAGAGAGAGAGATCACAAGTAGGCAGAAAGGCGGGCAGAGAGAGAGAGGAGGAGGTAGGCTCCCTGCAGAGCAGAGAGCCCAATGTGGGGCTCGATCCCAAGACCCTGAGACCATGACCTGAGCCGAAGGCAGAGGCTCAACCCACCGAGCCACCCAGGTGCCCCAAGATTT
The DNA here is from genome assembly GCA_004024625.1 of Mellivora capensis. Lineage (NCBI taxonomy): Eukaryota > Metazoa > Chordata > Mammalia > Carnivora > Mustelidae > Mellivora > Mellivora capensis. The sequence goes on from PISX010000194.1 coordinate 276,717, forward strand.
TCTTCTCTTATGCAGAGCTCCAAATACGGATCCGAAAGCTGGGGAAAGATTTCTCTGCCTTTTGCCTTTTTGTGGGCAGTAAAACTCTTCTTCTCAGGTTCCACTCTCAACCAAATCGTGAGCATTCTAATGAGCTGGTTGTGGGCACGTCTGCCCCTTTTCCCCACTGCATGAAATCAGATCCACGAAGGCATGGGTAATTGTATGATGCTGTCATCCTGTAGTGAAGGAAGTCCTGGGCTGTTACAGCTTCCAGCTTCTGCCTTGAACAAAAAATGTGTTGTCTCAGGTTCTAAGTCTGGTCCTCAAGGCCCCTTTGAGAAATAGATTCTGTTACTTCCTTAATGCCGAGAGTTAAATGCTTTTTAAAGAGTTGTATAAGTTAAATATGAGCTGGGTGTGCAGTGTCGGATTTGTAACAGAACCACAATTCTCCAAACGTACCAATATATTCCAAAATTGCCAGTTGCGGGCCATAAAATATTTACATTACAGAGTAAATAATGTATGTTTAGTAAGAAATGATGAAATATTTACAGTTTTTCTAAAGATACTATATGGTTGTTGTTTTTTTTTCCTCTACCACAGCCATTTTTCTTAAAGCAGGCAAAATAGGCAACTTTCAGAGCTCTAAGAACAACATAGAAGCGTCTAGGAAGGGAGAGAATGTTCTGAGGCGCTAAGTGGAAAGTTTCTGTAAGGAGAAGGAACAACAGATGATCCCAGATATCAAGATACATATTTCATATGGTTAAAGGTCTAGGGAGGCATTAGCAAACAATTTTGGTATTTTTACCATGAAACTGAAGGGTTGCTAGGCCCCATTCACAGGACACAGTTTTTTGCCAGAGTCATTATGTGGGAGTATTCTGAACCTCAGAGGATGGTATGACCTTCCAAGCTTCCCAACAAACACATTTTTTAAAACCTCTCCCATACACTCATTGACCCTGAACATGATCTAGAAAACCCAATCACAGTGTCATAAATCCTCACTGCATGTGTTTCAGAAAAAGCCTGAAGAAGCCCTTAACGGAAGTTTTCAACAGAAAACAGAGAGAGTCTCTCACAAAGAGATTTTCAGCCCTCGGCCCATCCTGAGCCATTATGATAGGATCACCCTCCTGCAGGACCTGGCCATCTTTATTTTTGAAAAGCTTCCCAGGTAATTCTCATGATCATCTGGGTTTGGGAACTGCAGTAGAAAGAATATTGATCCCCGAAAATATCCACATTCTCTTCCCTCCTGGGACCTGTGGGTGTTACCTTATGTGGCAAAAGGGGGGTTATGGATGTAGTTAAATTAAGATTCTTAGGATGGGGTTGTCTCAGGTTATCTGAGGGGCTATAAATGTAATCACAAGTCTCCTTTTCAGAGAGAGTCAGAAGGAGATTTGACAACAGAAAAAGGCAAAGTGGAGATGGAAATAAAATGCTAGGCTGCGGGCTATGAAGATGGAGGGAGGGGCGAGGAGCCAAGGAAAGTAGGCAGGCCCTGGAAGTGAGAAAAAGCAGGAACAGATCCTCTCCTAGAGCCTCCAGAAGGAACCAGCCCTCCTGACATCTCTTTCCTTTTTAAAAATTTTTATTTATTCATTAAAGATTTTATTTATTTATTTGAGAGAGAGAGAGAGAACAAGCACACGCGAGAGAGCATAAGCAGGGGAAGGGGGTAGCGGGAGAAGCAGACTTCCCCTGAGCAGGGAGCCCAACGTGAGGCTAGATCCCAGGACCCTAGGATCATGACCTGAGCCCAAGGGAGATGCTTAACTGATTGAGCCACCAGGTGCCCTTGCTAACATCTTCTTAGCTCACTGAAACAGATTTTAGACATTTGACCTTCAGAATTGTAAAATTATAAATTTGTGTTGTTTTAAGCCACCATTTGCAATCATTTTTCCTGAAGCAGTAGGAAACTAGTTCACAAACCATTGCCCTAAAACACCTCAGTTTTAGGACTCCTCTGATGCCAGACCCTCAAGGCCTTGGGATTTAACCTGTTTCCCAGCACAAGTGAAGCCTTGCCTCCAGAAAACACTGCCTGCCGCGCCTCTTCCCATCCGTGGTGGGCACTTCCCTCCCAGCCAAATGCCCTTGAGGATGCCATAGGTGCCCAAAAGAGAAAAGGCATCAGTGTGGGACCGTGGCCAATAACTGCATCCCTCAAGTTTGGACATCAAGCCACAAGAATTCATCATAGCCCGCCTGCGTACTCAGCGTTCTGCAGCTCCTCTGGGCAATTCAGAGAACCCGGAGAGGTCACGCCTTATTCTCGTGCTGAGTACACACACTGCAGAGTGACTGTGGGCACTTAGGTTGCATTTTCCAGGAATGTCAACACTGAGGCTCCCTTGGCCACAGAGGATATTGTCTCATTTTGGGAGAAGAGAAATGCATCACTGCCGTTTAGGGGAAGAAGATGATATCAAGGCATGGGCTTCCCAGTTATATATACTCTGATTAGAAGACCTGGAAATCCAGTCATTTTTCCATAAGTTTAGGCTCTCCATTAGCTGAGGGACCCATTAACAAATTGTCTTGCAGCCCTTGAAATGTAGCTCTATTTTCCAAGGGAGGGCGGGGGAGAAGCTCTGTATTGTATCAGTATTTGCTTCTATCAGAACTCCTTGCAGGGAAAGGGGGTGGGGGGAGATGGCAGCTGCATAGAGCTGGGATAGCATCTTGTTTCTATGACAACAGTGTCTGCTCTGCTCCCGAGCTCCATCTGGTATTTTCAGGCTTAACAGCCAGGTAGCATCTAAATGCCTCGTGGAAAAAAAAAAAAAAAAAAAGTATCGAGTATAGAGATTCTTCAGATCAGGCACAAATACATACAGCAACACCCTGTCCTTTCTGAGAAAAACAGTGAATTAGTTCACCAGCAACAGGGCATCACAAAGACAAACCACTTGGTCCATGGAACATGTTCGCCTCTATATTATGGACTAAGCAAGCACAACGTGCAAATAAAATAAAGTGCTATTGGGGCAGATGGGGACTTTTTCCTAAAGGCAATCTAATGAGGTTCGCACGGGATGATTCTCTCCTTCCTCTCGTGTTCTCTTCCCCGTCCCGCTCCTCGGAGCTGTGTGTGCTTTAGGTAATCTGGATGCAGCAGCTCTTACCTGCCTCACTGACCTTCCCTTCAGATTTTATCCTTGTTGATTACTGTTCCCTGGTAGCTCTGCAGAATTTATGAGAAGCTGAATTTCAGTCCTCCTCCATGGGCACTTGCTCACAGAAAAAGCATGCTTTTAAAACAGCACAACATGACACAGCCTGTTTTTACCTTCCCTACCCTCATATTGAACATAATCGAGTGAAAGCACCTCCTTTTCCTTCCTTTATGGTACCATCATTAAAAACAACATTTTTACCGAGTCATAATTTTTCTGAAATATAATGTAATACAGCGCCATACCTAGATTGTCATGCAATACCTGGGATACACTTCTACTAAAAAATCACTCATTGTTTATCTGACGTTCAAATTTAACTGGGCATGCTGTATCTTTATTTGCTAAATCTGGCAACCCTATTTATAGGCAGGAATACAGGCCTTTGCAACTCACCTGATCGCTTAAGCTTTGATACATTATATCACAATGTGAGCACATTGAACTGAGTATTGGTTTCCAGCATTTCCTGGTTATTACAACAAACATTTAAATGTTCGTTGTTTACACCAGAAAGTTTATTTACATGAAAGTTTTGCATACATTCATTTTTCTCCTTTATTTACTCAATGCAGATTTCCTGGGCACCTGCAACTAGCTTGGCACCATTCCAGGAGCTGGGAATCCACAATGCACAAAACAAATGGGTGCTTCCTCGTGAAGCCAACATTCTCTCGTGGCTCCTGGTTTTTGTTTCAGGACCTTTACTCCCGTTGCATACAAGGCACTCTGATATACAAAGGCGCATCACATATGGGCCCGCCCCCGAAAGCAGATAAACTATACTAGATTCGTTGTCCCTTACTCATCTCCAAATTTCCCCCAGCCTCATCAAGTCAATCCCAAGTCTTTCCATAAACATTCAGTTACAGAAGAAATTTAAACTGTCATTTTTCACTTCCTTTGCCCCTCAGTATCCCAGATTGGGAGACAGTTGGCCCTGGAAGCAGGGGGGGGGGGCGCATTTCCTATCTGTTTCTAAAGTCCTCTCTTGTCCTCCCTGAGATCCATCCGCTTGAAGGTCCTTGCTCTGTCCTCTCCTGAGCCCTCACAGGAGAGTAAGACAAATGAATGGCCCGTAACTCCTACTGTCCTCCACACTCCTTTCTGTGTTGCCCCAACTCTTTTCTCTCCAACCATTTCATCCATTTGATACTGGTCACTACTAAACCAGACAGGAAGATTAAAGGTCTTCTGTATTCCACAAAGTTTTTGAGATATGGACCTATTGTAAATTTTTTTTCTAGATGAGTCAGATTCTTTCCCTTATATATCTCACATTTTGCGACACACTCAGTTTTATTTTATGAGAAGTCTAGGTAGGATATTAGATACACTCAGATATGATATTTAAAATGTATAACCACCATGGTAGACAAAATAAGGGCCCCCAAAGACATTTCCATCCTAATCCCTGAAACCTGTGACTATGTCACCTTATGTGGCAAAAGGGACTTTCAAGTTGTGATCAAGTTAAGGATCTTGAGGTGGTGAGAGCATCTTGACTTATCCAGGTGGGCCCGATAGCATTACAAACATCCTTATAACAGAGTGGAAGGAATGTCAGAGGAGAGAAATTTTATGGGGCTACCATGCTGACTTGAAGATGGAGGAAGGGGCAGAAGCCCAGGGATGCAGGGAACCCCTATAAGCCAGAACAGGCAAGGAAGCAAATTAGCCTCTAGCGCTTCCAGAAGGACTGTGGATCCTTTGATTTTTGCCTAGGAAAACCCATATTGGACTTGTAACCTCCAGAACTATAAGATAACAAATATGTATTGTTTTAAGTCACCAAATTTGTGGTGATTTGTTATAGCCTCAAGAAGACAATACACATTTAGGATCAGGCACTGAGAAATCAGAACTGACCCTGAGCAGGATCCTCGAGGCTCTTTGCTGAGTGTTACCTCTTGGTTGCCAGGTTGTGGGAGATCTGGATGGTCATGGAGTTGGGAGCCCCCGGTGGTGGAAGTTGGAGGTGGAGGTCTGGGGTGGTGGTTATTTACCAAACCCTGCGGGAGTATTTAAATATTTTTATTGCCACAGTGGGTATACGTGTGGATTTCTGTTTGCACAAACTTATGCACAACTAAATCTGATGGATGTAGCGTAGATTCTGGCATGACTCTTGAATTTTTCTTCCCTAAGGCCCTGATATTAACTCTTAATCAAAGTGGCCAAAACACTGATTCTAATATAATTCTATACTCATTTCTATCTGGAATTTTCCAGGGTGGGGACTGGGATGACTGCTTCTTGCTCAAGAGCTATTAAAGATGAAATTTTTACTTGTTTGTTTGATTGTTTTTCCAACTTACTATCTGAACTTTCCATCTCTAAATATTAAGAGGATTTTCCCCCCTTTTCAACTCTCCTATTGCCTCCTTTCTTTAATCCTGCCTCTCCTCTCCCCAGTGAAAACAAGTGGAATAAGGGGAAAAGAGAGTCAGTGACTTGCTCAAAGTCTCCTAGCTAGTTATCAGCCACCCTGAGCATTGGACCTGGGTCAACACCCCATCCAGTGATATGATGTCACACCTCCACAAGGGAACAATGCTTAGGGGTCACCCTCTTATTCTTAAACTGCGTTCAGTCTCCTACAGATTCCTCTTTGGCCTTCCACTGCATTCTGAATACAATCTGGACTGCTTCCATTGCTTTCAGGGCCCTGCACGATGCAGCCCTGACCTCTTCGCCGTCGGTGCAGTGATCCCCACTGGTCCTCTCCATCCTCAGACACCAGCTCTGTTCTGGCATAGGGGCTTCGTGAGAGCACAGATGTGTTGCCCACACCATCGGCGGCGGGTGCTTGTCCCACACAGTTATATTCTACACTTACACTTGCTCTGTGCGCCTTGAGTTAATCAATGTGTATACTTTGCTGCCTGTTGGCTTGTGGGCTCCACGCACGCAGAGAGCTCATTCATCTTGTTGCGGCAGAGCCCGGACATAGTAGTTCTTCAAAGAACACTTTATGGAAGATGTCTGTGGTCCTTCCTCATGGCCTCCCCCTAAAGTAATCTCCCCACTCCCGAGGCACAGAATTCCTAGGCTATCTTGCAAACCACCAACACGGGTTGCCAACCAGATGCAGGGGGCCGAATGAAAGGAAACACAAGGTGACTGGTCATTTATGTAAAATATCATAGCTGGCACTTAAAGGAAGTGGAAACTAGCTTTCTGACCTCTGCAGTAATCAGCTTACACCGTGAAACAGGAGATTTGAATCCCCTTATCTACTTCTAGATGAGAATATTATGTCTCATTTACAGTTACAGCCTTCTGGACTGAAATATCATATTTTATGAGTAATAGCATCTGTAAGTAAGATAAAAGACATCGCAAAAGAAAATGAAAGCATTTAAAATACAACAATTACCGAAATAAAATCATCTTTAGGACATTCTTCTGACAAGTTCTCTTAGGGTTTATTAATTTCTTCTAAGAATATCACCATGAATCTTTTTTATGAGTGTTTGGATCCTGTGTGCACAATCTTTGCATTTATTCACTTGAGGCTAAGGCACAATAGAGTTCAGAATCTCAGCCTTGTCCTGCTTTTCTCTGCATTAACATATTGAAAAAGGAAATTGTAAAGGTATATTATCAAACAGTTTAAGAAACCTATTGATGTATGCGTTTCATAAGTAGAGTAATGAGATATAGCAGGAACAGAATTATAAGACCAACAAATTTCAAATGATGATGTATATACGACTTCGGTAATTCTCATATTTGCAATATCTCCTTATTTGTTTTCAGATATTTAAATTCCTTTCACTCTGTATGCATTCCCTTCAATTCTATTCCACAACTACTTACTATTACCTGTGAAATAATCTGCTTATTCTCTGTTTAAAATGTTTCTTACTGAGCTCTTTTATTTCAACGCTAATTAATTGTTTCCTTTAACCATCTTACAGAGTTTCCATATTCTATTATCAACACACCTGCAATGTCAAATAAAAGATAAGGTTTATGAGCCATGTAAACTATGATAAAACATTTTGAACTGTCTATGGCATCATGAAGGGTAAATAATGACAGTGTCTGGCTTTTATAAGGTATACTATTGTACTAGGGCCGCTAAGACATTCCAACATTGGAAGCATAAAGTAATTTTATCCTGACAAATGAGCAATTTAGCAAATTGTTTTAAGAAGAAAAAGGATTTATATAGTCTACTGTATATATATATATATATATACACACACACATATATATATTACATTTTTTCAAACTTTCTACTCACTGTGAATAATTCATAGAAAGTAATAGAAATATTAAAATTTATCCCAAATTTCCAAATAGTCACTATGACTAATTTCCTGAAATTAATAGAAATCTTCATAGAAATTATTTTTTAATTCTTTTTGTTGTTGTTGTTTGTTTTTTTAAAGATTTTATTTATTTATTTGAGAGAGAGGCAGTGAGAGAGCATGAGCGAGGAGAAGGTCAGAGGGAGAAGCAGACTCCCCGTGGAGCTGGGAGCCTGATGCGGGACTCCATCCCGGGTCTCCAGGATCATGACCTGAGCTAAAGGCAGTCGTCCAACCAACTGAGCCACCCAGGCGTCCCAATCTTCATAGAAATTATAATAAGAGAATATGTTAATTGTTGACCTAAATTTGAATGTATTCAAAGAGTCACTTATTTGCTGAGTAACCATGTACTTATTAGGTAGGCAAAGACTATGTTAATGATGAAAACAAATAACTGGTAAAATAAAAAACACACCTTGAATTTCTCTTTTTAATTCTTTCTGTGTAATCCCAAACTACTTAAATTTATTGTCATGGAAACTACAACTTGATCCAACCAGATTTCAAGGCCCTCATTTATTCATCTTTGTAACTGAAAATTCTTACTTCCCTTACATATAGTGTCCACCCAATAAATATTTATTAAAACAAATGAATTATACAAGGTGAAAAAGAGTGGTTTCCAGGTTCTGTTTTGTTTTTATTTTCCAGAGCTGACAGGCTAATCTCATGGATAGGGGCACCTGGGGCAGCCTTCCTGGACCCTGTGCTGGGCTCCTGACCCTTATAGTGTGAAAAGCCGAATTTACCAGGTTCACTACAGCTTTTTATTTCCAAAGAGTTTGCTGTTTCATGACTCCTAATGTGTTGTTGGAATTTCTTCATACAATATATTTCATAAGCAAAGCAAGTTTGCTTTTCTCAATCAGTAATTAAGAATTGACAGTTTGCTTTCATTTCTATTATAGAAGTGTAAGATGGAAAATTAAATTGATACCTTTAAGTATATATATATATATATATATATATATATATGACTTTATCAAATATGTGTGTGTATTTTTGTATATATCCATAAGGATCTATGCATGTGTTTTCCCTATATATACCTATATACCTATATCTATCTATCTATCTATCTATCTAATCTCCTTAATGGAGAAGGGCTCCTACAGTAGGTGAATTGCCCCAGGCCCGCTCTGAACTTTAGCTCCTATAACCTTGCTTCAAACTCTTACTAGAAAGTTCAATATAGAAAAAAGATAAAAGAGGGACTTCTTTTAACTGAAATACTTGAAAGCCACTGGTGAACAAAAAAGATCTTTCATTGGAGCAGAAGGAATTAGGAGGGAGTTCTAGACCTAGCTCTGACATTAATAGCCTGTTGGGGAAATCCATCAACCTCCACGGCCTCAGTGCTAACATCTATAAAATAAAAGGATTGTGTAAGATGTTTTCTGAAGTCTAAGACAAACACTAAACATTAAAATACTTTAAACATGAAATACTTCAATTGTAATAGAAATAAATCAGTCACTTAAGTTTAAAAAAAAAACCATAACTGTTTCCTGCAACTTAACTTTTAAGGCCTGCTATATGCATTGAATTGGGTCCCCACCTCCGCCCGCCCCCCCGAAAAATACATCAGAGTCCTAAATCTCTGGTAGCTCAGAATGTGAGTTTATTTGGAAACAGGGTTATTACAGGTGCAATTATTTAAGATGAGGTCGTACTGGTGTATGGCAGGTCTTTTATCCAATATGACTGGTGTCCTTATAAGAGGAAAGAGACAAAGAGGCAGAGACAGACTAGGAGAACGTCAATGGATAATGAAGGTAGAGATTGTAGTGTTCCATCTAAAAACTGAAGAACACCAAAAATGACCAGCAGGGACCAGCAGCTATGAAGAGGCAAAGATCTGACTGTCCTTAGAGAGCCCAGAAGGAACGAACCCTGCCAACATCTTGATTTCAGACTTCTGGCCTCCAGAACTGTGAGAGAATAAATTTCTGTTGTTCTAAATCACTGAGTTGTGGTATTTTTGTTATAGTGCTCTAGGAAACAAATATAAATATTAGGAATTGAATATGATACTTTGTATACAAATTTCATTTTTAGTTTTACATGTTAGATATACAGCTACTTAAATAAGCATTTACAAAGCATGATCCATTCTCAATTATTTTTCTTTCAATCACATTTGATTTTAATTGGTTATACATGGATTGCATTATTAACCCGAATTCTGTTGTCAAAAAATGTCTTCCGAAAAGATATTAACTTATTGGTGATAAGCATTTTTGGGGGAAATATATCTGCTTTGAAATGAAACACAGCTGCTGAAACAGTCTTATTTTCTCCAGCCTCTAGTTTTTGGAAGCAGGAAATGAAGTAGTTAAGGATCTGCCTTAAGATTTTATCAGGGTTTAAATCCTGATTCTGCTACCATATGTGACCATGGACAAGTTACTCAATTCTCTCTGCCTCACTTCTCCAACTATAATATGGAAAAAAAAAAATAAAAGCCTTGAACTTATAAGTTTATTGGATTGCTTAAGAGAATTAGGATGTGTCAAGGTCTCAGACAAGAGTTGGCATGTAGTAAGTTATTAATACATGTTAGCTGTTACTTTCTTCCTTTCTAGTGCTTCAAACCCACTGCCACAGATCGACCACATGGAGCAAATTTGACAGACCCCTCACGTGTGGAAAATATGAAAAGTGTTAAAGACCATCTGAATGTTGGCTTCATCTGTCTTTTTACGCCCCCCCTTACTAGCTATCTACTGAAGTCACACCCTCCTTGAAAAGGTAGCTCATATTCTATCCCCCAGTGGTAAGTCTCCCCCATCACCTACGTCAGATTTATTCTTTCTCCCTCTGCCATATTCCCCTAGCACAAGGGGGAAACTCTTGTATACAGTCTGCTTAGGAGTTATTTGTGCATGCTATGTCCCATTTGATAGACAATGACCTCCAGGAGGACAGGGCTTGCACCTTTCAATTTTGTATCATCTGTAGTACCTAGCAGAGATTTTTTTTTTTATACTTAGTAGATACTCAATAAATGGTTGTTAAACTTGATTGAATCTACATTTTGTTTTTCTTTTTGGCAGATGCCCTAAGAAAAACATTTAAAAAATGAATTACTTTTCTTCTTTTCATTGCAATATATATGCCCTGGGCTAGTGGGTATTTGCAACCCTGGCTTAGAACCTAGAGAAGTCATCAATCTAAAAATGTAGAGGAAATACATCTTAAATCACAAGAGCAATATAGCCTTATGTAAGGCCTTCTAGCAAAGCAATTATCAATGACTCAATAACCCAGGTGCTAGAGTTATTATGAACAAAAGTCTGAGGTTGAGAGACAATGAGTGATCTTAACTTTTATATTCCATAGGTATGCAATTCAATGAAACATGTACAGATGGAAAGTTGAGATCTGAGAATCATATGTGGGTATCATAATGCAAATAATTGGCTTTATTTCTGAAGAACATCTGTTGAAACATCTGAAAGAAGTTGTTTATACTGATGCCAAAATGCTGAAAAATATAATAATTCTCCAATGAGGTTAGAAATATCTGAGGGAAGAAAAATAGTTTTTATGTAGTTCTGTTTTTATTAAATCCTGTTGTTTCTCTAATATAGCACATAGGAGATGCTCAATAATATTTGCTGAATGAATGTTGAATGAATAGCAGAGACTCATTAAACAGTTGTTGAACGAATCATTTTTTCAGGCTTAAAAGATACCATTTTCAGAAAATGGTATGCCCTAGTTTTACCATGCCATATACCATTTTTATTTGGCATAAATTGAGGTAATGCTACTCTTGCTCTGAATATCTTAGAATGCAATGTAGAAAGTAATCAGCATGTATATCTTTAAGAATAAATATCTTACTAAAGAATATATATGAATAAAGCTAGTATATGATACATGAATAGAGTTAGTATATGATAATATTTTAATATCCTGACATGTTTCTTTCACTCATTATTATAAAACACTTAAAATTTGGGGCGCCTGGTGGCTCTGTTGGTTAAGCATCTGCCTTCAGCCAAGGTCATGATCCTGGGGTCCTAGAATGGAGCCCCACAGTAGGTTCCCTGCTCAGAGAGGAGCCTGCTTCTCCCTATTCCTCTGCAACCCCCACACTGTCCTGCTCCTGCCTCTCTCAAATAAATAAATAAATAAATAAATAAATAAATAAAATCTAAAACAAACAGACAGAAAAACACTTAAAATTTGAATTGTGGGCTTGCATAATCATGTTTGTTTCAACAAATAAAAGGAAACCCCCTGCTATTGTCTATGGCAGTAGTGCCTCTAAGAAGAATTGAACTTGGGATTTAAAAACACCAAAATATTCTGTGATATGAAGACTGCAGAAGATGAAGAAGCCATTTCTCCCCCATAACCCCATCCCAGAATTTCCAGCAGTTTCTCTCTTGCATACGCCTGTGGGAGTGAGGCGACTAGGCTCCCCAAAGGCTTCCCAAATTCCACTCTGCCAAGTTTTCAGTACAGAAAGAACATGTTAAATAATAAATGTGAGTTTGAGTGTAACTAATAAAATTGGAATGTTAAAGAGCAGCATGCTTTTGAAAAGCAGCCTCCTTGTGAGGATGCTCCCTGTGCAAGTCCACGGGAAATAATTCTGAAGGGAGTGATATTAATTAGTAATATAATTTATCTTCTGGAAGCCCTTTCCTTTGATAGCGCTGTGGCACAGTTCATAAGCTTCCAAACGAGTGCTCAAAGAAAATGGTTAACCACAATTTCTGTTTTGTTTTCCATCCTTGAACAGATAAAAGAGTCAAATTTTTTTCAGTATATCTGAGTTTTATACACGTATCACATGACAGAGGATTATGAAGATATAAAGTGTATTTATGAAGAGTTTTCAATGAAATGGTAAAAGGCTTATGATGTAATCAAAGGAAAATAGAGCAGTATCCAAAATTAAATTCATGGCCTCTGATCTCAGATCTCTTGGTTTCCACTCTAGCTCTGCCATATACAAGGTATGGCACCTTGGCAAGATACTTAACTTTCCTGCTGTCAGTTTTCTCATCTAATACGATGAAGGTAATAGTAAAAATCATTGTGTTCAGAATAGTGCCCAGCATATATTCCATAAGCAGTATTAACTGTAATTATTATTATTGCTTATTCACAATATTGCCAAGCTTGTAAAAGAAAAATGCAAGGAGGATTAGTTGGAAGACGGTAGCCAAAATGTTACTAATACTTGCTTCCAAATGGTATGTTTATGGGTAATTCTTTTCTACAGCATTACACTTTTCTGTATGTATTCTTTTGTAATACAGTTTAAAAATTAAGTTTTATGCCTACGTGGGTGGCTTGATGGAAATTGAGGTGGAAGTTTGGAATAGGTTAAAACTTATAACCCACTATGCTACAGCATTAATGAACTATTAAGACTTTTATACAGATGATGCGACAGAATTCACATTTATCTACTTTCAGTTCTAACACAATCTAACTAAACATTTTTTAAAGTTTAGCCAATGTCAGTTGTACATTCAGAAAAAATAGTCCAATGTTTATTATGATCTTACAATTTTGGCCTACTAAAACTAAAAATGCTTTTTTAATTTGAAAATCCCATGCAAAAATCCCAAAGGTGCCTTTCATGTTTAAGCTTTAATTAGCAACCACTTTGGTCTCTGACACATATTGTGCAGATATTGAAGTGTTAATATTACCGAAGCTTGATTACAAAAGGCAATGATTAATTTTAAAGCAGACTAAAAAGAGATGCCCTGATTACAAAGGAATGATTAAGGCGGAATGTCAGACATTGCACATTTACAGCAGTCTTTGCCACAGTCAAAGGATAAGACGTTGCAGTTTATATTTAGAATCACGGGTACTTAGTTCTTCATAATCCCGGGTGTTTGCGCCTCGGAGAAAGATCACCACAAGTCCAAGTGCGGCCTTAAGACCTTTGGGGCCCCTTGGCCAAAGCAAAGCCCCTGACGCAGACTGGGCCCAACGAGACGCCGTAGTTCAGTCCCCACCAGGCGAGGCCAACCGGAGGCCCCTGCTGCAGCCTGCAGGAAGGGCTCCAGCCCACGGGATTGTTAGCAAGTACACGGGTTACTGTGAGACAGAACACTGTGAGGACGTTCGCCCGAAAAATAGAGGAGGGGGAGAGGAATAGGCCAGTCACACAGAGGGGTGCTGCCCAGGCCGGCTCAGACGCCGCGCCTGGGCGCCTCCATTTTTATTTGCCACCAGCACAGAAGGGAAACCGGCGAGGACGCGGGGCCTCGACGTGGGGGGAGCTGCGGTCAGCCGGGGAAGGAGAGCCCGGTTCTGTCCCAGGCAGGGCGAGGGTGCAGGGTGCGAGGGGGGTGAACGGCTGTCCTTTGTTAGTGAAGCCCGGAAACCAAGGCTGGCAGCCGGGCTGGCGCCCCGCCTCGCCCATCCAGAGGCAAGGCCAGTCCGGGGAGAGCCCTGCAGGGTCCTCCCTCCTCAAGGCCAGTCCGGGGAGAGCCCTGCAGGGTCCTCCCTCCTCAAGGCCAGTCCGGGGAGAGCCCTGCAGGGTCCTCCCTCCTCACTGCGCTTTGCAGGGCCCTCGCACTCCTCGCCCGCAGGTACCGAAAGGCGTCGACGGATCCGCGGGAGGCCCGCCTGAGATGAGTCTAGAGTCCCTGTTTCAGCACATCATCTTCTCGGAGCATCAGGCCGAGGAGGGTCGCCGCGTGATCCGAGAAGGTGGGTGCTTCGGTCGCCCGCTGGGGTGTCCCTTGTCTCCTCCAGGAGGGGGCTTAGAGCGAAAGGCAGCCCCCAGGGCGCGGGCGGAGAAGGCAGGGGGCTCTGCTGTCCACGTGCATAGGCCTGGGGACTCCAGAAGGATAGAAGAGGTGTTTAAGGATTTCGTTTGTATTCCAGTAAGGTCGGAGATAAACAGATGTCGTGAAGAAATGAGGAAAGCAGCCGAGGTGCTGAATGAGGAGAAAGCCAAGTTGGAATCTAAGGTAGCTTGACATGGAGAGCTGGAAAAAAATATCTATTTCGAAATTGGCTTTTTGAAGATATTTTATTGTTTAACTAGTTGTCCTTCAAGTAGGAAGCGTACCCCTGGGCTGGTTAGTGCAGTGCCATCTTGCTGGACAATATTCCAAACTCCAGGTCCAGGGACAGTCATTCCAACAAGGCACTTGTCCTAAGGAAACCAGTTTAAGGAATGAAGACTTGACGGTCCATGTTGTGGGGTGGTTGACTTTTTTTAAAAGAGCCGGATGTCCCTGGAAAAAATAATCGCTCAACAGATGGAGAGGAGAAGGGAGTTGAGGGAAATTGGGGGGGAGATGAACCATGAGAGACCATGGACTCTGAAAAACACCCTGAGGGTCTTGAAGGGGGGGGTGGGAGGTTGGGGGAGCCTGGTGGTGGGTATTATGGAGGGCACGCATTGCATGGAGCACGGGGTGTGCTGTAAAACTATGGATTCTGTTAGGCTGAAAAGAAATGAAATTAATAAAAAAAAAAAAAGAAAAAAAATAATCGCTCAACAAGTAGTTGGAGCACCGTACACGTTTTAAATAGTAAATAATTGAAGAAGTGCGCCCTGTTGATGTAACAGTTGGAATGTGACTTTCCAGCCAGACTCTGCCTTTTGTATTTTTCAATTCTCTACCACATTTGGGACATTTCTTTCATCCTAAAGTGTAATTTTTTCACTCGCATCTCTCTTTTCTGCATCATATGAAAAGTTATGTTACTTAAATAGAAGCAAGGCAATCCAATGGCTTCTTGAAGGAAGATTTTGAAGGGTGGTTAGAATTCTGGAAAGGCAGAAATAAGTAATAGGAGAAAAGTACTGGGGACAGAGAGAGGATATGAATGAAAGGGAGACATGCCCAAGGCATATTGGGAGAGAAATCTAGTCAAAGCAGAGACCTGCTATCTGGGAATAGGAGGAAAGCATTCCAGGCTTTTGATCAGGGAGCGGTGTGATAAAAGTGGTTTAAGGAAGATTTCTCTGAGCCCTGGGAGGAGGGGAGCTAAGAACATCATCCAAGTATGCCCTAATGATAACCTTGCCTATGGGGGAAGACGGGATGACAGTCATTCAAAAATATTTATTCAACACCTAGAGATAAACTAAGCAAGCCCTGTGCAGTGGGAAATCTGTTTGAGGAAGACTGTTTGCTCAAAAAATGTCTATTTTAACTTACCAGTGTGAGGAATTTCTAGTTTTCTTTGTCAACAAAGTAGTCATCCATCCCTTCTCTACCTGGTGAGTTTCTGCTCTTCTGGCAGGTCTTACTCAAATGTCACCTGTGAAGCCCGCCCTTGGGCAGCTTGGAAATTTTTAAAATTACAGTTCAGGGTACCATGTTAAAATTAAACAAGAGTACTTACTTGAATTTGTGTTTGTACCCCCTCACTGTTTTGGAAGCAACGTATTTGGAGTTTTTTTTTTCTTAACCATCTTATGTTTCCATAGCTTATGTCCAGGGCCTAGCACCTAGCTTACTTTGGTGTTTGAATGAATTAATGAGTACTAATAGTAAGATAATAGGGAGAGTGCTGTCCTTTAAAATAGAAGTTTTGGACTGTTACTCAGTGAGACCCTAGGTCTTGTTTTGCTTGTGAGTAGCAGGTAAAGTAGCTGCGAACACTGTAAGCTGACGGGAAGGGCAGAGCTTTAAGAATGTCATGACGTAGCTTTCTTTTTCTTTAAAAAGAATTCAGATACTTAAGCATTGGTAACTGGAAGCTAATGGAAGTAATAGGCAAAACATACAATTAGGTAATGCTTGGCTGACACTTATTGAGCACTTACTGTATGCCAGGCACTATTCTAAATGCTTCACACGGGTTAACTCTTTAAACCTGCCAGGAATCCTGTGATGAGGCACCATTATTAATCTCCCTTTATGGGTGAGGAAACACAGAGGTTAAATGACTTGCCCATGATATATAATTAAAAACAATTAAGCTACCATAATGAAAGTAATAACTGAGTAATGACAGAATATTTTATTAAAACAGATTTCTTGAGCTCTTCTTAGACTTTTTTTCTTCATAAAATCCACATGTAATAATGTATCTGAAGCTTTTGCAGTTAGTTTAGGGCAGTTTTTAAAAGGTCACTTAAGTAAGTTTTTCTACAAAACGTATTTTTCCCGGATTGGTGAAGATACTGACCTGACAGATAACAGATGTTAAAAAAATTTGCTCTTTATGTGTCTTCTTTGAAAAAAAAATAGGTTTACTCTTTGTACCATTTTTCTTTTTTAGCAGCCTGTTTTGTTGAAAATGGAAATGTAATTTATTGCTAAAATACACATACATAAAAAATGTTGACTCAAATATTTATACTTGGGAAAAGACAGAGCAAGTCCTTAACATTGTTTAGAAACATCTGCTGAAATCTCTAATTAATATAAGCTCTTAAATGTGGATTGTTTTTTAATCAGCTCATATACATGGGTAATAGTATGATTGTATCTTACTAATAAAATTAACATATAAGGTTCACCATTTCATACAATACTAATTTGTAACTGAAATCATTTGATTTATAATATAGTCAAAATGGTGTGTGTGAGTATGTATGGATAAAGATTTTAAAAGTGGAACCACAATTATAATGTAGATGACTAATGGGAGGAACTGAAGAAGTAATCATAAATTGATTTCTTGTATCTTTTATTCTCAGAGTTAATTATATGTCTGCCAGTAACAATGAAAATATATTTACTTGAATATTTGACTTGGCATTTATTGACCAATTTATCAAGTGGAAGCAGCATCGGGAGAAACTTGAACATAATTTGACTAGGCCAGTGCTTTGTGCTGTTTGTATGGTGATACATTCAGGCAATATTTGGGGCATTTATTTTGGAAGTTGCTTGTGGTCAAAAAATGTATTTAGGAAGTGCAATACTCATTTTTTTTCTGTTCTGTAAAACCCAGGTAGCATGTAATTAGAACTTGAATGATAGCATTTGCCTTTCAGGGCTCGATGAGTCCTTTAAAATATATGGTTGCAAAAGTCTCCGATTTTGTAGTATGCATACTTTGTGACTTGGAGAGCTGCAGTATGGCTGGTTAGGTTTGGTAATATGAAAACAGAAAGACAAGAATATGCCCTGGATTTGCATTAACGCTTACCAATATACCTAAAGCCTCTATAAAGAAAGGTTTTGTGGTATTGATGACAGAGCAAATCAAAATTAAGGACTCCCAGAACATTTGTAGTTTCTTCTAAGCATCTAAAAGTTTTTTTTTTTCTGTTTTAAAAATAGTATATAGTTAAAATTTGACTATTTAATCTGTATAAACATGTTATATAAAACCTAATGTAACACAATACTGTCTCAAAGTAAATGGAGGAAAGCTATTTTGTTTAATTTTTCTTCTCTCACTTTTAACTTATATAAACATTATAAACAGTAATAGACATGGCTACCCAGGTGGCTCAGTGGGTTAAGCCTCAGCCTTTAGCTCAGGTCATGATCTCAGGGTCCTGGGATCGAGCCCCACATTGGGCTCTCTGCTTAGCGGGAAGCCTGCTTCTCCCTCTCTCTTTGACTGCCTCTCTGCCTGCTTGTGATCTCTCTGTCAAATAAATAAATAAAGTCTTTTAAAAAATTTTAACAATAATAAAATAATATGGTATGAATTTTTAAAAACAATTCATTATATTGAAATAAACAAGTAACTTAAGGTAACTTCTTTTACTTCAAACTGTGCCCAGTCCTTTTTTTTTTTAAGTTGATAAAACCCCTGCCAGTTAGGGACCCTCCCAGACCAGCAGGCAAAGTCCTATCTGTTAGTACTCTATTACCTAATTAGGGAAAGAACAAAATCACAAGTTGTTATCATGTATAATACTGAAATAGTTTTGTTATGGAGATTTTTCTTTTTGTAAAAGTTGCTTCAAGAAAAATTTACATCCTTCTTAAATTTAATTAATTAAGTTACTTAAAAACATAAAAGAAGGACATTATTTCTTCCCCGTAACATTGTTTAAATAGCAGTACATGTGATTTTTTAATCCCAATTTTAGAAAATAATATGGAAATTCTGCTTATCACAATTTAACACATTCCTATATATAGATTCATTAATTGTGACCAGGACACTTCACTTAGTTGCTTGCACTTTCTCTGACTTTTTCACATTAAAGTCTTTTAAGGAAAACCCCTCCTGTCCTAAACATGTACAGCTGATTTCTGAAAAATGGTAGTATAGAATTTTGGTTTATTGTCTCTTTTACATTCACTTTGGTCATATGTACAGTTCTATAGTCAGTCAATGTATTTCTGAGTTTGGAGTCCATTCTACAGAGGACTTTTCTTTTACACTCAGAGTACTTCCTAGAGGTTTGGTGGATGTTTTCTTCACTCCCCAGTGCTTCTTTGAGGACATTTCTCTACCTGCTCATGGTAGCTCATGCTATGTTCTACCATCTTGTCACCACTTCTCTTTTCTGTTATCCTGCTAACTCGCTGGGTACTTTCCTTTGCCCTTAGAACTGGTCATTCCACTCTTCCTCCTGATCTCTATCCTTTTTTTCACTCCCCTGGCAAGAGTCTAATTCCAAGTGACCCAATTACCTGCTACTGTGTCAGCACTCAGGCAATTTCGGCAGAGACTGGATCTAGTATTCATGAATGTGAGCCTTGGCTTCCACTGAGACTTCCACATGGTCTGGAAATACTACTGCATTCCTTTCTCACTCTCTCTAATGACTATTTCAACCGTCACTCTTCTGTATTTGATCCTGTCTTCTGAACTACTTAACTTTAAGGAGATAACTTTGCCTTTTGTTTCAGAGGAAATAGAAACCATCCACCAGGAAATATTTTATTTTCCCACCTGCTGATCTCCAACCCTGCCTAAGTGAAAACCCATCTTCTCCCCTTTCTTCCTTTTATCAAGGAGATATGCTTCCTCAACAAAGGACAATTCTATCTATGCTTCAAATCCCATCATCTTCATTATCATTATCATGGACATTGTTATGCATATTAGTAGGAAGGGGCCTATAGAAAAAGGTTGAAAATAGACTAGAGAGAAAATACAATCAGTAGTTAAAAGCCCCTGAGGAGGTGGAAGGAGGATGGGTGGGATCTAGAACGTAAGGTAAGAATTAGCCTTGGACAAGAGGAGTGATACTTCTGTTGTAAAAACAAAATAAGGGGCACCTGGGTGGCTGAGTCGGTTAAGAGGCTGCCTTTGGCACAGGTCAAGATCCCAGGATCACAGGATCCAGCTCAGCATTGAGCTCCCTGCTCTGCGGGGAGTCTGCTTCTCCGTCTTCTTCTGCCCCTCCCCCTGCTCCCTGCTCATGTTCTCTCAAATAAATAAATAATCTAAAACAAAAAACAAAAAACAAAAAAAACCCTAAAAGTAGTAGGTATTGAGCACATCATTACTATAAATCAGACCTTATGCTAAGCATTTACAAACCTTAGCTCGATTAACTCTCTCAAGAACCCTGTGAGATAGAATTATTTCATTATTCATTTGAGAAAATTGAGATCCAGAGAAATTTAGTACCTTGCACGAGGTCACATAATAATAATAATAATAATAGATGGAAGATTTGAACGTATATGGGGTTAACTAAATGGTCTCCTTTTTTTTTTTTTTTAAAGATTTTATTTATTTATTTGAGAGAGAGGGCAGAGGGAGAAGCAGACTCCCTGCTGGGCAGGGAGCCTGATGCCAGGCTGGATCCCAGAACCCTGGGATCGTGACCTGAGCTGATGGCAGACGCTTAACCGACTCAGCCAATAAGACACCCCCGAGAACCCTCACTCTTAACTGCTGTAGTATAGCGTACAGAACAGAATAAGGAAAGGGTGAGGTTATAGGAAAATTTGGAGACAGTGACAGGAAACTAAAGGCATGGTTCTCTAAAAGCCACCTAGCTTTACTAGTTCAACAATTTTGATGAGTATGTGTCCTATGTGTTTAATGAAATTATTAATAAGAATGTTTTATTTCTTTGTTCTTCCGCTTTGACTGTTGGGTGGCGTTATGCAAGCAAGATAGCACCGCGAGTTAGCAGAAGTTTCCCTGTCATCACAGGGGCTCCTCATTAGTAAAGATCTACTTTAGTCAGGCAGCAGGTTAGCCCCTGAGGGTTAAGAGGCCATCAGAAGCACCATCCCTTCCTTAGAAGGCCCTATCAGTTTGGGTGGTTTTGGTTGCAAATAATAGAAATTCAGTTCAAAATGGCTTAAACATATTGAGAAACGATTGGCTTAAATATTTGAAAACCCAACCTTTGATTCCGCCGTATATCCTTTGCAATTGCATCAGGTTGCTTGTAACAAAAATGTAACCATGGTGGCTTTACCAAATAAGGGGTAATTTTTTTGTGTGTAACAGAAAGTCTGGAGGTAGGAGATCCATGGCCATTTATTAAAATTGCTCAAGGAAATTGTGAAAGACTGCGGTATATTCTTTCCATTC
Source organism: Mellivora capensis (assembly GCA_004024625.1). Taxonomy (NCBI): domain Eukaryota; kingdom Metazoa; phylum Chordata; class Mammalia; order Carnivora; family Mustelidae; genus Mellivora; species Mellivora capensis. The sequence continues at coordinate 297,634 of PISX010000194.1, forward strand.
CACTGTGCTGAGCATGTGGCTTTCATCCTTATGGTCACAGCCCTGCTCTATCTGCAGGCATCGTATTTGAATTCCAGGTGGAAGAAGAGGAGAGCATGAAAATCAAAACACTTCTCATGTGACTTTATCATTGTTTTGGTGGAAGGAAAGTCCTCTCTAAGGACTTAGTCCTGTATCTTAAGGATTAGAATTTTGTCACATGGCCAACCTTGGAAAATGGAGCCTGGGAATATAAATACTTTTAACTGAATGCGTTACTGCACTGAATAAAATTGAAGTTTTGGGGCACCTGGGTAGCCCAGTGGGTTAAGCCTCTGCCTTTGGCTCAGGTCATGATCCCAGGGTCCTGGGATTGCCTCCCCCCCCCCCCCCAGGGCTCTCTGCTCAGCAGGGAGCCTGCTTTCCTTCCTCTCTCTCTGCCAGCCTCTCTGCCTACTTGTGATCTCTGTCTGTCCAATAAGTTAAAAAAAAAAATCTTAAAATTGGAGTTTTACTAATAAAGAAGAATGGCAGAATGCTGGTTGTCCTTGTGTTCCCCTAAAACTAACTAAGAACTCCCAGAGTCACACTTTTTCCTTCTAAATCAGGGAGAGAAGGAAGTTTGTTTGAAGCTTTCTTTGAATCGTAAAGGAATTATCCTCGTCAGATACCTTCTTCCGTCTCATATTCACAAATTATAATAATAGCTGTGATCAAAGGTAGTAAATTCTCCCAGATTCAGTGGGCTGTCTAGGGATGGTGCAGGTTTCCAAAAACCAGTAGTTAACCAAGGAAAGGAAGAATGCATGTTTAGGAGGCAACCACAGCGTCTACAACAAATATTTTAGTGGTCAAAGCCAGAATGACCATGTAGAAAGGCCCTGTCGTTGGTTGGAATATATAAGGTTAATTATGTTTATTGTTTAATCTTCGTATGATTTGTCATGTATGCAAGGATACAATGCAAGATTTTCCCTTGTAAGTTACCCCTCAGTCAAGCAAGAGTTGTTTTATGTTGGAGTCCTAAAAAAGCCATTATGTTATTACATGCACTTAAAATTCCTTTATTTTGAACAAGAGCTCAATGAGAGTTTGAGATGTTTGAAGGAATCACCTTATTGAACTGATTTTTAAAAAGTAGACAAAGACATTTAACAGATTTAGTTATTATTCCTGGGAGTATGACCTCAGAATTCCAAGTGCTAAATGTCATTGTGAAAAAGCCACTTAATAATGACCCCCCCAAAAAATCCACAAATCTCGAAAACATAATATTATGATAAAAAAGCAACCTATAGAAGGTACATAAGTATGATAACATTTAAAAACACACAAAACATCTATGAGGGATTATAAATTTATAGTGAAGTATAATGACATGCATGGGATGATAAGTAGCAACATCAAGTAGTGATTATCTCTGATGGGGGTTGGAAGATAAATGTAATCAGGGAAGGGTATACAGGTCACTTTAGCTGTACACATAATGTTTAATTCCTTAAGTTAGAAGTGGGGACATAGCTGTTATGTGACTTGAAAAAATAAAGATACATTTTATGAGTAACAAAGCAGTATTTTTTAGTCTATTCAAAAAGTTACGCAGTCTTCACTAATTACAGAACATTTTCATCAGCCCAAAGGGAGCTCTACGCCCTTAGCAGTTCCCCTCCATCCCTGTCAAACCCCACCAGCCCTAAGTCACTACTAACCTACTTCTGTCTCCACCATTGCCTGGAAGTGGAATTCTAGGATAGCTGGCCTTTTCTGACTGGCTTCTTTCACTGAGCGTGTTTTCAAGGTTCATCCCTATCGTAGCATGTATCACTACTTCATTCCTTTCTATGGCTGAATAATATTCCATTGTATGGGTATACCAGATTTGTTTATCCATTCTTCAGTTAATAGACATTGGGTTGTTTGCACTTTTTAGCTATTATGAATAATGTCATTATGAGTATTTGTCTGGAAGTTTTTGTATGCACATACATTTTCAGTTCTCCTGGGTATTCCATCCACGAGTGGAATTTCTGAGTCGTATGGTAAGGATAGGTTTTAACTTTTGCGGAAATGCTGGACTGCATAGCAGCAGCACCATCTTATTTGCCACCAGCAGTACCCCAGGGCTCCAATTTCTCTATAGCCTCACGAACACTTGGGATTTTCTGGTTTTTTATTTGTGTGTGTGTGTGTGCGTGTGTGTGTGTGTGTGTGTGTTATAGCCATCTCGGCGGGTGTGAGACAGTATCTGGTTTATACTTTGGTTTTGATTTATATTTAAAGTTCTTTAATGACATTAATGCTTGACATCTTTTCAGGTGCTTATTGGCCATTTGGCACATCTAGTCTTAGGATGAGCTGTTTGATTAATGGTTGTGTCCATGGTTCTAATTCTTTTATTGGGGGGCACTGGTCTCTGAGTAGTGATCGCTCTTCATACTGACAGAACTGAAATGATTACATTTCTAATTGAAGTGAAAAATATTACATGTAGCATTTACTGAACTCCTTTTTCTCAACTTTGTTTTCATGATCTTAAGAAGATCTGAAGAATATTTCATGGTAATAGCAGTTTAGAGCAAACTCTATAACAGTATGCCAGATAGCCTTTCTATTTGCAGGTTCTTATAAAATAAATCACAAAAGTTGCACACTTCCTGGCTTGGGTCCACAAAGTGGAAAATCTACTGCACTGTTTCTAATTGTATTAAATCTACACCAGTGTGCCTATTTCTTTCTTCTCTTCTCTTGTCTTTTCTTTTTTCTTGTTTCTCTTTTCTTTCCTCCTTCCTTCCCTTTTCCCCTTCAAAGAGCTACTCTAAGTAAATTGTTTAGCCTGAAATGTTAGAAGTGTTCTCAACAGGGAAAAAAAAAACCAAAAAACAAAAAAACAACTTCCTTTCCAGGAACTGAGAGAAGGGTTCTCTAATTAAAGAACAGTAAGTTTGTGGCTCAGGGTGCAGAAGGCATGAGAGTACATTTAGTTTGCTAATCTCCTAAGACTACACAGCACAAAAGATTGCCCTTTCAAAAGTTGGCCTTTTTGCATTTTGTGATTTCTTAGAAAATCAATTAACTGTGTTCCTCATTTCTAAATATCTCCAATCACACATTGGGTAATTATTCATTCAACAAACATTCATTAAGCAACTTCTGCATCGCACCTTGAATAACTGGGAATAAATTACATAACGATTCTCTACCTGAATTTGAGAGTTGGCATCAAACAGCTTCCAGGTGTAAACTTAACTGTAAACTCAAAATTCCTGATGTTCTCCTTTCTAAAAAAAAAAAAAAAAAAAAAAAAAAAGTTTGTAATAACTTTTGATGTTTTCTGTGCGGTTCTGTAAAGAAAACCTCAAGTAATTGAAGCATAAAAATAGATGAAGGCACAAGATGTCCTTAGAGAACAGCACTGGGCATTTTCATGGCGGTAGTCTGTTTTTCTAAGGGTGTTTGCCTTTGCAATGGGTTCTTTTGTTCTGGAATCTGTAAACCATTCTTTGACTTTAGGGATTTTGCACTACTGTCTCCTCTGCCTGAAATGCTTTTCCTGCCGCCAGGGGTGTCTTGTGTATACTCACTTCTTTTAGGTCTCTTTCAGCAGGGTGGCCAGCCATGCCACTGGATGTGAGACTTTACGTCAAGACATGCAAATCTTGATGGCTCTTTATCTGAGGTTACAGTTGCCACTTGAGAGCTTTGGTTTTTAAAGTGTGACCTGCAACCTAGGCATTCCCAAGACTCCCTCAGGAGGTCTGTGAGGTCAAACTATTTTCTTAATGATGCGAAGGCATTATTTGCCATTTTCACTGCGCTTGCGTGAACACGGATGGTAAGTTAAAAGCGGTGATGAGTAAAACCGCTGGTGCCTTAGCACAAATGAAGGCAGTAGCACCCAACTGCTCTAGTAGTCATTGTATTCTTCACTGCTGTAAGCTCACAGTAAAAAACAGAACCCACCAGTTTCACTACATGCCTTGATTATCTTGAAGTTGACCATTGGGTGTATGAGTTTTTAATACAGTGTGTGATGAAATGGAAGTTCACAGAAAGTACCTATATTCCAAAGTACCGTGACTGTCTCAAGGGAGAGTACTTATGTGTTTGAGTTACAAAATGAACTAACCTTTTTTTCCCCCCTCCTCCCCTGGAACACCATTTTTACTTGAATAACTGACAGGCTATAGTTATTTAAACTTGAGTACTTGGTAAAATTTTCTCAAAAATGAAGTGACCCTGACATTTCAAGGCAAACAACTGATAGTAGTAGTAGTATCTTGCCAATGATAATATTCAACCCTTTAAACAAAAGTTTGAATTTTTGAAGACTCATATCTGTCATTATAAACTTGACCATATTTTCCCCAATACTTAAAGTTTTATCTGATGAGTTTGTTAATGATATTAATGAATGTAATTTTTTAGTATCCTATAATGAAATGTATTAATATTTGGAGGCTCGGAATAGTTCAGTGAAGCAGTATTTCCCAAATGACCAGCACTTAATGTCACAAAACCATACATGGATAAAATATCCTCTGAAAGGACAGGATAGACCAACAGGTTTTATTGTAACAGAAGCTGAAAGGTTCAGTGAAATGATTCCACACTGCAACTAACCGTTAAGGAACTATCAGTGGTTTAGTTCGGGTACAGCATCAGACATACCCACAATCATTTGAAAAGGGTATTAAAATACATTGTGTGAGGCCAGATTTCCTGCATGTACTCCAACCAAAAAACGTATTGCAAAAGATTGAATAAAGAAGTAGATGTGAGAATCCAGTTGTCTTCTATTAAGGCAGACATTAAAAAGATGCACAAAAAAATGTAAATCCAGCTCTTCTTACTATTTTTTGGAGGGGGAAATACTTATTTTTCTTAGGTATATATTTTTAAACATGCAATAAATTTACTGTTACATTAATTCTTAATGAATTAAATTAATGTATTAAATTAATTAATGAATTAAATGCTTCTTGAAATTTCTGTTTTAATATTTGATACAGAAGATATTGATAGGTGTAGCTTGTGAAAACAATCTAACAAAAATGTCTTCAGTAATTTTTTAAGACTAAAAAGTCCTTAACACAGAAAAGTCATTGAGACCAAAAAGTTTGGTAATGGCTACTGGAGAGGATCCTCCCTGACCTCCAGTATATAAAATGGTATCACCCAGTCCCGTCTCTCCTTGTTCACAGTCCTTTATTTTGTAACACTTACTGCCTCTTGACATATTTTATATCGATCTGTTTATTACTTGTCTCCCCTCAAAGGAATGTAAGCTCCACAAGGAATACAAATTTATCCAGTTTGTTCGCTACTGTTATTCCCAGTATCTAGAACAGTGCTTGAATTGTAGAGGGTGTTAAATAAATATTACTGAGTGAATAAATTAAAACTTTTCTCATAGGATTCTGTTTTCTGTTCTCTTCTGTGAATTCTGCTTGTTTAAGCTGATGGCTTTCTTATGTAATGGTGTATATTCTTATGAGCTTCAGATTTTTCTGTTGTGAACTTATCTTTAAGCAAGGCTTATGTTTCCTAGGGTACCACATATTCCCTTGATAAAAAAGACGTCCCTATGGAACAGTATCACCCCGGCTGCCAGGGGCATACAAATTTCACTTGTTCAGAACCAGTTTTTATGTTAATTTCTGAGCTTAGGATTTCTGCAGTAGGTGAGTGAAAGATACATAAATCTCATATCTCTGAACCATTCAAGCTTGGGGTTGGAGCTTCTTGGGGATGACACCTTCCACTCATGGCCAATGGTGGAAGCTCATTTATATGCTGCTTCTCTAAACCAATGAATGGAGTTTTTTATTCCACTTGCACAGCTGGCATAGACACTTCTCAATTCCTGACTATCCAGTGAGCCCAGTTCCAGCTCCCTCTGGTCTTGACTTTTGGTCTTATGTGGGCATTTAAAACCCTAGCCCCGGGACGCCTGGGTGGCTCAGTTGGTTAAGCGGCTGCCTTCGGCTCAGGTCATGATCCCAGCGTCCTGGGATTGAGTCCCACATTGGGCTCCTTGCTCGGCAGGGAGCCTGCTTCTCCCTCTGCCTCTGCCTGCCACTCTGTCTGCCTGTGCTTGCTCTCTCTCCCTCTCTCTCTGACAAATAAATAAATTAAAAAACAAACAAACAAACAAAAAAACCCTAGCCCCTAACACCTGTACCCAATCTCAAGGATACCCCTTGGACTTAAATTCTAGCACACCATTTTTAACCTGAGTCACCTCTTTGTGTTTGGCATGACAATTTCCCATTCTTGCTTTCAATTTGACTATGTAAATGATATCTTATTTTAAATGTAGTTCTATTTTATATAGCATTCCTCTATATTTGAGCAGAAAGTGGGTCCTTCCCACATTTGCTTAGACTACCATATTAACCAAAATTCTTAACTTCAATTCTTTAACTTTAAAATTTTTTAATGCTTCAACTTCCTCATTCTTGGGTTTTTATTTCTTTTTCATCTTTTGGTCAGTCTGTATAATTGTTCAAGTAATTTTTCAGGGACTATGTGCATGATGGATTTTCTAAGCCATTAAGATCTTAAATTTCTTTCTATTGTTTTCACACTTGAATGAAAATTTGTCTGTATACAGAATTCTTGGCTCATGCCTGTTTATAGAAAATTATGTAGATCTAACACTACTGATTTTTTAAAATTTTTATTTAAATTCCAGTTAGTTAACATAGTGTAATACTAGTTTCAGGAGTACGGTTTAGTGATTTGGTGTTACATACAACACCCAGGGATTGTCACAAGAAGTGGCATTACTGATTTTTGAAATTTATTAATGCAGAAGAGAAATACTGAAATCAGCCTGTTTTTAAAAAATTATTTTTAAAGGTTTTATTTATTTGAGATAAGAGTGTGCATGTACAAATGCACGCACGAGCGGGGGTGGGGCGGGAGGGTGGGAGAGGCAGATGGAGAGGAAGAAGCAGACTCCCCGCTGGGCAGGGAGCCAGATTTGGGGCTTGATCCCAGGATCCTGGGATCATGACCTGTGCCAAAGGCAGATGCTTAACCAACTGAGCCACCCAGGCACTCCTCAGGCTGCTTTATTAAAATCCTTTTTAGGTAAACTCTTTCCATTTTTTTCTTCCCTGGTTGGTTGTGCAGATTTTTTTAGTCTTACAATTCCAAATCTAACAGATGTACCTGTTAGTTTTTTCTAGACCATGGGTGTCCCTCATTTTAAACTCAACTATTACTTTTTAACCTCAACTATTTTAGCCTAATTGTAACTTCCCATTTTAACCTTTACTTGTGATTTCTTTTTTGTGTTCCCCTATTCCTTATAAGATTAGATCTTTGTTCTCTGTTCTCTGAACCTCTGATCTTCTCAGCAGCCTTAGAGAACTCTTTATACTTTACCTTACTGATTCCATCTTTTGCAGTGTTGGTTCTGTTATTTAATACTCTAAATTTAAAAGTTCTGTTGGGCTCTTTTCTTTGTTATATTTCTTTCATTTCCTGTCTTCCTTATTATCTCAGCTTTTTATTTTATTTTATTTAATATTACTCTCTTACGTCTGTACTTGCTCTTTTACTCTTGTTTTTTGGGGGACATACCTTTGCATTGTCTTGATATTGACATAATTGATTAACAAAATTTATCTTTTTGTACCATGTAACGGTAATATCTTACAGAGATTTATAGTACTCTTTTTTTGTAAGCTTTTGGGTAATTTTTTTTTTTATCTTTCATTACAATATTTGGGGGGGGGGGGTTCTGCTGTTTTTATGTGAGAACTGTCCAGACTTACAGCTTGCCAACAGATACGGTATATACATTGTTCTCTGTCCCATTCTTGTTTGCTCCAGTTCTTAAAGAATGAACTGTCTTCCTAAAGCTAAAGCTGCTTGTTGACAAGTTGATGTGAATATGTGTCTCCTCTTCCCCCCCATCCCCCCACCGTTTCTTGTAGTGTACTTGACTGAGGTAGGATCTTTTCATGCTCATGTGCCAAGTTTTCTTATTAGGAGGAGGAAAATGTGTGTTTCAAAGAATCTGTGACATTTTATAGTTCTTCCATTAAAAGCAATACATGAAAAATCACTACCTGCAGCATTCCATTGTTTTATATCCTGACAGAATAGGAAGATGTAGTGATAGGTAAGATAAGGCACTGCCTCCTGAATTGTAAAATAGCACAGAAGTCATCTTATTTCAAAGTATCTCCCCAGTGAGTCTTTCAGATTAAGAAGTATCATTACAGATGTTCTTGGCCTATCAGTATTTGTGCATTACTGCCCCTTCCCTAATCATACTAGTATCTAGCTGTATCAGCAGTTCTTTGGGAACTGGGAGTTTTATTTGAGGAGTAGGGAAAGAGTAATTTTGGAGTATGGGGGTTATTCTGAGAAGGTTAAATTTGGGTTGGCTATGGATTTTGTAACACTAGACAGTTTCAAAAAAGGTGAATGAAAGAGGTCAAAAGCAAACTGGCTACTTGCAGCTGTGCCTGTGATCTTGATGTTGCTGAGAAGAATATCTCATATAGCCTCTGGTACTTATGTGGTCTTATGAATTGTTATTGCCTGAATTAATAGCTCAAGATAAGTTGAAAGGTTGCCTACCTCAGCTTCTTTGATTCAGTCTAGTTTCATGACTTTAAATATACTCCAGTTTTTCCTGGTTAAAATTCTAATTAATAACTCCCAAGAGAAGACAGAAATGAGGAAGGAATGGGAGATATGTGACTGCCACTGGAGAAAAAATGGATTAAATGGTCTCTAAAATGGTCTTTTTTTCTTTATTATGAGCTCCTCTTCATCTCCATCTTTATTAGGAGCACTTGCTTATGTTGCTACTGGAAGAGTGGCTTATATTCTCAGGAAATATGAGGACCTCCTATCATTTTTGGTGAACATGCAGGAGACATTTTTTTTTCTGAATTGGACTAGTTTAATTGTTTTAATTCTTCATAAAAATAATATATGTTTATTGCAAATTATTCCAAAAATAGAAATAGGTCAAACAGAGTGAAAACTATTATTCAGAGTTCCACTGTATAGTTAATATTTTCATAGATCTTCTTTCAGAATTATTTAAGTGCATGTATTTTTTTCTGAAATGATTTGCTTTTTTTCCATTTACTGTATCCCATATATCTCAGTAAATATATATCTAAATAAGCAGTTTTTAATGCTTGCATAGTATTCCACTCAATGGCTATATCATATTTTAGGTAACTACTTTCCTACTGATAAATACTCTTACTATTAACAAATTACTATTATTACTATCACTGTGATGACAATCTTGCACATGCATCTTGGTGCACTTAGTTTTTTTAAGATAAAGTCCTAGAAATCAAATTGCTCTAAATATACTGTTAAGGCTTTTGAGAATTTCCAAATTGTTATCCAGAAAAGTTATTCCAGTTTATTTTCCCACAATTTCACTACTCATATAATTGAAATTATCAGTTGTTTCGGCAGATTTAAGAAAAAGTGACATCTTTTTATAGTTTTTTTTAAAGATTTTATTCATTGATTTGACAGACAGAGATCACAAGTAGGCAGAGAGGCTGGCAGAGAGAGAGGAAGGGAAGCAGGCTCGCTGCTGAGCAGAGAGCCCGATGTGGGACTCGATCCCAGGACCCTGGGATCATGACCAGAGCCGAAGGCAGAGGCTTTAACACACTGATCCACCCAGGCGCCCCATCTTTTTATAGTTTTAATTTGAACTTTTTGTTTACTTATATTTTTATTTTTTTCACTGATTACTAATGTTTATTATGTGTTTTATCCAAATCCTTCCCTTTTTTCTTATTGACATCTAGCTTTTTATAAGTTACAGATATTACCCTTTCTTTGTCTTCTGTTGCAAATTTTATTATTTGTAGCTTGTCTTTTTATGACATATTTTATCTAGTCAAAGTTTAGAATGTTTGTGTTGCTAGAATTTTTAATCTTTTTGTTTATTTGTGTGTTCCTGAAATCCATCTCAGGCTTGGGAAAGCCTACCCCACTCCCAAGATTTTTAAACAGTGTGTTTTTCCAGTACTTTTCTAGGTTTTTTTTTTTCTTTAATATCTTAAATAAAAATGACTCTTCCTCCACTTTTCCCTGGGTAAATATCACATGATCTCCGCTGACCAAAAGCACCATCTTTATGATACAGTAATGCATATATATTTGTTTCTAGATAGGCTATACCTTTCTATTAATCTATTCGTTTCGGCACCAGTATCATATTTACTTAATTACATTTGCTTCTAACTATCTTTGATTCTCTGGAAGGATAGTTTCTTTTTTAGAAGTTTCCTGATTCTTTTCAGGTTTTTTGTTACTCTAGATAAATTTAAAATCACTTTGTCAAATTCTAACAAAATTATGGGGTTTTAATTAAGACTCTACTACATTTATGTGATAATTTGGGAAGAATTGGTATATTTCCATCTTTGAATCTTTGCATTCAAGGACAAAGCCTATCATTTTCTTTATTTGGATCTTTTATGTTCTTCAGTAGAGGATTTTTTTTTCCATATAGGTCTCATATTTTTTAAGCTTATTTGTATTTTCTTTATGTGGTTGCTGTTATGAATGAAATCTTTTCCATGCTTCTTTCTATTTATTGTTAGTAACTAGAAAAGATACTTTGTTTTTTACATTTATTTGTTGCTAACTTTTTTACTGGGTTCTTTTTTATTTCTAACAGTTTTTTAATAGATTTATTTAGATTTATTAGGCATGTAACAACATTGCCTAAACAAATGAAAGAGAGTTGTGTACCAGCTTTTTGATAATTGTATCTCTTATTCCTTTTTCTTGCCATATTGCATTAATGAGAACTTCCAGAACAAATTTAAATAGCAGTAGCCTTATCTGGCATCCTAATAACTGCCAATGAAAAGATGAGAGATGAGTGAAGACTTGACTGAGGTAAAGAAATGAACCAGAAGGAATCTGGGAAAGGAGATTTTCAGGCAGAGAACAGTCAGTACAAAGGTTATAAGGAGGGAGTGTACCTGGTAAGTCTGAGGAATGACAAGAAGGCCAATGTGGCTGGAGAAAGTGAATGAAGAGGAGAGTAGTAGACGATAAGGTTGGACAGTGAATAAAGGAGCGCAGATCATGAAAAGTCTTATGAGCCATGTAAGGATTAATATTTCCTGATATTGAAACTTCCTACATTAGGATTCCTGTGTCATAGTGAGTTTTCCTTTAAGTACTGCATCTGGGTGTTATACAAACTGATAAATTGTTGAACACTACATTGGAGACTAATGATATATGTTGGCTAATTGAATTTAAATTAAAAAAAAAGAAATACATTTATAAAAAATAGATACTTTTTTTTTTACAAAACCTTCATATCTGTTATTGATACAGTATTCACTGATGTACATCTAGCATTTAAAATGTCTTTTATTATAGTCATAACTCATTCTTCCCCCCAATTACTGTGAGCTTACAAATGTGAAATCTACATAACTCTCTTATGCAAAGTTGCCTTACACTGTGGGGTAGATCATTTAATCAGCAAAATGTCAGTTCCTAAAGTCTGAGAATTTTTTTTTTTAAGATTTTATTTATTTGACAGAGAGAGGCATCGAGAGAGGGAACACAAGCAGGGGGAGTGGGAGAGAGAGAGAAGCAGGCTTCCCACTGAGCAGAGAGCCCGATGTGGGGCTTGATCCCAGGACCCTGGGATCATGACCTGAGCCGAAGGCAGATGCTTAACTGACGGAACCACCCAGGCGCCCCAAGTCTGAGAATATTTTAAACAACAGCAGCCACACAAAGAGTAGCTTTGCACCTTGCTTACTTGGACCTAAACATTAATTTAGAATTCTCAGTCATTTTCAATTTTCATGTTCTTCTGGTAGAAAAATACCTAAAGGTATCCAGGCAGCAAGAGTAGTGAAGAGTCACAAATCATGGCTATGCTGAAAACTGACCTAGTTGACCAGATAAGTCAGCTCACTGGAAAAACTATAAGCTCTGTTGAAAAATCAAATATCCCAAGAGGAATAAAACAGGGAAAGAAAAAAGTCTTTATTGCTGAGGGAAGCAGAATTAACCTGAGTGTTGGCACTGCTATAAATTAAAAATTTCCAAAACAGCAATATTTTCTGACAAAGCTTGGCTATTTGATTCTAGAATATAACTTTAAGGCTGCATGCAAATATTTCTCTTCATTTGTAGTCAGAGGAAAAAGAGAGATGAGAAAGAGAAATTTGTATTACTGCTACTAGGAACCTTCTACCCTTTTTTTGTTGCTATAGCCCCTTGACATTCCTGGGTAACTTAGGATATAGGGTTAGTAGTCTCTAAAGTGTTGATTTATGAAAGATGTCCAAGGTACCGTGGATAGAAGATAGTGCCTCAACTCAAACCTTTCCCTGATTGGGAAAGATACGTACAAAAATATTTTGGGAAGTGGTTCAAGATGATAGAATAGGTATATCTGAACTCATCTCCCATGTACACACCAAATCTACAGCTACGTATGGAAAAATTCCCTCTGAAAAAGACCTGAAAACTAGCTGAAAAATTCCTCTGCAACAAAGGATAACAGACAGGGCCACACTGAGATGGGTGGGAGAGGCAGACACGAAGTCTCACCAGAACCCCCTTCTACCTTGGCACACCAACCCGTAATCAGGAGGGATATCACAAATATGGAGCTTCTGCCTGAGAAGCACACCAGCATCAGGCACACCAGCGCTTGGGACTTAGATGGGAGAAATGAACCCTCAAAACATCTGGCTTTGAAAATCAGTGGTGCTTATTACATCCAGGAGATCCAAAGGGTGTAGGGAACGAAGGTTCTGCTCTTAAAGGGCTCATGTGTAGAATCATTTGCCCCAGAACTAGTGCAAAAGCAGCAGTTTGAAAAGCACCTAGACTATACATATGTGAAGGAGAAATTTATTTCTTATCGTAAAGCATCTGTCAGAGGGACAGGGGCCGATTGGGACTCTGTAAAGATGGAGGCACAGGTGGGTACCATTTTTTTGTTCTTCCTCCACCTTTTGCATTTTGCTGACTTGCTAGCACCATTTTGCCCTCTCCCTTTATCCTGCTACTGCTGGCACATGCACACAGTCACAGCACTCTCCAGCTGGCTTGCTAATGCCAGTGGATGTGCCCCACCCCTGCATTCTCCTGATGCCTGGTTAAAGGTGGTAGACATGCACACACACACAAAAAAACTGATTTAAAAATGGGTAGAGGATCTGCATAAATATTTTTCCAAAGAAGACATGCAGATGGCCAACAGACACATGGAAATATACTCAACATTACTAATCATCAGGGAAATGCAAATCAATAACACAATGAGATATCATCTCATATCTGTTAAGATAGTTATAATCAAAAAGACAAGAAATAACAAGTGTTGGCAAGAATGGGGTGAAAAGGGAACCCTCTTGCACTGTTGGTATGTCTGTAAATGGTGCAACTACTATGGAAAATGGTATGGAGGTTCCTCAAAAAATTAAAAACAGAACTACCATATGATCCAGCATTTCCACTTCTGGGTATTTACCCAAAGAAAACGGGAACACTAATTTGAAATGATATGTGTACCCCTGTGTTCACTGCAGCACTGTGTATGATAGTCAAGATATGGAAACAACCTAAGTATCCATCAATGGATGAATGGATAAAGAAGATGTAGCTAAATATATAATGGAATACCACTCAGCCATAAAAAAAGAATGAAATCTTGCCATTTGCAACACCATTAATGGAATTGAGGGTATTATGCTAAGTGAAATAAATCAGATAGAGAAAGACAAATACCATATAATTTCACTTATATGTGGAATCTGGAAACAACAAAACATACTAACAAACAAAGGAAAACCAAACTAATAGATACAGAGAATAGATTGGTAGTTACCAGTGGGGAGGAGGAGTTTGGGGGGGGTGGGCAAAATAGATGAAGAGGGTCGAAGGGTACAATCTTCCAGTTATAAATTAAATAAGTGCTCAGGTGGTAATACATAGCATGGTGACCATAGTCAGTGATAATTCAAAGTTGCTAAGAGAATAAATCTTAAAAAGTTGTCCTCAAAAGAAAAGAAAAAAGATTTTATACCTTTGGACACAAATGGTAACTATAGTTGCTGTAGTGATCATTTGGCAATGTATATAAATATCAAATCATTTTGTTGTACACTCAAAACTACTATAATGCTCTAAGTCAATTATACCTTTAAGTCTGTTTTACATTTCTTCTAGTATCTTTCCAATTCTCATCCTCACCCATCATTTTTACAATAAAAGAGATGTTTCTGATGATAATTTATTCTGTGAAATGACCTTGTCTTGTGATCATAGCAATATGTTCCAGGTTATGTCCAGAATTGTTTACCTAGATTTTACATATCAGTAGGTCTGGTTTTCAAACACAAGAGTGTAAGAAATAGTTTAAGGAGTTGGTCATGATAACAGAAAGAACAAAAGGGATAACAAGAAACACATTCTGCAAATAGGTGGCCATGAAAAGCTATTTCGGTTTTTAAGAGTAACAGCTTACACTTGGCAGAGAGGAACTGGGAAGATCCACAAGTCTTTGTCCTTTCAGTTTCATTAAAATATGAAAGAACTCTATTAATAATAGACCCATGTAGCTTCTGCAACCTTAACTTACTGTTGTCTTCATCATATTGTGGGCATCTGCTGTTACTGACTTGAGCTTTCCCAAACTTCTGCCTCTTGTTCTATTATGCTTTTTCCTTTACTTGCCAATTCCGTTTTGTATTAAATGTTTTCATCACAGACCCTAAGTGAATTTAAAAATTAGTGTTACTATAATTTTTCTGTAATATTTATTGACTCTGGAACTTTTTTAGGTTGATTTAAAGTGGAAAATGTGGAATTAAAAGATAAAGACAGAATATAAGACAGAAAGTGGGAATGATGCGGAGAAGCAGACCAGTAATAATAAAAACAACAACAAAGAAGCTGAAAAGACCTCAAAATGATAATTCCCATAGAAGTTTGGGGGAAGAGGAAATTTATAGATATGCTTTTCTTAAAAAGCTTTTGAATAGTTCTCTACTTTTCATTTGGGGTATATAGGTTTCATTTTTCAGATTATGGTAAAATATTCCAATTAAGTGACAATTTGTCTAATAGCTCTCTTTAATATTTATTTTGTTTTTTAGGAAAGAGTACAGTGGTAATTTTAGGTCTTAGTTGGTGATAGCTGGAATGGAACACCTTAATTTTTTATTTCTTACCAAAAGGCTTTTATGAACATGAATAATAAATTTGGTTATGACTTATTTAAAAATTTCTTAGCCTGGTAAGTACTATTTTCTTCATTTTTGGGTTTTGACAAAGGTCTTTCACAACAGATCAGTGACAGAAACAATTAGAATTCAGGAATTTTGATTCATACATGACATATCTTATTGGATTAAACCAAAATTTTTCCAGCCCAGTATCTGGTCTCAAAGCAATTTTGTAGTCATTCATGATTACTGTCGAAAATAGCAGCTCTGAGAGTTAGCCACAAGCAGCCTCCTTTCATTAAGTTCTGGTGGTTTCACTGTTTCTCAAATTACATACTTTCATCTTCTGCTTTTATCAGAGACTAAAGTCCCTCTTAGTTCCAGAAGTGTCTCTATTACTTTGAAATAGTTCTAGTCCTAATTTAGGAGGAAGGAAATCAGAAGAGCTGGATTTTAGTCCTGGGTTTGCCCATAATTAATTATATTACATATGTTACGAAATTTCACATTTTTGGAACTCATTTTATTCTCATATAATAAGTAAATAGTAAGTAGCTCTGAAGTATTTTCTTATTCTAAAAGAATGTGATAGAATTCATGATCGTCCTCTTGTTTGCTGCTACCATCTTCTATATGATTTCATAGATCTGGCCATATGTTTTCTAATTTGTCTTCTTAGATAGTAAAATAACTAACTGCCGCATTCTTCCTTCCGCCAGCTTTAAAAGTATTTTCTGAGTTTCTTTGGTCATGAAAATTGCATCTCTTTCATCGTTCTCTATTGATGTCTTTCTTAAGATAGAGTTGATGAGAACAGCAGCAAGTATTGAAGGTGTGAGCAGATGTGCCAGGATATTATATATATGCAAGACCATATTTTCTGTTTTATTTCCATTACTTTTTTTTTCTGTTACTTTTTTAATGCCAGTATTTCCTGGACTTTTTAGCCATATCGTTTCAAAATATCTTTCAGGCCAACCCTTTGCCTCTGGACTAGACTATTCTTAAGCTCTTTACTATTCAGTATCTTCTGGGACAGAGATTTCACACCCTGTCTCTCACCTTCAGGAAGTTCTGGTGGCTAACATAAATCTTGCTTTCTGCAATTTAAATTGAATTTATTTCCTTTTTCTTTTCACTGTGGAGATGGGAACAGCCCCAAACTAAAAGTGATGCTTTCTTATGAGGGCCAGTGCTGAATATAGAGGAAAGATTATTCCCAGTCTGGCATCAATTTTAGTTTTTATATATTAAAGCTTCCTGACTTTCATTTCAATATTCATGGTCTCAGGAGATGCTATTCTTTATAGCCCAAGTGAAATAATAGTTACATATCCAATATTAATGTTTATTATGTCTTTTGCTAACTAGAACCCAAATGAGATACTAAAATAAAAAATGAGTTCTCAAAAGCATTGAAGGACTTTAGCAGATTTGTGTTTTTCTTGGTATAACTATAGTCGTGAGACTGGGTTTTTGCCGATGGTTTATAGATTTTATCTCATTTTATTAGTCTTACTGTATACATGTTTAATTCATCGATATCTTCCTCATAAGTGATGAGAATAGAAACTTGTTCTTTAACATGGGCTGAGTTCTTTAACATGAAGCAGAGTTTAATGTGTGTAGTCAAAAAGCTTTTGATATCTAGGCTAAGAATTGTGTGAGGTATTGTAAAGAAAAAAAAACCACATTTTCTGCCATCAAGGGGCCTATATTCTTACTGGGGAGAAATATTATAAAACTTGCAATGATAGAACACACAAAATAATATATGATGGTGTATATAAAATAAGTTGTTTAATGTGAATTTTATTTTGCATTTAAGATTAATACAGAAAATATTTTATACTATGCAGATCTGTTCTGTTAGCTAAGGCACCCTAAAATGTTTAACTAATTATTTCATTCTGATTTCTGTTTTTTCATTTCAAAGGTTCAGCAGTTTTCTGAAAAAGCTTTCCTCTTACAGCTTTGGAAAATTCATGAAAATGCCTTAGAAAGACAGTGTAGTGAAATTACAAACCAGAGGAATATGCTTCTCCAAACCTTTGTAAGTCTCCAGCTCCTTAGAAATATCTATTTCCACTAACTGTATTGAAAAGTATTTAAATATACTTAGGTGTACTTTTAGAAAATTATCCGTATGCATATTGGCAGATAGTCCTGTTCAGATATGGTAAAGTATTAAATGCTATTTAAAACCAGTTGGTAGAGTAATATAGTTTGAAAGAATTCTATTAGCAGATATGCAATATAGAAATTATTTGCAATTGTAATAAGCATAGAAAAACCCAGTGAAACTGACTTGAATTGCTCAGGCTTTCAGACCTTGGTTTTAATGCTTTTGAAAGGCAGAGAGGTTCACACTCTAGGCATATTTATGGATCTTGGTGAAGAGATAGATTTTCTTTATTTTTTTTTAATCTTAACTCAGAACCAACAGACTCAGTTT
Organism: Mellivora capensis; assembly: GCA_004024625.1. Lineage (NCBI taxonomy): Eukaryota > Metazoa > Chordata > Mammalia > Carnivora > Mustelidae > Mellivora > Mellivora capensis. The sequence continues at coordinate 315,286 of PISX010000194.1, forward strand.
TAAATGACAGGGCCAGTTTAAGAATGTGATTACAATTAATTGACAGTTCAAAGAAAATACATTTAATAATACTAAGAATATTTATCTGAAGTCAGAACCAACAGAGTTTGTGCTTATACATGACATGGCTAATTCCTCAATGTAGTTCACAATTGGTTGACATTTCTTAGAAAAAAATAGAAAAATACAGTAATGTTTAGGTTCTATCATGGCGCAGAGTTTTTGGAAATTCTTATTTCCTCTTCATATTGATATTTCATAAAACGTAAACTACTGTGTAGAACTGAATTGGAAATAAATATATAATTTTACTTCCTTTGTCTATATTTTAAAAGGTTTCCTTAGGGCACCTGGGTGGCTCAGTGGGTTAAAGCCTCTGCTTTTGGCTCAGGTCATGATCCCAGGGTCCTGGGATCGAGCCCCACATCAGGCTCTCTGCTCCGCGGAGAGCCTGCTTCCTCCTCTCTCTCCCTGCCTGCTTCTCTTGCCTACTTGTAATCTCTGTCTGCCAAATAAATAAATAAAATATTTTTTAAATAAATAAATAAAATAAATAAAAGGTTTCCTTGGATTTCCTTATTTGTTTTTTTCTATAGCAGTAATTCTTTTGAGTGTAGATTTTCATTTTCCTGTTTGGACATTTAATTATTTTACCTAATTTTATATTGCAGTGACAAAATGGCACCTATGCTGCTAAGTTTAATACGTAAACAAACACAGATATAATGACAAGCTATAGGATTTCTATCTCAGTAATACTCCCAAAACATTAAGGATAAAACTTTCATGTGGAAATTGTTGGTTATTAGTATGCAGTAGCTTCACTTTTTTATTAATATTGCTGGAGGAATAAAGCATTTTTGTGATAACACCAGGAAGTATAATCTTATATTTTTGTTGTTAGTAATTCCAAATGATTGCATTTTAAATCCCTATAGAAAAATAGTATTACAATTAACACCTATAGTTGATCTTTTGTTTCTGTTTTTCAGGGGGCTACAAAGAAAAAAGCGACCAAGGAGGAGGAAAAATTTATTAAGGAAATTGCAGACTTCAATAATGAGTATGAAGTAACAAAGAAAAGAAAGCTTTCGATGAAAGAAAATGTCAAGATTGAAATATCTGCCTTAGAAAACCAGGCAAACATTTTGAAGAGGGGTATGAGTATATAGTGCCACCTCTTTTATCTGTCATTAATGAAAATAACTTATTTTGAACCGGTGAATTTTCCAGAAATTAACTTTTTCTTAAGTAAGTTGGTTATTGCATAGCTATTCTTTTATCTTTATCTTAATTATCCTAATGGAAATGTATCTTACATTGTGAGCAGTCTCAAGTTCTTTAGAAGTAGATATGACATGAGCTTTTAGTCATTCATTCAATAAGCAATTATCTATTACTCTCTGTTATGTGATGGACATTGTTGTGGGTTATGGCGATATAAAACTAAAATGTGGAGGAATCAAATATGAAGCAGATATTTATAGTACAATGTTATAGAAGCTATAATAGGGGTAGGACTGGTATGATGATCCTCATTTTACCATCAGTACAATTTAAATTAGGAAACAAGGTTACACAGTGGCATGGGGAGAATTTCATTTCAGAAACCCTAGCATGTAGGTTATGGCAATCTGTGATAAGATCCTGAACTAAAGACATTGCCAAAGAGAAGAGAGGGTAGTAAATTAAAGACATATTTAGGCATAATGATAGGACTTTATCACTGATTAAGGTAAGCAAAAATAGACAGGGATGAATTATAGTTCTCATATGTCAGAGATTGGGTAGAATAGGGTACCAGGAGGAAGAGCAGAGGTAGAGAAGCATGTTGGAACTATAGTCTATTCTGGACAAAATGACTGAGTTTTGTTTCAGGTATTTTTAGTTGGAGATGTTAATGGAATATACTGGGGAAGATGCCCAGGTGGCAGGGGAAAATTTGGTTGCGAAGCTGGTAAGAGGGATTACAGCTAGACCATTAGGTTTGGGACTGAATCCAGAGGAGTTGGTGACATCATTCAGAGAAAACATACAGAGGGAACACAGATGATGAGGAGTGAAGACTGAAGCCAGAAACTGGGAAAGCATTACATTTATGGAAAGAAAGAAAAAGAATGGGATAGAGTAGTCAAAGAAGGCAAGAGGAGACCCAGCAGAGAGTAATATTTTAGAAACCAAAAGCAAGATATGTATTCCTCAAATTAGTGGAAAACAAAATAGGATATTAATTTGACAATCAGAAGATGTCAAGTGCAGTAGCATAGAGTAGAGCAGTGGAAAAAGACTGGTGGTAATAGATTGGAGTCAATGGGAGTTGAGGAAGTAGAGAATGAAAATATAAATGATATTAAGTGCAAAATTAGTTTTTAATGGAAGCCTTTCTAAAATATACTGTTACTTTGATGCCTTTAGTAAATGGAGAATAATAAACACATTTAACTTTTTTACTGACTTGGAGCTCTCAGTATGAATAATTTATTGATTTGCTTTACATATGACAACTACTATTTTAAGTAATATTCGTCAAGCTTATACTATAAAGCAACCGCCATCCTAAAGACTATAAATGCTAATATCATGTTGATTTCATTTGAATCTTAATTTTACCATTTGATAGCTGTGTGATTTGGGGCAAGATGCCAAATTTTCTTTGGCTCAGCTTCCCCATTTGTAAAGATGGGGATTAGTAGTCATGACCTTAACAAAGGTTGTTGTGAGAATTCAATGAAATAATACTGAAACACATAGGATGCTTCCTGCCACAAAATTAAACCCTCAAAAAGTGTGAGGATTATACTTTTTAGTCTGATTTTATAGATGAAGGAAATAAAGTTCTGAAAGATAAATTACTTTGGGTAGAGAGTGTAGGACAGAGGCACACATCCGGAAAGCTTTAAAAAATACTAAATGCTTGAGTCTCATTCAAGACCTATTGAATCAGAATCTGTGGGAGAGGATAAGGAATATAACTTTTTTTTAACTCCCTTAGGTGATATTGATGTGTATTTTCAATAATAAGTTAGAATACAAAAGTAAATAGATGCATACTTTAAAACCAACTTTCTGCAAAAAGTCATGGGTATCACCACTTCTTTCGAACATATATTAGAAATTTTAGCCAAATCAATTAGGCAAGAAAAATAAATAAAAGTCATCTACATTGGAAAGGAAAAAGTAGTCTCTGTGCCCAAATAATAATGTTCTTACATATAAAGCACCTAAGGATACCACAAAAACAAAACAAAACAAAACAAAAACCCTGCTGGAACTAATAAATAAATACAGCAAAGTTGCAGTATACAAAATCAACACACAAAAATAAGTTGCATTTCTATGTATGAGCAATAAGTGATCTAAAAAGGAACAAAAATTTAAATTCCATTTATAATAGTGTCAAAAAGAATAAAAGACTTAAGAATAAATTTAACCAAGGTGGTAAAAGACTTGTACATTGAAAACTATATAAAACATTGCTTAAAGAAATTAAAGAAGACCCAAATAAGTGGAAAGACATCCCATGTTCATGGACTGGAAAACTTGGTGTTTTAAGATGACATTATTACCCAAAATGATGTATAGATTCAAAGTAATCTCTATCAAAATCCCAACAGTGTTTTTTCATGAGTTGAAAAATCATCCTAAATTTCATATAGAATCCCAAAGGATCGCAAAGAGCCAAAACTATCCTGGAAAAAAAGAACAAAGTTGGAAGACTCACACTTACTGATTTCAAAACTTACTAAAATGCCACAGTAATCAAAACTATGTGGTACTAGAATAAGGATAGATATATAGAAAATCAGGATAGAATAGAGAGCTCAAATATAAACTCTTATGTATGTGGTCAAATGATTTTTTATAACAGTGCCAAGACTATTCAGTGGGAAAGGATAGTCTTTTGAACAAATGGATCTGAGAAAACTGGATACCACCCTTACCTTACAAAATATACAAAAATTAGCTAAAAATGGTTGAAAGTCTTAAACTTAAGAAGTAAAACAAGAAAGCTCTTAGAAGAAATCACATAGAAAACACTTCACACTTCATCATACTGGATTTGGAGATGATTTCTTGGATATCAAAAACACAGGCAACAAAAGACGAAATTGATAAATTGTATTTCATTAAAATTAAGATCTTTTGTATAACAGAGGACACTATCAAGAGAATAAAAACACAACTCTCAGGAAGAATGAGTTGTGTTTTTTTATGGAAGAAAATATTTGCAAATCATATCTTTGATAAGGGATTAATATCCAGAATATTTTTTTAAGTAGTTTCTGCACCCAGTTTAGGGCTTGAACTCACAGCCCCATGATCAAGAGTCATATGCTCTACTGACTCAACCAGTCAAGTGCTTCTAATGGCCAGAATATAGAAGAAGTATAATTCAACATAAAAAAAATAAGCAACTCAAATTTAAAAATGGGCAAAGGATTTGAATAAACATTTCTTCAAAGATATGGCCAATAAGCACACAAAAAGCTGCTCTACATCACTAGTCTTTAGAGAAATGGAAATCAAAACCACAAAGAGACACCACTTCACACCCATTAGAGTGGTTATTATGAAAAAAAATCCAAAGTTTCCACAGCATGATATTCATAATGTTTAGGATGCAATCCAAAATTACTTTACCTCTGAAGAATCAGTGAAATGTGACCTAGTATCAAAAGAAAACCCTGAGATGCCAAACCCACAGTGATCTAGATACTGGAATTATCAAATACTTTATAGCGTCTATTATTGAGCTATGCTCAGTGAGTTAAGGAAGATGCACTTGTAATACATGATAGGTAATCTCAGTGGAGAAATAGAAAATGTAAAAAAAAAGATTAGAACTGAAAAATACATTATCTGAAATAAGAATGTCACTGAATAAGCTTAATAACAGAATGGAACTGATAGAAGAGCCAGTGAACATGAAGATAGATCGATAGAAATTGTCCAATCTGAAAAAGAGGGGAAAAATTAAAATAAAATGAAACCAAAAAATTAGAAATTTAGGGACATGTAGGATAATTTTAAAAGGTCTAACATTCAAGTAATTGAAGTCTCTGAAGGAAAGGAGAGAGAATTGGCAGAAAATATATTTGAAGAAATCATGGCAGAAAATTTCCTAAATTTTCTAAAAGACATTAATTTGCAGATTGAAGAAGTTCAGCAAACCCAAATAGAATAAATTCAAAGAAATCCATGCCTAACCATTTAATAATAGTCAAACTGTTAAAAAGTCAAAGAGAAAGAAAAAAATCTTGAAGACAGGGAACAATAACTCTAATGACTATGTTCCTGTAACGATAAATGATAAAGTCAAGAAGACAGAGGAGTAACATCTTGAAAGTGTTGAAAGGAAATTTTCCCTCCATATCCAGTGAAAATATCCTTCAAAAATGAAGTTAAGAAAATATATTTTCAGATAAATTAAAAATTAAGGGAATCCATTGCCATCATGCCTGAAAGACAAGAAATGCTAAAGGAAGTCTTCCAAGTAGAAGCAAAAATAATACCAGAGAGAAACTTGGATCATGTTTAATGAATTAAAATAAATAGAAATGGCAAATATATGGACAATCATAAATACCTGGCTTTTTCTCTTAACTTGAAAAGATACATATGATTGTTTAAAGCAAATAATATATTGTCTCATAGAATTTATAATGTATGCAGAGGCAGTTTGTATACATGCATACCATATGCATATATGACAGCTATCTCATAAAGGACTGGAAAAGAGGACTGGTAAAAGGATCTATAAAGTCCTATATAACTCTCAGAAAACCAGGAATAGAAGGGAAATTCCTCAACCAGATAAAGAACCTCTTTGAAAAGCCTACAGCTAACATTACACTTAATGGTGAAATACTGAATACCAATATCATTCGAAATGGTGACATATTAAATACTTTACCCACAAAAATTGAGAATAAGGCAAGAATGTCCATTCTTATCACTTCCATTCAATATGGCTGTGGATGTCCTAGCCATTTTAACCATTTCAATAAGACAAAGTTGTCGCTATTTATAGATTACATGATTGCTTACATAGAAAATTATAAGGAATTTATAAAACAATTACTAAAACTAATAAGTCAATATGGCAAGGTTATAGGATATAATGTATATATTTAAAAATCAGTTGAGGGGCACCTGGGTGGCCTAGTTGGTTAAGTGTCTGACTCTTGATTTGGGATCAGGTCATGATCTCAGGTCTGCTCAGCATGGAGCTTGCTTGAGATTCTCTCTTTCCCCCTCCCTATGCCCCTCCCTCTGCCACTCTCTCTTTCTCTAAAGAAAAAAAAATCAGTTGAATTCTTATATACTAACAGCAAACAATAGAAAAATGGAATAAAAAATACCATTTAAACGGCATCAAAAAACAAAATAGAAACAAATTTAACAAGAGACACGAGGGACTACTACACTGTAAACTACAGAGTATTGCTGAGAGAAGTTAAGGAAGACCTAAGTAGATAGATTTATTATGTTCATGGATTAGAAAATTCAATTTTGTTAATAGGTCCATTCTCTTCCAATTGATCATAGGTTCAACAGAATCTCAGTAAAAATCCCATTAAGCCTCAACAAGCTGATTCTAATATTTATATAGAAATGTAAATCACTTAGAACAGCCAAAATTTTTTAGAAGAACAAAATTTGGGGATTTATACTCCCTGATTTCAAATTTTGCTAAAAAGCTATAGTAATCAAAGTAATGTGTCACTGCCTTAAAAATAGGCATATCGGTACCACTGGAAGGAAAGAGAAATAGCCTTATGTAGATAGGGTCAATTGATTGTCAACAAAAGTAACAAGGCAGTTCAGTGGGGAGAGGAAAGTCTTTTTAGTAAATGGTGCTGGAACAATTGGACATCCATTGCAAAACAATGATTCTTAAATCTTCATACCATATTAAACATTAACTCAGAATGGACATACACCTAAACATAAAAGCTAACATCATGAAACTCCTAGAATAATTCTTAGATGGGACACAGAAACATGAAAAAAAAAATACACTGGATTTCAAATAAATTTTTAAAAATACTATTAAGAAAAAGACAAACCAAGGACTTGAAGAAAATATTTGCAATACATATATCTGCTTGTGTACTGTTATCTAGAATATAATGAACTTTTACAACTTAATAATAAGGCAACAAAAGTGATTCTAAAAGGGGGAAAAGGATTGAACTTCACAAAAGGGCATATACTGATGATCAGTGAACACATGAAAAGATATTCAATATCTTTAGTCATCAGGAAAATACAAATTAAAACCACAGTGTAATATCACTGTACCTACATTTAGTTAAAATTCAAAAGGTTGGTCATATCAAGTGTTGGTAAGTATGGGGAGCATCTGAAATTCATATGGTACTAATGAGAACGTAAAATAAATGGTCCACTTTGGAAATTGTTTTTCAGTTTCTTAAACCATTAAAGAAACATTTGCCATATGACCCAGCCATTCTACAACTAGATATACCAGAGAAGTGAAACTTAGGTCCACACTAAGTTTTTAGTAAATTTATTCACCATAGCCAAAAACTGAATATAACTTAAATGTCCATTAAGAGGTAGATGGATTAACAAAATTGCTGTACCCATGCAGTGGAATACTCAGAGATAAGAAATAACAGATCTGCTCACAGACAACACGGATGCGTATCAAAAGGATATGGTGATGGAAGGAAGCTGGGCACAGAAGAACACATACTAAATGCAAGGCAAACTGCATGGGACAACAAACTAATCAGTGGTTGCCTGCGTCAGAATGAATAAATTGCAAAAGGGCAGTGGAAGCTTTTGGGATTGATAGAAATACAGGTTTCTTGTTTGTGGTAGTGTTTTCATGAGTGTATGTGAGAGCCACAACTCAGAATTGTATGCTGTTAGGTGGATATACTTTATGTAAATTATTCCTCTAAAAATTGATAAAGAAAAAAGCCCTTGATACCACAAATACTGTAGGAGCCCTCTCTTTTATGTCCTTTCTTACAGAAATATGGATTTATTTTGATAGATTTGCTTCCATAGTAACTGGTACTGTTGGTCTTTGTACTTGCACAAAGCGCATCCGTCTCTATGTATATTGTAACATTTTTATATGATACTTTAAACTCTGTAATGGCAGGACTTTGTTTTGTTTAACGCTCTGTCTCCAACAGTATGAAAGAGATAATTATGAATCGATGACTGTTTCAAGAGAAGTATAAAATGAGGTGAGAATGTATAGTAAGGGAAGTTACCCTGGACCAGGAGTGAAGAAAGATCTCCTGGAGCAAGTGACCTTCAGACTGAGGTCTGAAGGGTGATAGGAATTAGCCAAATGGCATATCTGAGTGTCAATATCAGAAAGTTGGATATGTAAGTCAAGAGCTCAGAGGGAGATTTGAGCTGGAACTGTTACATGCAAACAATTAATCATGGGATGCTAGAGCAAAAAACTAATGATGTTCTGTATGGTGACTAAGATAACATAATATAACATAAAAATTAATTAACTAATTAATTAATTAATTCGGGAGTCATCCAGGAAAAATGTATTGAAGGAGTTGAGGGAAATTGGAAGGAGAGATGAACCATGAGAGACTATGGACTCTGAAAAACAATCTGAGGGTTTTGAAGGGGCGGGGGGTGGGAGGTTGGGGGAGCCAGGTGGTGGGTATTATGGAGGGCACGTATTGCATGGAGCACTGGGTGTGGTGCATAAACAATGAATTCTGTTACACTGAAAAGAAATTTAAAAAATATATATATATGAAAGAAAGAAATAGAACACTGAGGAACACCAGGATTTTCAAAGCAAGAAGAAGAAAAGGCCAGTGATGAGTGTGTAAGGTAGGCAGAACACATTACTGTGTGAAATGGGAGATCACCTCAGGGAGAGAGTGTGTGAGGGAGCAATCAGCCCATGTTAAATGCTGCCAAATTGTCAACCATGAAGACTAAGAAGAAGCCATGGGAGGTCGCTTATGATCTTTAGGGAAAGCAACAGATGGGGGTAGGAAGAGAGGAAGGGCAGAGGCCAGGTTGTAATGGGTTGAGCAGTGAGAACAGAGGAGATGGTGATCGTAAGTGCCCACAACCCTTGAAGCAAAGTGTCTCTGGATGAGAGAGTCCAGTAACCCAGGGGGTTATGAGGTCAGGGGAGGGCTTCTAGTGGGTTATGTATTGTCCATTTTTCATTTCTGCCTTTTGAGACAGGAAATATTTGAACATATTAAATGATGATGGATCAGAGCCAATGGAGAATTAGAGTGGAAAGTTCAAGAGAGAAGTAAAGTTCCCAGAGAAGATAGGAAATGGTGCACGGGTGGAGGGATTGGTGGCGATTTCAGAAGAAAACAAAATAAAAACAAAATCAGTAAACAACCTACATGACCATCAATAGGGACCTCTAATTATCTGAGTATATACCTCCTTATACTTTTGTCACTAAATTTGTGTAGTAGAATCTACTAATGAAACCCCGAGGTCAGAGGAAAATATTAAGAGACTTAAAGTCAAATTAGATTCCTTAAATCACCAAATTAATTAATTTTCCCACCAACTGTTAAGGAGAGTGCCTGTTTTCTTGTATTATTATCCTATACCATTACCAATGTGGGCATTATCACTGACTTTAATCTTTGCCAATCTGACAAGCAAAAAATACTATTTTTATTGTTGCTTTAAGTCACATTTCTTTGATTTTGCATGATGTTGAATTTATTCTCTGAATTTATTGGTCACTTAAATTTCTTTTTATTTTCCTGTGAACAATCTGTTCATACTCTTTGTTCATCTTTGTACATTTTTGTTCTTACTGATTTATATGAGCTTTTGTAAATTAAGGAAGTTAACTAGTGGTGTGGTGTCGTGTGTTTAAATTTTGTGCCCTAATTTATTGCTTACCTTTTGAAAAATTAGGAGATGAATCTTAAAGGATGAATTGGAGTTTATTGTGGGGAGAAAAAGAGGAAAGATATTCTAGGTAGAAGAAGCAATATTAGCAGTATTGTGGAAGTTTGTAGCCATATAGTGAGTACTATGCAATGTCATTTTAAATATGCTTTACTTACGAAGGATAGAGTTTTCTTATTATCTCATCGGGAAGCTTGTTTTACTTAGTGATGTTACATTGTTTTGAATTTTCTCTAGGTAGTCTAACCCTCAATTAACTAATTCTTTTGTTCCTCATTGTTGCTTAATTAATTCTGGTTAGTTTATTAGAAACAGTTTCTAGATGGCCAAAGAAAGCTTGTTGGGGCTTAAAATTGACCATATGAATCATTTCTCAGCCTTTTGACTAAGATCAAATACAGTATCTGTTCTTATCAGTTTAAAAATTGACCATATACTACTTAAATTTTTAGTACACACACACACACACAAAAGTTAATACTTGTTGACATATTCAAGGCAAAGCCTGAGTGGTTAAAATATGGCTTTTATTTGTCTATTTGTTTCTAGAAATGAAGTCGATGGATCATGATAGTGGCCAGTTATGTGAACTTCAAAAACAAAAGAGTGAATTAGTACAAGAATTACTTACTGTGCAGAGAAAACTTAAAGGTATTATCTTTATGAGCTAGTTTATTTTGCTGATGAATATAGTTACACATGCATAATAGGGTCATATTATTCTTTCAAAGTATACTCACCTATTGAGATACAGTGTTATTATTGGTATAAAGAAGAAACAGGTAAAACACTAAAAAAAACAGTGTTAGAGCTGATATTTTTAATGTCATAAATTTTGTCAAGATCTTTCTTTATGCCTGTAATTGCTATATTAAAGTAGAAAACTAAGAATCCTGAGTGCATACATTTTATATAAAGCACGAAAAATTAGAGTATTGTTCTTATGAATGAACTCTTCTGTTTATTTTTTTAAAGATTGTAAGCATTTTCTTAATTGTTTAGTTTTTGAAGATAAAAAGATTGAAGCCATTTGTACTACCAAATACCTAGAGGGAGAAAAAGTAAAGATCAATGAAAAGCCTCAAAATGATGCTGAGTGCTTAAGGTAAGAATTCCCTATTATATTGTGATATAAAATCTGGTAATTTTTCAAGTTGTCAAAGAGATTTCAGCATAAAGCTTAATGTGTAGGTTTTTTTAAAGTTCCAGATAAAGATATTAATTCCTTTTATGTGTATTGTGAAATATGCTACTGAGAAAAGGCTTCACTGGCTAAAAAGTGGTACATGTAAGTTTCACAGTGTACCAGGTTGATAATACTGAAATCAATTTTTTCTTTTACCTCATGGACTTAGTGTTATTCACATCCCAGTAGATTAAGACAAAGTATTAGTTCCAAAACTCTCCTTTCTGTTATTCCTAACTTTTTTTTTTTGAAGATTGACTGATTGATTGATTGATTAAAGAGCACGAGAGAGCGCACACAGAGGGAAAGGGAGAGGGAGAAGCAGACTGCCTGCAGACCAGTGAGCCTGGTGTGGGGCTGGATCTCAGGACCCTGGGATCATGACCTGAGCCAAAGGCAGACACTTAACCAACTGAGCCACCCAGGTGCCCCTTAACTTTTTTTTTAATGATTAAATTATTTTCTATCGTTTTAAATTTCAGGGGGAAAAAATCACAACCTACTATTTTACTTGAGATTTATTACTATTTGTTTTATGGTGAAAGAATGAAATGTATTTTCTGTATGGAATATTGAGCTACTTTTTATGTATTTGGATAATGAAAGAATAGCTGGTTTTGAAACAGCATAGTCATACACACAAGGAGAAAACCTTCAGTTTGTTAATTTTACTATTGTTTATTAATAATTCAATGTTATATTTGCCAGCCTAATTTCAAAGAAGTTCATCTACTTTCTGGGCTAAATATAAGGAAAGAAACCGCATTACTGAATCTATGAGAAGCAAATGAAGCCTTCTTTTACATAAATTATATAGAAATATGTCCACTAGAGCTGAACAAATGCTTCATATTAGCTGTGTATTGCCTTAGGCCATAATTTTAGTAGATTGTGAGAAAATATTTGCAATTTAATTTTAGGTTAAGTTTTATAAGCATGAAATACCAATCTCTTGGGTGATATGTGTGATGCAGAATGAGTTTCTGTAATGACAATCTGCTCATTGATTTTTTTACATTTTCAAAAATGATAATGCCCACTGGTATCATGATGGTTGGTATTATAAGGGTTTCTGACGTGAACTCCAGTTTTGTGGGTTTATCAATCATAAAAATGTGCCCTGGGTTAAAATTAAACACACAGAGTCTGTTAGAGAGTGTTTTTTTTCCTTCACAGATGGTGACAGAAGAAATTTGAATAAAAAGAAACATTAGTCTTTATGCATTGACCATTTTTTGCATTTTAGCACTTATCAAATGAAATGGCAATATTTACCAATTCCCACTTTAAATTATTTAATATGTGTAGTTTCGTTTGCTTACTGTTATGTTCCATAAAAGTAATTTCAAGTATAAAGAACCAAGTCAAAGTATTGAATAGAAAGATTTTAGGAAATAGGGCCATAAGCCTTATAATTAGTGCAAAAACAAGAAGCTAATAATGGCAAGATATTTATTCAATATCATGAAGGCCAAAATTAAGTTGGTTTTATCCCTAAATTTTGGAATATTCTTTTCCATCTGTGTGTTCAAATGTATACTGAATTCTGTTGCCTTTTTCTTAAAATTTCAGGTTTAATTACCATTGGTATAGATGCCATTTTTATAGCAGGGTTTCTCAAAATTGGCAGTGTTGACATTTGGGGCCAGGTTATTCTTGGTTGCGAGAGGACAGCCCTGTGCAATTTAAGACGTTTTGCAGCATCCCTGGCCTCGACCCACTAGATGCCAACAGCATCTCCCACCCTCAGCTTTGACAAGCAAAAATGTCTCCAGACATTGCCAAACATCCCTTGGACAGAGAGGGGTGGGAAAAATGGTCCCCAGTTGAGAACCAGTTTTATTTTAAGGTTATTATAATTGTACTTCTACTTTTATTAAACTTTAACCAGTTAAGAAAGCAATTACAAAATTAATAATTAGCTTATTTCTATGCATTTATTGTTTCTACTTTTAGTAATTAGAAAACTTTACACATATTTTATACTGTCTATATCACTGGAATTCTTTCATAATGATTTTTTTAATTAATCTGCCATGTTCAGATTATTTGTTGGACTCTATCTTGATGCCATCCTTTAGTGTAAAGAACTAGTACTTTTGGGGCACCTGGGTGGCTCAGTGGGTTGGGCCTCTGCCTTTGGCTCTGGGTCGTGGTCCCAGGGTCCTGGGATCAAGCCCCACATTGGGCTCTCTGCTCAGCGGGGAGCCTGCTTCCCTCTCTCTCTCTGCCTGCCTCTCTGCCTACTTGTGATCTCTCTCTCCCTCTCTCTCTGTTAAATGGATAAATAAAATCTTAAAAAAAAATTAAAAAAAAAAAAGAACTAGTACTTTTATTCACAGTGGTTTCATGGTCTCTCCTTTAGGTAATCATTTCCTGTTTATAAATACCAAGATGCTTATTTATTTAAAAGATTCTATTTTGAAGAGGGTGGGATCATTAATTAAATATGTTAAGGCAGCCATCTTGTAGAATATTGCTATGATTAACACTTAAGTTGAAGGTTGGGTTAAATTCATAAGAAGCTCCTGGAAGACTATATAACAATGACTGATCTAGTTCTTTTCATATAGTTCAGAGAGGATAGAAAAGATAAACCTTGGGTTCTTGAGAGGCAGTAAGCATAGAGGTTAAGATTACAACCCCCTTAAAATCCCAGCTCTGCTATTTACTAGGTTAGTAACCTTGGACAAGCAATTTAACTTGTCTGTCCTCAGTCTCCACATCTATAAAATGAGGTTCATTATAGCACCTACCTCACAAGATTATAGTAGAAATTAAAGGACTTAAAAGCCCTTAGAACAGTGCTTAGAACATAGTAAATGCTCTAAAATTAGATACAATTATAATTATGTAATTACTTACAATTACATTTCTTTTTCATATTATCCATGAGGATTTCATGACTTTCAAGCTTTTTTCTCTCTCAATTTCTCCCCATTGAGAATGATACTCACTGTGGGCTTTTTGTCAATACCTTTTATGATATTGAGGTGTGTTCCCTTTATCCCTACCCTGTGAAGAGTTTTAAATCAAGAATTGGGGGGCACCTGGGTGGCTCAGTGGGTTAAAGCCTCTGCCTTCGGCTCAGGTCATGATCCCAGGGTCCTGGGATCGAGCCCCTCATTGGGGAGGGGGGGGTCTCTGCTCAGCAGGGAGCCTGCTTCCCTTCCTCTCTCTCTGCCTGCCTCTCTGTCTACTTGTAATCTTTATCTGTCAAATAAATAAATAAAATTTTAAAAAAAAGAATTGGGATGTGTACTTTGTCAAATGCTTTTTTTGCATTTATTAGGAGGATCACATGGTTCTTGTCCTTTCTTTTATTAATGTAGCATATCACATTGAGTGATTTGCTGATGTTGAAATACCCTTGCAGCCCCGGAATAAATCCTACTTGGACATGGTGAATAATTCTTTTAATGTACTGTTGGTTCCTATTGGCTAGTATCCTGGTGAGAATTTTTGCATCTGTGTTCATGAGGGATATTGATCTGAAATTATTCTTTTTGGTGGGGTCTTTGTCTGGTTTTGGGTTCAAGGTAATGTTCCTCATAGAAAGAGTATGGAAGTTTTCCTTCTCTTTTTTGAAACAACTTCAGAAGAATATGTATTAATTGTTCTTTAAATGTTTGATAGAATTCCCCTGGGAAGCCATCTGGCCATGGACTCTTGGTTTTTGGGAGATTTTTTATTACTGCTTCAATTTCCTTGCTGGTTATGGGTCTGTTCAGGTTTACTATTTCTTCCTGTTTCAGTTTTGGTAATTTCTATGTCTCTAGGAATGCATCCATTTCTTCCAGATTGACCCATTTGTTGGCCTATAGGTATGCATAATATGTTTTTAAAATTGTTTGTATTTCTTCAATGTTTGTTGTGATCTCTCCTCTTTCATTCATAATTTTGTTTATCTGGCTCCTTTCTCTTTTCTTTTTGATAAGTCTGTCCAGGGGTTTAATGATCTTATTAATTCTTTCAAAGAATGAGCTCCTAGTTTCACTGATCTCTTCTACTGTTCTTTTGGTTTCTATTTCATTGACTCCTGCTCTTTTAATTAATTCTCTTCTCATGCTGGATTTAGGCTTTATTTGCTATTCTTTTTCCAGCTCCTTTAGGTATAAAGTTAGGTTGTATATTTGAGACCTTTCTTGTTTCTTGAAAAAGGCTTTTATTACTATATACTTCCCTCTTAGGAGCACCTTTGCTACATCCCAAAGGTTTTGAACAGTTCTGTTTTTATTTTCATTTGTTTCCATTAATTATTTTAATTCTTCTTTAATTTCCTGGTTGACCATTTATTCTTAGTAGGATTCTCTTTAACCTCCATGTATTTGACTTCTTTCCAAATTTCCTCTTGTGATTGAGTTCAAGTTTCAAAGCATTGTGGTCTGAAAATGTGCAGGGAATGATCCCAAACTTTTGTTTTTGTTTTTTTTTAATCCCAAACTTTTGATACCAGTTGAGACCTGATTTGTGATCAGTATGTGATCTAATCTAGAGAATGTTCCATGTACCTGTGAGAAGAGTGTGTATTCTGTTGCTTTAGGATGGAATGTTCTGAATATATCTGTGAAGTCCATGTAGCAGTGTGTCATTCAAAGACCTTGTTTCCTTGTTGATCTTCTGCTTAGATGATCTGTTCATTGCAGTGAGTGGGGTGTTAAAGTCCCCTAATATTATTGTATTATTATCAATGTGTTTAATTTTGTTATTAATTGGTTTATGTAATTGGCTGCTCCCATGTTAGGGACATAAATATTTACAGTGGTTAGATCTTCTTGTTGGATTATGATATAATCCCTTTAGTTATGATACAGTATGCTTTCTCATCTCTTATTTCAGTCTTTGGTTTGAAATCTAATTCCAGCTTTCTTTTAATGGCCATGAGTATGATAAATTGTTTTTTACCCCCATCACTTCAATCTGGAAGTGTCTTTGGGTCTAAAATGAGTCTCTTGCAGACAGCATATCAATGGGTCTTGCTTTTTTATCCAACCTCATACCGTGTGTCTTTTGATTGGGGCATTTGGCCCATTTACATTCAGAGTGACTGTTGAAGGATAGAAATTTAGTGACATTGTATTACTTATAAATTCACTGGTTCTGTGTATTGTTTCTGTTCCTTTCTGGTCTGTGTTACTTTTGGGCTCTCTCTTTGCTTAAAGGATTCTCTTTAATATTGCAGGGGTGATTTAGTGATCACAAATTCTTTGTTTCTGTTTGTCCTTGAAGCTTTATATCTCTCCTTCTATTTTGAATGACAGCCTTGCTGGATAAAGTATTCTTGGCTGCATATTTTTCTCATTTAACACCCTGAATATATCATGTGAGTCCTTTGCCAGGCCTCTGTGGACAGGTCTTCTGCCAGTCTTTTTTTCTACCCTTGTAGGTTATGGACCTCTTGTCCCAAGCTGCTTTTAGGATTTTCTCTTTGTCTTTGAGATTTGCAAGTTTCAGTATTATATGTCAAGGTGTTGACCTATTTTTATTGATTTGGAGTGAGGTTCTCTTTGCCTCCTGAAATTGAATGCCTGTTTCCTTCCCCAGATTAGGGAAGTTCTTTGCTATAATTTACTCCCGTATACCTTCTGCACCCTCCTCACTCTTTTTCTTGGATCCCAATTATTTTAATATTGTTTTGGTTTATGGTACCACTTATCTCTCAAATTCTCCCCTTGTGATCCAGTAGTTGTTTATCTCTCTCTTTCTCAGCTTCTTTATTCTCCATCATTTTATCTTCTTTATCACTAATTCTCTCTTCTGCCTCATTAACCTAGCATTTAGAGCCTCCTTTTTTTAATTGCATCCCATCAATACCCTTTTTTATTTCAACTTGATTATGATTTTAGTTCTTTTTTTCCTCCAGAAAGGATTCTCTAGTGTCTTCCATGCTTTTTTTCAAGTCCAGCTAGTATCTTCATATTCATTATTCTGAACTCTAGTTCTGACATCTTTCTTATATCCATACTGATTAGATCCCTGGCCAATAGTACTTCCTCTTGTTCTCTTTTATGAGATGAGTTTTTATCTCATTATTCTGTCTAGAGAAGAATATATGAATGAGGGGGGAAAAATACTAATGATCCCAGAGAAATATACACTAAACAAATCAGAAGAGACTCAAAACTTAAAAACAAATTAAAAAAAAAAAGAGTATAATCAGACAGGTGAACAGAATAGAGCAATACACTGGATCCTGTGTGTAGTTAGGTCTGTTTTTTTAGTAAACTAGATCCCAAAATTGTGAAGAAAGAAAAACTTACATGTGTACAAAGATAAAATAAAATAAAATAACAGGATAGGATGTATCATAAAATAAAATGAAAATTAAAAAAAGACTTGCAGAAAGTGGTTGCTTATCTATTTGTAGAATTGCAGCAATTCTTTTCTTAGATCTCTAGTTGATTTCGTAGATATTCAGAATGATTTTGATAGCTATCTAGCTGAATTCCCGGGACCAGACAAAACTAAGGTCTCCTACTCCTTCACCATCTTGGACTCCTTCCACCTGTCTTTTAAATGCATGAGATCTCAAAAGGTTAATCACTGAATCTTCTTTCTTTATACTCTTTATGGGCTACCTCATATGCTCTAATGGTTTTAGTTATCACAGATAGATAATTTCCAAATATTTTTCCTAAATCCCTCTTTCTTAAACTCCAGTACTGAATTCCCAACAGTTTAATATAAACATAGATCTGAAGTGATATTGTGCTGATTAAATAAGCAAAAAAAAAAAAAAAGCAAAAACAAAAGTCTTATCAGAGGTTCAAAGGTCTTGTCTTGGCCAAAGCACCCTGAACATGCCCAATCTGCCTAATCCCAAAAGCTAAGCAGGGGTGGGCCTGGTTAGTACTTGGATGGGAGAATTCAAAGGTCTTCATAATCTAGGTTCTTCCACTATCTTCCCGCATTTTTATTACATACCCTATACTACTAGTTTATCAGAATACTGTTTATGGAATTCTGAATATGACACAGGACCTCATACCTCTTTCTTTCTTCTCCATGAGCTAAAATCTAACTTAGTCCTTAAGGCCCAGCTCACATGTCATTTTTTATGGGTTTTGCTCAAATCTAAAATGTAGCAGGCATTTTTGATGTATTTATAAATCTCCTCATTCTCACCCCACCCTAATCTATTATCAAGTTTTGTTGCTTTTGCCTACAAAATGTTTCCTGAATCCTTCCAGTTCTATCTCCCCATTGCTAACATCCTGGTTCTAGCCACCACCCTCTCTCACCTGGATCACAGTAATAATCTTCTTCTCCCCATTCCTCCACTTTTGCACCAGCCAATCCATTGTAAATTGAATCATGTCATTGAAATCAGTCAAAGGCTTCATACAAACATAATAAAACCTATCATCCTTAGTATGGTCCTGTCACAGTGTGGCCTCTGACACCTCCCTTGATGTTATTTTCAGCTGTGGTCCCCTCTTCACTCTGCTCCCTCAAGCACTCCAAGCTTTTTTCCACTTAAGGACCTCTTTCTCTGCCTTTCCTTCTCTTCAAATTATCTCTTAGCCCCTCTGCCTGTCTCCTACCTATGTGGAACATACCCTATCCTTTAGACCTGAAATTTTCCTCAGAGAAGCCCTCCCTTACGCTATGATCTAAATTTGTTTTTACTTTTTTTTTAATAACACCCTATATTTTTTCCTTTATAGCACAGATTCTATTTTGTAATTACATACTTACATGCTTTACTTTGTTAGTATCTGTCTCTGCCATGTGCTCCACATGAAAAGAGATCTTGTCTACTTGGTTTACCATTGTGTATTCATGGATACAGAGCTTAGCATATAGTAGGCATTAAATGAATAAATGAGTGTAATAAGTTATGAAAGCTTTCCTCTACTGTTCATTTCTCTGTGTTCATAGAAAGCATGCTTATAATTCTGTTATATCATTAATCATATTCTATAATAGGTATTTGTATCAATCTGTCTCACTCAATGGGGTATTCCCTTTACTTCCTGTTCATTTTTCTATCAGTCTCACATCTAGCACAGTCAAGGGCACATAGTGTTCGATAAATATTTGTTCCAGTGATTGAGTCTACATATAATTTTGTTTTCAATACAAAGAATATACAAGTCCTTCACATATTTTCAATGTTATTTGCAAAGATGTGGTATATTCTCACCACTGGGATAGCTTGATGGGAGTTCTTTTTCCACTCCTGATTTTTTTCTTTCCAAAAGCTATAAATATAATCCCCCCAGCCTTCCCCCAACACCTCCCTTTCTTTTTGGAAGGTGGGGAGGAGTGACTCAATCTGACTGGTGAATTTGGAAGGGTGAACTGGAGCCCTGCCCCTTTTCTTTCCCTTATTTCTTTGGAAGCTGGCCTGCCTCAGACAGTGTATGATCCTCTCTGCTCCTCTGTCCCTTAATTTTTACAGTGCTAGGAGTCCATAGGAGAGCTTGTTGTATCCAATTGTGCCTGTAAAGATATGCATTAAGTTAGTCTAATTCTGGGGTTCACTATTAGTAAGCCCTTCACTTGTAGATATAAGCCACATTCTCCAGTATCTGCTTTTATCGTAGTAAATGTGATTATCTTTTGCTTTCCTTATTTCTCAATTGGGCAGGAAAGAAGAGTGTTTTGTATTGGGCCCTTTCAAACTCCCAACACCTATTATTTTTGTATTATTGCCCAACACCAGGGCCACCAAAATATAGCTCTTGATCATGACTTTTCATTTGCTCCAGACACTGACCTACCAGACAACTTGAAACATTTCAGGCATTTTCCTTACCCGTGAAACTTCTTTCTAGAATGCTTTTACATTTTCTGTAACCAGCATTTGTGCCTGTTTAATACAATGGGAAGTTTATTTCAGAAATGAAGCTGCAAAGTCAACAGCATGGGATTTTCCTTCTGAACTTTTGAAGATAGTGTGGTTTTGTGAAGAGATATTTGCAATGGAAACTGCAGGACAGTTAATACTTACCTCCTACTGAGAGACTTTAAATGCATTTATATGAAGTAGTAAATCAGTGCTGTTGCCTTTTAAGTGAAAAGTCATCCAGTTAAGTTGGTCGTAGAGGTCACATTGATTGGTCTTTCAATTTATAAGAAGCCATAAATACATGATGGTATTCAAACACTCCCAACCTTTCCAAAAGATACCCAGATAAATATGTATATTTACACACATTTTTTTTAATTTTACCAAATGTATATAGGTGTTTTTAAATTATGAGACTAGGCTATGTAGACTGAATCCAAAATTCAAACACTATGAAAATATAAAACATCAAAGTCTCTCTCTTATCACCTTATTCCAGAAATTCTCTGTGTAACCACTGTTAAGAGTTTGACATGTATCTTTTCAGTTTATATCTCTGTGTATGTGTGTGTGCACATATGTGCCATGTGTGTTCATTTAGTATAAAATGGGATCAGAATTACTGGTCTGTAATTTGCTCTATTACTTAGCAAAATATTATAGATATTTCCCATATTAGTTTGTGCTGATCAGCTTTACTCTTCTTTAATGCCAGTATATGGAAATGCCATATTGATGTAGCCTTTCTACCACTGACAGATATGTAAGAGTTTCTAAATTTTCGTAATTGAAGACTTTTTACACATGTATCTTTAAATACTTGTGGGAGTGTTTCTGTAACATTATTAGAATGAGTATTATTTAGTAGAGTAATAAGAATTGTAATCCTGGCTGCACAGAGGAAATAATGCAGAGGTACCTTGCAGTGCTTTGCAATATCAACAAGAATGAACTCCAAGTTGGTAAGTGTAGTAAGATCTCAGCATTAAAGTTTCTGGAAAATACCAAATAGTTATATACCTGTAGCCAATCCATCTCTCTCTTTTTTTAACATTTATAAAATATGAAAATCCCCATTTAATTCCAGGATTATTCTTAGCTATGTATTTTGTTGTCTATTTCTGTTGACTCTGCATCTTTTCTAGTAAAACTTCATCATTTATTCACTAACAGAAGTGTCTCTACAGCATTGATTATGTAGCCTTCAAGCTAATAGAGATCTCCTGTTTTGTGAATTCTTGGCACATACTATAGTTATTACAGCTTCTAAGTAAATACAAGGGAAATTTTGATGATAGAATCAATTGATTATTTTAAACATTATATTCTGATGTAAATGTGACTATTTGTAAATGTTCCTAAACTTTGAAATAATTTTGTTTATTGCAGAAGCCATGTATAAATGTTAAAGTAATCATTTTCAAAAATCACTCGTGTCTTTAATAGAAAACAAATTTTTTCCATTTTCATATGTTTACCTTTACGAACTACCCCTTTTGGTATGGGGGTAGGAAGATAAGAGGAAATATGTGGTTAAAGAAGATGCCTAATTCAGCTCACCCAGGATTTGAAATAATGGAGATGCTGTTGGGACCCATCCCCCATTTACCTCCTTCTAAGCAGATCTCCCTGGTTTGGCCTGACTCAGCTGTGAGGGTTCTGACCTGTCTGCTGGTGGCCTGGACTGGGGGAGGTGTTTCAGTGTTTTAGAACACTGAAATTCCGGTTTCACATTCAACTTTTAAACCTACTTTCAGAAATAAATTGTATATGAAAGAGGATGACCTGTATGCCTTCAAAAATAGTGTGTTTGTGTTTAAATTTCACTAAAATATTTTCATATGAATTAATACAGAGAAAGACTATTAGGAAAATCAAGCCATGGAAACACTAGCAAAAAGTAAAAAGAACTACTTAGTAAACATCTGGTGTGATTAAGGAAACCAGAAAGGATAAAATTGATACACTTAATATATAAGATTTAAAATTCCATGTGTCAAAGAAGTTCAGCATGATGGAATGGTGAACTGGGAGAAATTTATAGTAGTTACAACAAAGAATAACAGCATGCCAAGTAATCAACTGCAAAAAAAAAAAATCAGAAAACACTAAAATCAACAGTTTTCATGTATTTATCCAACAAACATGCGTTGAACGCATACTTTGTGTCTAACGCTGTACAAATTAGTAGGGATACCAAGACGAATAAGTCAGATGCTAAATCAGTTACACTGTTTATCAGTTACTTGCAAATTAAAGCCACTGAACATCATTTTTCTATCAAATTTTGAAAGATATTCTTAAGTGACCATACCGAAGTTGGCAAGGGTATGGTACAAAGATAATTCTTACATTGCTGAGACAGTATTCATCGCATATATTCCAAATGCAATTTGGTGTACATAAATCACTGTAAGCATCTTAAAAATGTTTGTGTAATTTAACCTAAAAATTACACTTACAAGTTCTATCCAAAGGAAAATAATTCTAAGTACAGAGGAAACGTTATGCACAAAGGTGTTGATAGAAATGTTATTTATGGTGGAGAAAAAATAGGAACAACTTAATTTAGGCTATACCCTAAATGAACAATTAAGTTAATTCTGGTGTCGCCACTTGGACTACTACATATTTCTCTTATATGGCATTAATTGGCATGTGTAATTCACTGAGAAAAATATGAGTGAAACATTAGGCAAAAGAAAAAAAAAACTAGAAATAAAATTACATAATCACCATTATATGGAAACAGAAGACCACGATGACATATACCTAAATTTCAATATCATTTGAGTTTGTGTTTTAGGACTTTGGGTGAAATTTTTCCTTCTTTCCACTGAGTACTTATGTACAGTTCTATAGCTAAAATGAGTATTCTTTTAGTAAAATATACCTAAATTTTATTATCATTTGAGTCTGTATACTAGGACTTTGTCTGAAATTTTCCCTTCTTTCTACTTAAATAGTACTTGTGTACAGTTCTATAGCTAAAAAGAGTGTTCTTTTAGTAAAGCCTTTTCTAGAATACTTAGTAGTAACTGAAAAAAAAATTGGAATTTGCAGAAAATCATAAAAATACACGGAACATAAGTCTTGCACAACTAACTATAGCAGTATTGGCCCATCCTCGTCATTATTTGATGATTCAGAGAAAGGTGACAATAACCAATGGAAACTGCCCTGAGTTATTGTGCAGCAGGCGAAGGAAGTCCTTCTTGACTCCTGTAGGCAATCAGTCTATGCACTGAAGCGTGAGATCTGCTTACCATTATATAGCTTTGGCTAGCTGCAAATGTATTAATATTCATACCATTATTATCCAGCCTCTTTTAAAGCTAGCAACATCAAGTTTTTCTTTAAGTGCAGATCTAAATTCTACAGCTTGATTATATGCTGAATAGTGAAATACTAACTATAATTCGCTCTAAATGCCCTCCTTAATTTCAGTAGTCTCTCATTCTCACGGTTAGCTAACTGAAAGGGGAAGTGGTCCACCCACCGCCCAGCTCTGAGGGCATGAAACGTCTCACGGAACCTGCAGTTCATTTAAACTGAAAAGGGGGAGGAGCAAGTATGGATGGTACGGTGGAAGAAAGATGGCTACCATTTTATTTGAAGAGATAAATATATTCAAATGAAGCCCTGAAGTACGTTGTATAGCTCTCCACAGTACATTGTAATTCTCCATTTAACTTTCCACTTACTCTTTAAAAATATTCATTACAAGGCTTTTTATGCTTGTTTAAACATCTAATGCTCAAAATTAATAACTTGTTCTGTCTTTCCTACTTGAGTATTTCTTCGGAATTCCTATTTACCATTAAATTTATAAAAGTTCAGAACACAATGAAGTTCACATATATAGGGTATTATTTCCTCTTCCATCCCTACAATTATTTCATTTTTCTTCCCTAATTATGTGTAAGTTGTAAAGTATAAAAATATAATGATGTACTGTATGGTGACTAACCTAACACAATAAAAAACATTTAAAAATATATGGCATTGACTTTGTTTATATGTACAAGATCCATTTTCATTTTTTTGCACGTGGATAATCAGTTGTCCCAGCAACATTTATTGAATGGTTTTTTCTTCCTCTAGTGATCTACAGTGTGACATCTTGTATTAAAAATAAAAATAATAAAAAATTATTAAAAAAAAAAAGAAAGATACTGGTCATTAAAAAAAATAAAAATAATAATAGATCCTGGATATAATTCTTATTCTATTTTCTATTCTGTTTCATTGGTCAGTTCATGCCTTACTGCTCAGAACTGCCTTAATTACTACTAAATGCATACTATTCCATTTTAAATATTTAATTACTCTTACTTTATAATGAATCATGATACAAGGTAGGATGCCTCACTTTGTCTTTTTTTTTTGTCTTCCCAAGAGTTTATTGTTTATATTTGGCTCTTTGCTTTTTATATACATCTCTGAATCAATTTATCATAATCATGAAAATCTGTTGTGATTTTGGTTAAAATTGCACTTATTATTATAATTTTTACTTTTAAGAGACTTTATATCTTTATGAAACTGAGACTTCCTGTCTATGAACTTAGGATATCTTAATTTGTCTTTTTAAAATATCTTTCAATAAAACTTTATAATTTTCTGTTTATTGATCTTTCACATCTTTGGTAAGTTTTAATTTTAGGTACCCTATAGTTTTAGATGCTGTTGTAAATGGTGTGTTTATTTTAAATGGTATGTTCTAATTGTTTATTGCTGGTGCATGAAAATATATACAGGTTTTTTTGTATGTTGACTTTATGGTCACTATCTTTGCTAAACTCTATTTCTTAAAATAATTATTACAGAAGATTTAAAGCACATACAAAGGTAAAAGAGAAAAACATAATGAATTGTATGTACTCATCACTCAACTTTAACAGTTCTCCCTTTATGGCCAATCTTGTTTCATCTCTCTCTACTTGTTTTTCTGCTGTATTACTTGAAGCAAATCATATATATCATACAATTCATAGGTGTCATTTTTCTTTGTCTGAATTTAGTTCAAATTAGGTCTACACATGATAATCAGTTGATAGGTCTTTTAAATCTCTTTTTTTCTTGAAGATCCCCCTTCCTTTTTCTTTTTTAACTTGTAATTTATTTGTTGAGGAAATTAAATTTTTTATTCTGTAGAGTTTCCCTTGATTTGGATGTAGTTGATTATATTCCCATTGTAGGATTAAATCTGTTTGACTTATATATTTTTTT
The DNA here is from genome assembly GCA_004024625.1 of Mellivora capensis. Taxonomy (NCBI): domain Eukaryota; kingdom Metazoa; phylum Chordata; class Mammalia; order Carnivora; family Mustelidae; genus Mellivora; species Mellivora capensis. Next base: position 340,410 of record PISX010000194.1, read on the forward strand.
GTAAATTGGTAATTGGATCTAAAAGCTTGATCAAATTTTTTTTTTCTCTTTTGGCAAAGCTGTATCATAGGTGGTGGTGTTTTTTATCATAGGTGGAGGAGGCCTAGTGCCTCTTGTTTTGGAGGTGTGAGTGGCCATCAAGGCTCAGTTCCTGGTGACTATCCGATTATTTTTTATATTTTTTTCTGTGACCTAGACTAAATTATGCTTCAGAAGCAAACAGCTCTTAAATGTTAGTGATTTACAATGAGTGTTTATTTCCTGCTCACACTGCATACATGTTCATTGGGCATTAGCCACACTTCCCATCTTTATTCTGCAACCAAGTATGAAGGAGCAGCCTCTATGACATATAGTCATATCCTTATCAATACTTGGAATTCCTTGTTTTTCATTTTAGCTCTTCTGGTGGGTGTGTAATAGCATTTCATTGTGTTTTTCTTTTGTATTTCCTTGATAACTAACAAAGTTGAGCACCTTTTCATGTTTTTGTTAGCCATTGTATATCTTTTGTGAATGATAATCTGGTAGAGATTTATGCAGGGGGAGGGGGAATGCCCCTTTTCCATTGTGTTGTCTTTTTCTTATTGACTTGTAGTTCTTCATGTATTATGGACACAATCTATTGTTTATTGTCTCTGCTGACTTTTATCTATGGTGGCTCGCCTCCTTGAGTGCTTGGTGATCTTTGATTGTGAGCTCATGGTTTCCTCTTAATCACTGGGAATCCTGTAGGTCTAAATATGTTAAACTTTCCTTCAGAGAGGATTCTCTTTTGCTTCTGCGAATACACAGGGGATGCTACTGACCTAAAACCCTTTCAGATTTTCCTTAAGGGTTGGAGCTCAGCAAAGGTTCAAGTCTATCTATTCACTTCACCTTGTGGCTGGCCCAGCTGGCGTAGGTTTGTGAGATCAGTGTTGCTCCCTCAGGGCTGCCTCATCTGCCCCCTGCCCTAGCTTTCTGCCTCTCCAGTGGCAGTTCATGGCTTTTCCTTAAGTTTTTCTTTTTGGAAGGAATATTAGTCCTAGTGCTAGAAATAGAAGACAGTTCTTTCACTATTTTTTTACATTAAATTTAAACATAAAATACTTGTTTAAATTTCCAAATACTCAAAGGATTAAAGGCTTAATTGGAAGAAAGACATTGATATTGCTTTCTCACTCTAAAATTAAAGTAAATTTTTAATTACATATGTGTACTATAAAGTTAAGTTTAATTTTAGTTCAAGAAGAAATCTCAGAGGTCATTTTTTCCTGTAATTAAAATTTTGCAGATGAAGTTCAGAGAGGCTAAATGATTTAGCCAAGGTTTTTCAGCTTGTTAGTGGCCAGGACTCAAACAGAGCTCTTCAGACAGTACTATATTTTTCCCCACCAAAATATGTTGCTCTTTTAATTAACCTAAAATTGTCTATTATTTATTTAGTCTGCCTTCTTTTCTTTATGGAAGTTTTTTTTACTTCTTCACAATATTATACAGTCTTTCTAGAAGTATAGAGAATTGAAATTTCTTTCCAAATTCTTTAGTGTTAAAATTCTGGTGATAGAATGATGATGATAAAATTCTGACTATACCTGGAAATCTGCCTCTATCCATAGGATACAAAAAAAAAAAAAAAACATTATAAAAGTTTATTGCTGAACTCATGGGGTGAATTTTTCCTTTAAAACAGACTTAAAAAAGAATTAGAACTTTATAAGGAAGATGACATGCAAAGTGCTTGTGAAACTCTCCAAACAGAAATAGAAGTTTTGGAGCTGGTAAGTCACCACTGATTGTTTAATTTCTCTTCAGCGTGCTTTTCCCTACTGGCAAGAGTAGGTTTGCTGGGATACATATCACTGAACTAGTGCTTTTTCCTTCGCATGGATTTTCACTAGATACAAAAATAAAACAGCAACAAGAAGCTAAACTAAGGTCAGGATATAAATCTCTGAAGTGTTTTGAGTTCCTGGAGAGTTAGGTGCTACATAAAGCAAGTTATATTCAAAGAGAATATGTACAATTTCTTTTTTTTTTTTTTAAAGATTTTATTTATTTGACAGACAGAGATCACAAATAGGCAGAGAGGCAGACAGAGAGAAAGGGGGAAGCAGGCTCCCCACTGAGCAGAGAGCCAGACATGGGGCTCGATCCCAGGACCCTGAGATCATGACCTGAGCCAAAGGCAGAGACTTAACCCACTGAGCCACCCAGGTGCCCCGAGAATATGTACAATTTCAAACTAAGTTTAAAAAAATCCAAACCTGACCTCTCAACATTCTCTTGACTGAAACTGTTATTAGAGGATTAATGCACTGAAGAAGTTTTAACTATCATAATGCTTAAAAGCTTTTTGTTTTTGATAGGCATAAATTATACTTTTATTATATTTGATCCTAAAACTTACTTATTACGATTTTTTATGATCTCAAGAACTTTGGATTCAATTATTGGAAACTTAATTTCGGATTGTGTGGGAGCACTTTAAATTGCTTTTAACCTCTTACTTTGGTTGTTTATAAAATGAATGCGGTATTTGCCACGCTCCATTTTAATGGAAGACATATATAGCTAGCTTTGAAATATGTTAAAATATAATTTTAATTTAGTATATTACATATTGTTTCTTTATTTTCTGTAAACATTTCACGTTTGAAAATGTTCCAATAGCTTATGTCAGGATTTATATTTTTTATAAAAACTTTCAAAAATAAGATTTTAAAATGCCCAGTTATTGTTGTGTTAAATTTACATGAACTTTATGGAATTCATCATTAGGAATTTATTTAATTTTCCTCATAAATAATTACTGTATTTTTCTTTTCAGACATTGGCACAGAAAGATCTTCAGGAAAATAAATAACTTGTGGAGAGCTGACCAAAGCTATCCAAGGTTCGATGAAAGCATCTTAAAATCAAATCTTTGTGATAGATACACGAACAATACCCATTACAACAGATTTTTGTGAAAACATGAGGTTCAGAATGTTCAAAGTTGTTGCTACCTAGAATTGGTATATTAGCACTTTAAAAATGTAATTTTTTTGTCTCGTTACTTGCTGAAATGTTAAAGCTCTTTATAGGGTTTGATTTTGTTTCTAAAGGAAGAAAAAAGGACAGGTGGATACTGTGTTCTCCGGCTTCTTATCTCCCCTGACCCTTAAGCTGATCTGTACTTTCTGATGTTGTTCATTTTTTGTTACAGTTTACCTTGGGTCCAATCAAACACTGGGAGAGAGAAATGATCAGATTATTGACTCAATTTTGTCCCTGCCATTTCCACCAACAAAGATGTTCACTTTCATTTTAATCCTTCTCTCATCTTAAAATGTTTGTTGACAAAGGTCCTCGGTGGCCTTTCATGTGCAAAAGCCAGTTTTCTACTCTTTTCTCTAGATGTGTCTGTGGAGTTAAGTTTGGGGCTCCTGCTGCCTTGGCCAGCTTCATGCCTGGCAGTTTTCTTCCTGATGCCAGTGTTGGTAGAATGAAATTAGTCATCCACCTGGGGATGTACATAATCTCCTGAGGGGCCTCAGGATTCATTTTCGCTGAAACATGGCAACTAAAACTCATGTTTGAGACTTGGTATTTCCACCAAATTTGCAACATCGCGTAGCCGTCTGTGATTTGCCATCCTGTGTAGGAAGAAAGGTGTATTTTCCCCAGTTTCTAAAAAAATGTATGGAAACTGTCCAACAAAGCCCTAAATTGTGGTCGGTGGGGGGAGGGAGACAAAACCTGTTTGGAGATGTATTTCAAAGTACTGAGTGCAAAATGTTAGAATCATTTTTTCTTTTGTGGTTATAGCTGAATGAGTTTAACATCAACTGTGAAATGTTTGCAAACATCTTCTCTCTACCGATGATAAGGTGGTCTAGTTTCAGAACAAAGCTTATTTTGGGATAACTTTCTGTATATGTTGTTTTATACTCTTAATTTTTAAAAATCGGTAAAGTCAAAACTCTCCTTTGAGATGTGTTGCAATTGCCATCTGTTTAAATAATTTGCATTTTCAGAAGTGTTTTCTTATTTTGAGTCCTTAAATATTTGATAGGAAATTACTTTTGCCTAAGAAGAAAACAGTTAATGGTACCAGGGAATTACATTCTATTTTATATGCAAATATAGAGTAGGAAATGGTTATTGGGATTAGTCATGACTTTAGTTCTGTCTTATTTTATTCCATGTATCTAAATTCTTAGTCTCATGAATATCTACTTATTATATGTGTATTGTATTATTAATATGCTGATTGAGTTTACCAATAAAGCTTTTTTCACTTACCAGTAATTTTTGTTCATTATTGGTTTTGTAACTAAATATTAATGTGAACTATAGATCTGCCACATATTTGCATAACTAACATGCAATGACATATATGCAGAATAAACTCTTTACTGATACAACTATCTTTTCATATGTGTATCATGTAGGCTATCAGGATTGAATATTCAGTAATGGAATCAGGATTCATATGAACTGAGTTTGAGAAAAAAATGGAAGTTTCATTATTTTAAAATTCCTATTTTAAGACTTAAACTAATTTTAAACAATCAAATGTATGACTATTTTGGCGCTATGTGGTGGAGTCATATAAAACACTGCCCATGTGATATAAGTTGGAATAACTGGGACCACCAGAATCAATGTAATCAAAGGAACAGGTTCACTGAACAAAGGAAGTACGACAATCAGTAGAAATCACAGTGTACTAAACTAAACTGCACTGTCAATGCAATATGCCAGCAGCAGATTTGGTCCATTTTTAGTTTTCTTAAGATAGTATTCATAAACCTCTTAAGTAGGAAAAATAACTAAAACCTCTGGGTAAAAAATGTGTCTCAGACTGACTATAATTATTCGGGAAGCAGGATTTTGGCTATTCAGAAAGGCAGTTTTTAAATGAATGCTCATTCATTAAGCAAATAATTCACTAAATTTCCTTATGCTTGGTTATAGCCAAGGCTCAAACTAACCGGGAGTAAGAGTGCTCCAAGCTTCTGGGTACAGCATTACAGTTCTTCACTGTGACAGAAGTTCTTCCAGAAGCAGCTTTCTAATTCTCAGCTCTCCGTTGGGGATAATAGGAGGATGTATAGATAGTTTGCTGCATATTTTTTCCTGCTGATTAAGGGCACTATTTGGCTAGGGGAAGAACAGCAACAAAATTATAGGATGTGCAGTGTGACCACTGGACTAGAAATTCCTTTCTTCCTTCCCTGGCTTGATTATTGAAATGAAAGGGAAAAAAAATCAAAGAAAAGGAAAAGCTTTAACGTGAAACAGTCAATAAGATTTGTATATACTACTCATTGTTTTGTCAGTACTAGTGTTTTCTCTTGTAAAAGAAACAAAAATTGAGGAGTACTTTGCCTGCCTTTTTTCTCCTTGAACCCTGAGGAACCATGATGAGATCGTTAAAAGTCCAAGATAAGGTCGAAGTCATAGAATTATAATGAATTGGAACCTAGAAATGTCTTAAAAGAGAGGCAGTTGAGATTGGTAATTTATCGTGGAGTGGATATTATGCTGTGACACATCTACTGAGTCTCTCACCAGAAGGGTAATTCAGCTGGCTGGCTGCAGATGGACTGGCTGATGGCTTGCACGGGACAGGCCCTGTTCTCAGCGTACACTCTGGACAAAGTCCCTTTCTCTTTCATACCAATCAATCACACATAACTGTGTCACATTATTATGAAGAAGTCGTTTATTTGCAGTCCAGAAAACAGTAGCAGTTCGGTGACATGATTAGAAATAAATATGAAATGATTTTTTAATCCTGGTGTACAAGGGTAAGGTGTTCTGTCATTCAAATATTTATTTATAGCATAACATTTGATATTTGAAGTTGTTCAGTGTTCTAAAAAATAAATATTTGAAACAAATCTTTTTAGGTCAACTCTAATGTTTCTTCTTGACTCTTCTCCTTTGTCATCCAGAAAAACTGAAGTGAAGCAAATACATTTGCCTTTCAGAGTCAAGTTCAGAACATTTTCTGTCAAGCGAAATTTTTTTTTAGGATGTGAACTAAAAAAAATGAAAAATATTTTTTGTCATTAGCCTGAAGCAGGGATTAAGTCTTGGAGTTTTGTGGCCCTTTTATCTTAAGACAACAGATTTTTTTTTAATGGAAGAACGGGGAGGGTGAAATTATCTTTGAAAATGTTAGAGGTAGGAATGTACAGTTAGTTGCATTTATACTTTCTAAACATTATATTTTCAAGTTAGGTATGTTTTTGCTTGGGCTGCTAATGATCTAATCATCATGCCTGAAGAAGCTTTAATTTTTTTATTTATTTTACTGACGTTTGGCCAAAAGACAATATTGAGATAGCACTGACTAATATATGAAGGAAATAATGTAATCATTCTCCCTGTTCTGTAAGGGGGTATGGGGATTTCATTTGTTTATTTGTTGTTCATTATACTGATGGTCGCATTCACTAAACATGAGGAAACATTTTACAGGGTGATGCTAGTTGTAAGAGCATATTTACTTTGATTGGAGGGAAAAAAAGGAAGCATTACAAAGAAAGCCGTGACTGATGGTAAAATGCTCTCCTAGCTGTTGCTATGAAAAGTATCAAGAGCAAAGCTGTCAGAACTGAAAGCTTATTTAAACAACTGCTTTTGATACATAGCACATTTGTCTTTAAAAGACCTTTATGAAATTGACAGCACCAGAATTCAAATGTCTGGGAAAATAAAGAATAAGTAAAAATGTGAAATTAATAACAATGACTGATAGAAGTAGCTGTGGGAAACAAGGCCTGTGGAGGGGAGAGAAATGACTTTCTTACAAGCAGAAAAGCTATACTACTCTATTAATTCTAAGTTAATTATTTTCATACTTGTAATAAATTGTCATCCTAATTAGTTGGTAAATAAAATCTTGTTAAAATAAAATCCTCTTAATCTACATTTAATAGATGCAAATACAATTACTAATGAATATTTCGGGATATGGCTTTGTGATTGCTGAAAGTATTTGCAAATTCAAATCACCATTAAATGGGGGTGGTTTTTGATATTTTTGTGGACCTCAGACAAGGAAGCTTCTGATTGGGAATAGGTGACATGGGAGTAATCCTAAGGTCAGTGTAATGTCAGCTTTAAAATCTGTTGTCAATTAAAATTTGTAAAATATCAAGGTTATGTTTATAAAAACAATTTTATCCAATAAAACCAAAGCTCTTTTTTGAGATTCCATTTGGAGACTATCCATAGATCTCAGCGTTTGCAGGAAAACTGAGATTTTGATTGATGATCTGATATGTATGAGGTCACAAAGGGCAGTGGGTCTCTTTATTACAGTTTAATTGCTTGGGCTTCAGTTCCAACAACTGTAAAAATATATTGCTTTTGAAAATTTGCTTATAATAAAATCTTACACATCAGGTAAATATTAGAAAATAAGAGAAATTTGAGAATCATTTGAATCACCCTTTTGGTACCAGAAAACATTGATTAATCAGAATCAGTACATGTAAATCATTAACGAAGAACATCTTTTACTCTCCATGAGGAGTAAAGGGCAAATCCATACAAAACAGACTCAACTCAAGTATTATTGAAAATTCACCTCCCGGGTATCTCTTGAAATTAATACCTATTCATCCCACCTTATTATGCTTTCTATAGATATATTTTTTTTCAGTGTTACTCTGAAGGTCATTGATAATTTAAGGTGATAACCTAAGGTATGGCACCCTCTTAAAATATTAAATAATAAGAGTTATATTAATTTTTCAGTACTTGCTAAGGCAGGATTGTAAACTAATAGAAAACTTCCAGAAAGATCAACATATAAAAATCTCTGATTAACCTGAAATTAGTACTCTTGCTCATTTCTTTCTGTTCCCCTTCTATCCCATCCCCTTCCTCCCTTCCTTCCATCTTTCCATCCATCCATCCATCCATCCATCCATCTATCCTTTCATCCTGGCTCCTGGCTACCTCTCAGAATTCATATCACGGCACTCTTCTCCTTGAAAATTCCTCCCCAGCCACACTGGTTTTTCTGCTTTCCAAATAGTCCAGACTCACTCTGGACTTGGGATCATTGCAGGAACTGTTTCTTCTGCTCCTCATCCTGATCTCTGTACGGCTATCTGCTCGGTCATTCAAACTTCAACTGAAATATCACCTCCTCAGAGAAGCCCTCCTTTAAGCCATGGATCTAAAGTAGTCACTTGAGGTCGCCTGGGTGGCTCAGTCGGTTAAGTGTCTGCCTTAGGTTCAGGTCATGATCCCAGGCTCCTGGGATCTAAGGGGCACATCAGGGTCCCTGTTCAGCAGGGAGCCCGCTTCTCTCTCTCCCTTTACCCTTCTTCCCTCCTTGTGCTCTCTCTCTCTCTCTCTCTCAAATAAATAAATAAAATCTTTAAAAAAATGAATATAGTAGTCACTTGGTCACATTATCACACACTCAAGTTTAATGTTCTTCATACTACTTGTCATTTCTGATATCTTTCTTGTTTGTTTGTTTCCTTTTCTATTCCTAACCACTGAAACACAAGTTCCATGAGAGCAGGAGTATTGCTTGTCTTATGCACCATTTTTTTTCCCTCAAAGCCTGGAATAGTGTTGGCATTTAGCAAGTGTTAAATAAATGTATGTTGAAATATGGCTTGAATTAACTTGTTCATTTAACCCATATTTATTAATGGAGAATTTAAGTATAAATTATTGATTCTCTAGTTAAAGAAACTGAGTTCATTTATTGTTGATTCTTTCTTGGTTGAATTACTCTATCCCCTCATTTTTTACTCTTTCTGAGACTGTGTTTACTTAGCTAAAAATTGGCAGTAATAATGTTTGCTAATTTTCAGGACCTATCTTTGTAGAACAACCAATAAAAGCATTAAAAGGAAACTCGAAGAAAATAATGATCCCATATCCCATCATAGAAGAAGTTTGTGGGTCTCTCAGTGTTTACTTACAGCTTTCTATTATCAAGCTGTTGATTGGCAGGTAATGGCTTTGAATGCTTACTTTCCACCAGCTACTAGAATAGGAAGTGAAAATTTTAAGTTGCTTGCAAGCTATGAATGTGCATTAGAGTAGCTTAAAAGCATTATTTCTCCATGGTAATAGAAAAATTTGAAATGCATTTGCTTCTGACTATGATTTATTGGGTCTTTTTCTGGTCTGAAATACAAAGTTTAACCAAACCTGTTTTTATTCAACACCATAATTAGAAAAATGTGTGAGTGCCATCTGCTGGATTTCTTTGGTACCACCTTGAACAAGATCAGATAAAAATGGAGGAAGTTTCTGAATAAAAAATAAACAAATCCCAATAAAAAATAAACAAGTGAGCCTTCCTTCCCTTCTCCTTTCTTTCCTTCCTTTATTTCCTCCTTCCCCATTTATGTAGATATAAATCCTAAATTTCTATATATAGTTTCCAGTCGTTCCATATATAGTTTTCAAATTGATACCAGTTTTCAAATTAGTATCACATGTATCCAAGAGAAAATATAAAATTTAAGGGCTGTAAAAGTGAAGTTTTAGTAATTACTGTTTCTACTTTTGCTAATGTTGAAAGAACTTAATTGGTTCAAGACATTTTCTTTATTTTTGAGTTAAAAAATATAAATAAGACTTTTGCTTTGAGACATGAAAAATTGGTGTAAAATCAAATTGTTGATTATACAACTTCTGAGTTTGTTAACCTCGATTATTTAGTGTTTGTCTTTAGTCTTCAAAGATTCACTCATTAATTGTTTGTCCAACAAATGAAGTGAAGTCATTCTACTTAAGATCTTTGATAATTGACCTGCCAAGCACCTTTATCACCAAGTATGTGTTTTCTTTGAAGTTTTACTTTAAAATTCCTGTCTCTTTATCATGTGTCATCTACAGAATTCATGCTGTTTCATGAATTAAGTGATTGAAATATTTTCCAGCATAATTCTGTTGATGAAGGGAAATTGGGGTGAATCTCTGTTGACTCCAAGAATATCCTAATACTTGAATATTTGACAGTATTTCATGTGTCCAACCCATCACCAGATCTTGTTGTTTCTCTGAACTCTTGTCATCACAGCATGGCTACACCCTGGCATAGGGTCCCTGATACTTCCTGCCTTTCTTTTCTGCTTGATTTGTCTCTGAGCACTTATCCTATTATTTTTCTTTTTTATAAATTTTGTCACATTCACCACCTTTCAGGCTAGAATATAAGCTTCATGAAATCATCTCTTTCACTGCTGTCTCCCTAGTGCATAGAACGGTGCCTGACACGTGGGGGGTACTCAGACAGCTTATTTCTTAAGTGAATGGCTTTACTTGAGTGATTTTCCTCTTTCTCAAATAAAATATTTTATAAATTATTTAGTAGGGATATATTCTTGGTGCTTCTGTCAACTCTAAATTACTATGTCTAAGTAGGTATAATCTCTGTCATTTACACGCATGCAGAGTGACTATATATCTTACATCTTAAAGTGAAAAATGAGCACCTACTAAACAAGAAATCATAACTGTGGTATGGGACCAAAGGGGACTAAGATGTGGTCCTTTTGCCTACAGAATTTTCGCTTCGTCCTGAGGATTGTTAAGGGGGTGTGGGTGAATGACAAAACAATTCAGACTCCTTGCTGCTGGATTTGTTCTTCTGTGAACTAGGAGATAGGTGTCATTTTGTTGCATTTTGCTGATTTTTCTGAGGGGCAGCCGTTAAACTTGGTGGTGATTCTGGAGGAGTTCACTGTTTTTCCTGATACATGAACACTTGATTTGTGTGTGTTTTGGCTTTAGAGTCCAAATTCAGAATTCCCATTTTTGATCTCTCATGCTCGGTGCTTTACGTAAACCAGCTCTAATCTTCACCACTATCTTAAAAGACAGGAGTGTTGGTTTTTGTTTAATATCCAAGAAACCCGAGGCTGCAAGCCTAGGCAAATTACCAAGATAATGCAGTGACCATTCCAAGCAGATTTAGGTACCCAGGAGTACCTAAATTCAGTTCTCTTTAGTAAATGCCATCTTTCCCAATTCAGAATACAAGGGTGCTAATTTGCATGGGTTTAGAGATGCAACAAAGAGATTTTTTTT
>PISX010000195.1:0-351073 GCA_004024625.1 Mellivora capensis
GCCTGCCTCTCTGCCTACTTGTGATCTCTCTGTCGAATAAATAAATAAAATCTTAAAAACAAACAAACAAAACAAATGGTAAGCTGCCATTTCAGAGCTCCTGGTTTGGGCTTTTTTAAAGATTTTATTTATTGGACAGACAGAGATCACAAGTAGGCAGAGAGGCAGGCAGAGAGAGAGAGAGAGAGGATGCAGGCCTCCCACCGAGCAGAGAGCCCACGGGGCTCGATCCCACGACTCTGGGATCATGACCTGAGCTGAAGGCAGAGGCTTATAACCCACTGAGCCCCTGGTTTGGGCTTTTTGGTCACATTTTGTCCCTTGGTTGTGTATCTCTCACCTGTCTGAGGCACTTGGGAGGTATCTTAGCATTATTCTGAAGACCAGACAGTGTCAAGAAGCTATAATGGCTATCAGTGATTCTAGAGTTTGTTTTAGAGCATTGGAAAACACAGATAACTATAAAGACTAAAATCAAACCAACCTTAACCATTTATCAAGCTCTTCTTAGGATTCTCTGTTTTCTTCGTTTTCTCTGTTCCATCTTATTTGTCGAACAGGAGAGTGACCAAACAGTAGGCAGTAAAAGAGGGAGGAGAAGAACAAAATTCATATTAATTGAATGCCTATGAGACACCAGGTAGCGCTAAGCTTTTGCATATTTCATCTCATTTCATTGTCACAACAGCCCTATGAAGTGGGAATTTATTACATTAATGAGATAACAGAGACCCTAAGAGTTTGGAGTGACTTACCCAGCCAGGGTCACAGAGCAAGTGATAGACCTGAGTTCAAGTTCTGTCTCTCTCTGGCTCCTGATCCTATAGTCTGTCTTTCTTTTGTTTTTTTTTTTTTAGAGATTTTATTTATTTATTTGACAGACAGAGATTACAAGTAGGCAGAGAGGCAGGCAGAGAGAGAGGAGGAAGCAGGCTCCCTGCCAAGCAGAGAGCCCGATGCGGGGCTTGATCCCAGGACCCTGGAATCATGACCAGAGCCGAAGGCAGAGGCTTTAACCCACTGAGCCACCCAGGTGCCCCTCCTATAGTCTTTCTATTGTACCATTTATCTTGCTTAAAATAGCCTTTCCCAATTTATCTTTTCCAAAATTTAACAAAAAGTTCCCTGGATAAGTAGATTTGGGAAATGCTAGGTTAAACAAAGTTAAACAAGTTTCCTTACTATAAAACTTCTCAAAATGAGCATGCCTTATGATTCTTCACGAGGAAGAAAATGCTGCCTTTTCTCATTTAATTGAACATGTAAACTGTTTCTGTGTGTTAACTGCCAAGATCAGTGTTTCAGGGGGCCTACTTTGGGGAAAATCTTGCATTAAGACAACCCAGTAGAAAAATGGACAAGAGAAACAAAGAGGCAGTTTCACCTGGGAGAAACCCACATGGCCAATAAATACATGAAAAGATGTTCCACCTTGTTAGTAATCAAGGAAATGTAAATCAAACCCACAATGACATTGGCAACAATTAAGTCTGATTAAGTGATGGAGGAAAATGGACCAATGAGAACATGCATATAATGCTGGAGGGAGTGTAGATGGGGATAACCTTTTTGGAAAATAATTTTGCATTAGTTTGTAAAATTGATCGTTCATTTGCTCTGTAACCTACCAATTCCATTTCTGGGCCTAAGCTTTAGCATAGCTCTTGTATATACGCATCAGGTATGTAAACACATTCAGATGGGTTCTGGTAGCACAGTTCATAACAGCAGAATCAAAAACAACTCAAAAAGTCCATCGACACTGGAATGGATAAACTGAGAGTCATAAGATGACTGTTACACAACATGGGTAGATAGCTTGGCTAAACACAATAATATGGGCGAATCTTAGATATAGAAACACTGAATTAGAAATTTGCTGACCAGGCTGTCTTCCTTGACAAGATTCCTCTTACTGTCATAGTAAGCGGTGCAAGAGGAAGAACCCCACGTGGTTTCTTTTCCCACTGGCAGCATGAACTCTTGAAACCAGATGTGCTTGAAACATCAGGGACCCCCTGCCAGGTGGTACCACCATGCCAGAACATTCTCGACTCACTCTCTTCTGGCTAGCGCCGAGTCTGGGGCCTTTCGTGTGTTCACAAAGACCTTTTCCTAACTAGTGCTCAGGTTTAGGAATATAGCATATGGAATTTGAGCTGGCCTAAGATCCTCCATTTCCATAGGATACACATCTGAAGAAAGATGATCCAAAAGAAAGAAAAACATGACCCCGAAATCATGTAAATAAATTTAGGTCTGGAAGAAGGAAACAGCCTTCTGAGCTGGAAGAAGAGCTGTTGGTCTGCCATCGATTTTGATGGGCATTCTTCTTCTGGACCTCAAAGGCCAGAGGTGTGATGCCCACATCTTAACTGGCTGGAGTCCAGCTTCATTTGTGGCAGAAACAAGGAAGCAGGTCACTTCCGCTGCCTGGGATGATGGCTGAGACCCCGATAGTTCTGTTTCTTGCCTGCAGCCCTGTGTGCTGGCTGATTTTTTCTTTTTTTTCTTTCGTTTTTTGCTTTACTGGGAAATGTCAGGGAATAATTGGTCTGGGCTCTTGGTTTGCTAAAGAGTAGACTTCTTATGGCCACATTTTCCCTATACCAAGATTCAGCATGTGACCTTTGAAATCTTGTGTTCAGGACCTTAAAATAGGAACACCCCCCCACACACACCTCTCCATCCCGCATCCCTTTTATAAACATGGCTTTCTCCAGACATCCTATCCCCAGATAAGAATTTCAGTTTTTAGCAAATGAGCCAGTTGTTGGAATGGACAAGCAAATCAATAGTCGACTGAAACTGGGCCTGTCCCCCACCCCCATTCCTATATGGTACTCACATTTACTGCCTCTGATATTAGAGCTGGTGACTACATTGAACATCTGGTGTTTTACATTTCTCATCGAATAGCGCTGGAACAATTTCTTTGCCCCAGAGTCAGAATTTGTGTGGTTAGATGCCAGTCTCCTCATGGGTCTGAATTGCCACCTCCCACTCCCATCCCGCACCCAATTTTCTCTTAATAACCTATTTTTCTTTTTCTTTAGACCAATGAAGCGAGCTCAGAGTCGATAGCATCCCTCTCTAAACAGGAGATCATGAGTAGCTTCCTGCCAGAGGCAGGGCGCTACGAGCTACTCACCATCATAGGTAAAGTCCAGGGACTGCCACTCTCAGGCTCCAGGGTCTCCTCTGTACCTCCCCTTCCCCAAAATGAATGTGTGCCAGAAGCTGTGAGCTAGTTAGCAGGATTCAGGGTGACAAATTTGGGGGTCTCCTTTGCTTTTGTCTTCCAAGTATGGGAAAAGAGCTCTTGTTACCAGGAGAGAAGCTCTTTTGCAGTTTTTCCTTTTTGGCTTGTACACTTCTGATGTCCTGTGCCATAGTCAGTTCGAATGGTTGGTGGAGGAGGAACTGAAAGGAGACAAATCAAGAAATGTCAGCCATGAGAGTAACAGTCGTGACGGTTTTAACTTGAGTCTTCTTTTTATTTTTTTTTTATTTTTTTTTATTTTTAAACAGGCTCCCCGCGGAGCAGAGAGCCCAATGTGGGGCTCGATCCCAGGACCCCGGGATCATGACCTGAGCCTGAAAGCAGAGGCTTTAACCCACTGAGCCACCCAGGCGCCCCGAGTCTTCTTTTTAGATCAGGTCTCTTTAAGGCAACCTTTGTTGCTGTTGTCCTTGTTTATGGCCATTCCCCTTTTCTTTTAGGCAGAGGATTTGAGGATCTGATGACCGTGAACCTAGCAAGGTACAAACCAACAGGAGAGTATGTGACGGTACGAAGGATTAACTTGGAAGCCTGTTCCAATGAGATGGTGACATTCTTGCAGGTAATAAAATGTGAATGGGACACTGGAAGGGTGGGCTCTTAGTTCCAGTAGTAATCACCAGGCGTCTCTTAAATCTGTCTTCTGAAAGTAGCTGGAAGAAAACAAAGGTGGACTAAACCAAGACATTACAGAAGCTCTTAATGAAGAATCCTTCTGTACAGTCCCCTCCTCTTCTCCAAAGACTGCTTTGTGGCTCATTTATTTACTTGTTTACTATTCAGAGAGGCTAAGGAACTTGCCTGTGGTCACGCACACTTGTACGTGGTTGAGCCAGGATTCAAACCCCGGGCAGTCTTGTTCCAGATTCAGGGCAGCCTGCTCTGCCACGACAGCCATGTTCCAGCTCTCATTATCCTGTTGGCCCAAGGTTCCTTTCAGTTGGAGAAGCAAGTAGCTGCCCTCTTGTTAAACAGGGAGAGACCACAGATCTAGTAGCTGGCCAGGGGCTAGACTCTGCTTCACTGACATAGGCCTGCACTGAGAACCCCTGAGATCCAGGGCCTGGGTCGGTGTATTTTCAGCAGTAGATGTGCAGCCTGTCCTCCTACTTCATTCATAACGTGTCTCTGAATTCATGCTCATCTGATGGTGCCCTAATACCCACCCATTCATGTGGTTGGAGCAGTTTTGTGGGTCTGAGGATGGAACTGAAAGTCAGTCCCAGCTTAATTATTTGGGAAGAAAGATATTTGAGTTTATTCTAGAGCATGTTGGACTTTAGGATTCTTTTTTAATTTTCTGGAGCAGTAGACAGGTAGAAGGTATAGCTTCTTTGACCTTAGCTCATATCCCATCTCAGGACCCTGGAGTGTAATTCTTTCATCCAAATTTATTTTAAAATCCCATAGGTCTGGGGCACCTGGGTGGCTCAGTCGTTAAGCATCTGCCTTCAGCTCAGGTCATGATCCCAGGGTCCTGGGATCGAGCCCCACATGGGGCTCCCTGCTCAGCAGGAGGCCTGCTTCTCCCTCTCCCACTCCCCCTGCTTGTGTTCCCTTTCTCACTGTGTCTCTCTGTCAAATAAATAAATAAAATCTTTTTAAAAAAATCCCATAGGTCTGACACTTTCCGTAACTGCTCTCCCTCCCGGGTTGCTGGAGAAGCCCCTTCGGATATCTGGTAGTTATCGTTTGCTCTCTGGTGCTTTGTTTCCTTGTTCTGTCCATTACAACATTTTCCTTTACAATGGGAAAACATCCTTTGTTTTCTTGCCTTAAAGAGGAGTTCTGTGCCTTGGCCCTTGAAGTAGAGCTAAGCTCTAAGCTCATTACTTCCTAAGTCTTCAGTCAGCAGTTGGTTCTCATTGTTTCTGAGGTGGCGAGCTGGGACCCTTGATTGTGCTGTTGGCAGTGTCCCTGTGGGGGGAAATTTTTCTTGAGGCTTTTAAGATCCGCTGGTAGAGCCAAACTCTGGCAGAAGCTGGCAGAGCAGTGCTGGGCTCTGTGTGGAGACCGCAGAGCCTGGCCTGTCTCCTCTGGCTGGCCTCTGGCGCAGGCTGCTCCCAGGACTCTGAGAAGAGCTCTGGAAGTACTAGGTCACCATGTTATTCATGCCATGTCCAGCGCGCTTGATTCTGACTTCCCCTTACCATTGCTTTCAGGGGGAGCTTCATGTCTCTAAACTCTTCAGCCATCCCAACATCCTGCCATATCGAGCCACCTTTATTGCAGACAATGAGCTGTGGGTTGTCACATCATTCATGGCGTATGGTGAGTGGGACATGGGTCCTGGCAGAGAGGTGTTCTGGGAGCACTGTTGTCAGCCGGCTCACGTGCAGTTTCCCTTCTGTTACCCTTCCCCCGGCCCCCACGACTGTTTTCTTCAGGTTCTGCAAAGGATCTCATCTGCACACACTTCATGGACGGCATGAATGAACTGGCGATTGCTTACATCCTGCAGGGGGTGCTCAAGGCCTTGGACTACATCCACCACATGGGATACGTACACAGGTGCAGTCTCAGGGCACAACCGCCCCTTCCGAGAGCTCCTGAGCCCTCGAGGAAACAGTGGGAGGTTGGCTGAAGTTAGTGACGTCAGAGTTTAAACCAAGGCTCGGGATCCTGTCCTTGCCTCTGACTTGGTAGACAGAGCATTTGGTCTGTCAGTGCTGACTTTCTCTTTACTGAGTGGCTTGGTCCTGAGAAGAACATCAGTCACGGACCTCTGCACCCCCACCCCTCGGCGCACCCAAACTGGTGTATGTGCCCCAAAGTCAGCCCTATGCCGAGAGGCCGGAGGGAAGGCAGGTTGCTTCGTAGATGGTATCAGGACAAGCAGCTCACAGTAGGGAAGATAATGAAACCGGACAAAGGAGCAGTTCACATGGCCTCAGTGTCCGATGTGAAACTACAGACTTAGATAGAAGGAAATGTTTTTGTGACCTGAGGCATTGAAGACTGTCTAGATATTTTAGAAGTACAAGACATAAGACAAATTGACGGATTTGATTATATCACAATTAAAGATCTCTCTCCAATGAAGGACATCAGGAACAAAATTAAGAAATGGGTGACAGGGTGCGAGATATAAGCTTTGTGTAAAACACACAGGAGATTTGTAACAAGGAAATCCTGTGAATCAACAAGAAAAGGATGGCAAAGCAATAGAAAAAAGAGCAAATGGTTTGAAGTTTATAAAAGAGGAAACCCAAAGGACTAACTGTTGTATGAACAGATGCTCGAAGCTAACAATAATCAGAAAAGCAAATTAAGGGGCACTGGGGTGGCTCAGTGGGTTAAGCCTCTGCCTTCAGCTCAGGTCATGATCTCAGGGTCCTGGGATCGAGTCCCACGTTGGGCTCTCCGCTCCGCGGGGAGCCTGCTTCCCCCCACCCCTCTCTGCCTGCCTCTCTGCCTACTTGTGATCTCTGTCTCTCTGTCAAATGGATAAATGAAATCTTAAAAAAAAAAAAAGGAAAGAAAGAAAAAGGAAAAAGAAAAGCAAATTAAAACAGGATGCTGTCACCCTGTATACCTGAGACGGGTATAAGGTGGAGGCCGGAGTAGGCCCAGGGCAGTGAGGAGATGGGGTCTCCTGTCAGCCGGAAGATGCCCTGACAGCCGGGGTCGCTCGGGACTGGGACCATCAGTGCTGCTCCAGGTGGACACCCCAAAGAAACCCTCGGGGGATAGGTGTGGGTGGCATCGTTCACACTCATGTGGGGTTAGAGGCAGCGTCAGTGCTCCTCCACGGGAGAGCGGACGAGTAAAAGTGTTAGAACCTGGCCCGAGTACAGGCGGCAGTTAGGAGCAAAGCTGAGTTGTATGCAGGGGGCAACAGAGAGGGATCTCATAAACAGCACTGAGAGGTGAAGGGAGAATGGGAGGATAGCACAGCACTGTCGGGTAAGTTGAAAATATATGCATACAAAACCATGCTACACTTTATAAGAATACCTACAAACAAAAAAGTATAGATTGAAGGCAGTAGATGGTAAGGGAAACAGTAGTCTGGGAGCATAAAAGAGAACTTTAGCAAAATATAAGTAAGTTTTAAAATCTGGTGATATGTAAATTGGGTCATGCTACTTTCTCTTCTCATATATGTGTTATATACATATAAATATGTGTTTGTGTATAAATGGCATGAATATATACATGTGTAAGACACACAGCCAGACGCTGCCGGGGAGAGAGCTGACTGGAGCTAGTAGGTGGCGATCAAAGGTCTGCGGTGTGAGAGCCTCCGGCTGCCCCATGATACCCTCTCCCCGCCCTCCCAGGAGTGTCAAAGCCAGCCACATCCTGCTCTCGTCTGACGGGAAGGTCTACCTCTCTGGTTTACGCAGCAACCTCAGCATGATCAGCCACGGGCAGCGGCAGCGTGTGGTCCATGACTTTCCCAAGTACAGTGTCAAGGTTCTGCCTTGGCTCAGCCCAGAGGTCCTCCAGCAGGTCTGTGCACTGAGTCCTGAGGAGCCCCCGTCCCTCACCAACTCAGTGTCCCAAGGGAGCCTTCAGGAATTTCCCGGGATGGGGGTGCTTCACTTCTGGGTGGAGTGAGGGGTTCTAGAAGGAGGGGTTCCCTGTTGGCGGGTGGACCTGGGAGGCCTCTCAGCGTGGGTGTTGGGCGTCCATTGCAGATGGTGATGTTTCCCCTCTGTGGGGTTCCAAACTGGGCCGAAAACTATTTCAGTCCCCTTCAGAGGCCTTCCCATCTTTTAGGAAGAGTGAGCCTTTTGGAAATAGTTGGTGCTTTCTACACCCCTCCACTAAGCAGGATCATAGGACCCCACATTTCTTCCTTCTTGTTACACAGCATCAAACATTCCTTCCTTTAAAATATCAGCGACTCTTCGGTAGTTAAGGAAGAGGAAGGCAAGGAAAGTGGACTGGATTGGAAACAGGCATTCTGTTCCTCTCCTTGGATGTCACCCCGTGCCCTTCTCAGGCTATAGATGGAGTGATCTGTGGTTTGTTTTTCTCCTTAGAATCTTCAGGGTTACGATGCCAAGTCTGACATCTATAGTGTGGGAATCACAGCCTGTGAGCTGGCCAATGGCCACGTCCCCTTTAAGGATATGCCTGCCACCCAGGTGAGCCTGCAGCCTGGTTTCCTTCTTGCCTGCCCACCTGCATGCCTTCCCCTGCTGTGGAAGGGGACCCCAGGAGAGGATTGCTCAGGAGCAGGCCCACTGCTCACTTCTGTAGGGCCTGGAGCAGGAGTACAAATGGAGGCCCACGTGCCATGTGACTGTTTAGATGTATAAATCAAGCTAACACATTCTTACAAATTTATAAAATATATGCTATCCTCCTACTTTGATAAATATACCTGGAAGGTCTGTTTCTAATTTATAGTTCTCAGACTCCTCAGGTTCTGTGCTACCTGCTACCACATTTTGGCCAATACCTTTGGAACCTTTGGTTTACAAGTTCAGTTTCTTTTCATGCCCCTTACAACAACTGCCCTTTGGTCACTCCTTGGCATGCACAGCTAGTGGCATAGCGTACCTTTGGGAGACAGCCTGGGGGAGAAGCTTATCCAGGCCTTATCAAGTCCAGGAAGCAGACTTGGGATATCTGGGCAAGGATTACCTGAGTGCTAAGTACCCTGGAGCATGATCTAGAACTGGGAGGGGGGTTTGGCTCTGAGCGAGCCTCTCCTTAAGCCCACAGATTGCCCTATGGGAAAAGGGGCACTTAGAGAATGGCCAGAGAGGAGCTCTGTAGAGCAGGGGTCCCAGGGAGGCTTCTAGGAGGAGGTGACATTTGAGCCTTGAAGGCAGATATGTGAAGAATGGGAAGTAGAAGGAAACTCTTGGCTAGAGGGAACAGCATGTGCAAAGATCCAGAGTCAAGAAAGGATAGGATCTGGGGAATGGCGATAGTTACAAATAGCTTACGTACAGGCACTTCCCGGGGGCTGCTGGGTGATGTGACTGGAGAAGGAAGCCAGAGCAGATCCTGAAGGACTTTGTGTGCCACGCCAGAGCATTTGGTTCCTGGCCCAAAGCATGTGGAGAACTGCTGGTGGCTTCTGAGCCCAGAAGCGATAGCCTCAGATGCATTTTGTTAGATCACTACAGCAGGTAGATTAGACCTAGCAGACTAGTTAGGAGGATATGGAAACATACATAAGGAATCCAGAAAAATCTAAGACCATCGCAGAAAGGAGCTCTGGGAAAGTGAAAGGCTATTCGAGGTGAACAAGAGGTATGGACCCAGAAACAGCATGGTCCAGTAGCACTTTCTGGGATTGTGGGAATTCCTTATCTGTGTTGCCCAGTACGGTGGCCACTTACAGTGTGGCCAATGAGATAGGAGGAACTGAATTATCAGCCAAATTTAAATTTCACTTAAGTATAAACAGCTGCCTATGACTGGTGGCAGCAGTATTAGGCAGCACAGCTCTAGAGAGCCTTCCAGGTTTCTGGCTCCACAGTTCACGAGGGCAACCCTAAGGATGACAGTCCCTGAGGTGGGGCTGGTTTTGCACGTGTAGAGTCCTTGAGGACTTCGGCCCAGCCACCCTAGCGGAGCCTGCCCCCTGGGCTCCTGTGCAGCCTGCCACAGGGACAGCCCGGGGCGAGGTGGGGCGGGCGCCGCATAACACACCTCTTTGGACCCACAGGGGTCCAAATTGGAGCCAGGCTCCAAACAAAATGACCTGATGGCCACCTTCGCTCTAGGGTGGGGGCTCTACGGTTGGAAGGCTATGATCATGGTGTCTTATAAATGGGAGAGGAGACTGGGAGCCCCTTCCTTGCAGCCGTCCGTAGTCGGGGGGTGCCCTCTTCTTGGCACTTTGGCCTAGCTAAGGGATGGCTGCTGAGCCCGTGGCCTGCATTGCTTTTGAAAAATCAGACTTACCCCACTTCTCTTTTCTCTGCTCCCCCAAACCACATGTGTATTTTGGGAAAAGTGTGTTTGTAAGGAAACGCTATAGATCTCCCAGGGTCCCCCCACCCCCGTTCAGCCTGGGTCCCGGCTCTGTCCTCCCCAGATGCTGCTTGAGAAGCTGAACGGCACAGTGCCCTGCCTGCTGGACACCAGCACCATCCCCGCTGAGGAGCTGACCATGAGCACCTCGCGCTCAGCAGCCAACTCGGGCCTGAGTGAGAGCCTGGCCCCCAGCACCCCCAGGACCTCCAATGGCGACTCGCCGTCCCACCCCTATCACCGCACCTTTTCCCCTCACTTCCACCACTTCGTGGAGCAGTGCCTTCAGCGCAACCCAGACGTAAGGTATCTCCTCCGGGCTGAGGGTGGGCTTTCGGGGGAGCATGGGGGGCTGGGGGAGGTTTAAGGCCGAGTTTGAGAGGATGCGTCTGTCCCGGAAAGGGCTGGGTTCCTGGAGGAGTCCCGAGCCCCTGTGGCCAGAGGGATGAGCACAAGGGTTTACTCAGAAGCCAGCCTGGGTAGCTCTGGCTGTCGTTTTTCCAGGGGCTGAGGGAAGAAGTAGAGGTTGCCCGAGGATAAGGTGTAAGCAGCAGGGTTTGGGAAGTCTGGGGCACAGGGGTGATGCTGGTCTCGCTTCCGCTTTCTCTACAGACCAAGTGCCAGCACCCTCCTGAACCATTCTTTCTTCAAGCAGGTACAACAGCACTTTCCTGAGGCTCCCTGGGGTGGTTTTTCCCTTGCCTGTGCTTCGAACCACCCCGCACCACCTTTGCTTTGGGATCCTTAGTGTATTCTCTCCTCCTCCCTTTGAGTCAAAGCAATGGCCCTGTTTCTGAAGCCCCTTAGAGGCGCCGCTCCTTTTTCTCCTAGAGATTTTGGGCTCTAACAGGCCAACAGTCATGGGGCCACTTGGCCCCATGGTGTCCTGGGAACCAGAGCAATGGGATCCACCCCTAACTGTCTCTCCTCCCTCAGATCAAGCGACGTGCCTCAGAGGCCTTGCCTGAGTTACTTCGCCCCGTCACCCCCACCACCAATTTTGAGGGCAGCCAGCCTCAGGATCACAGTGGGATCTTTGGCCTGGTAACAAACCTGGAAGAGCTAGAGGTGGACGACTGGGAGTTCTAAGCCTCTGAAGAATGTTCACGTTCTCCGTCCCGGGATGCACGATCCCCGGGGGCCCTTCCCGAGGGCTGGCCACATTCCCACCCTCCTGGGTGCAGATCGGGTAGAAAGGACATTTCTGCCACCAGAGTTGGCCGCTTACTCACTGGGAGAGAAATTCCTGAAGAGAAACCTTCTTTACCGTTCTGGGACTTCTGAGACACAAGGGAATCCCAGCAACCAGTGATCAGAGAGGCCGGAAAGCTGACATTCCATCCTGGGAGCTCAGGCGACCTCTTCAGAAGGAAGAGATGCTATTCTGGCCTCAGAGGGCTGAAGGCCAAGCCCAGGGTTTGACTCTTTGACCCAGGGGACTGTGGGACTTCCTCCTCTCACTCTTGCTGTCCTACCAGGCTGTTCCATTCTCTTCCTCTGCTCTCAGATCCTATAGGTCCATGGAGGGGCAAGCAATAAGCAACCTGCCTCCCATCCTAGCCCCCAGACCGCGCCCTAATGATTGAAAGGAAGGGCATTTTTTCTTGTTAAGCATCAGGTGAAGGGGGCAGTCCCTCCTTATCCCCCTCATTGCTTGGGCTGCAACATCTAGAACTTTCCTGTAGTTCCTCATGTGGTTCATCCCTTTCCCACCAAGAGTCCATCTTACTGCCTTTTGCGGGCTGCCTTGAGGCTTTCTCCAAGGCCACAATGTCTTGCCTAGCCTGAGTATTTAAGTCCTTATGCCGCTTTAGTTTCATCGCCAGAACAAATTAAAATTTTTGGAGAATCCACTAGAGAGTGGCATTGCTGTGTGCTGGCCGTATAGGCTTGGACAGGAGTCACCCAGTCCCACATTCTCTGTCCCAGAGCTGTCCCAGGAGTGCACACAGAAGCATGGCTGGAACCACTTTCATTAAGAAAGCCTCACAACAGACATCATAGAGCTGTCTCCTCACACCCAGAAATGTGAGACTCTTCATCTTAGTCTGCGGCCATCCATCAAACCACTTTGGGGCTGGAAAGGTCTAGGTGCCGAAGACTACCCCTTCCGCAGGCCCCACTTCAGGGCCACTAGGAGTGGAGGCAGAAGAGGCTCATCTTTGGCAGGAAAGGAGGTGGAGGGTTTTGTTCTGTAACATGAGTTGCAATGTCTCTTTACCCCTGGAACTAATACCCAAAGAGCAGGTAACCTAAGACCCAGATCTGTCCCCTCTCTATCATCCTGGCTGGTGGCCAATGAGGCTGGGCAAGGGGGTGATTCCGCCCTGGGTCTCCATGGTGCTTCCCAGCCAGCATGGGCACCTTCCCCCCTGCCAGTCCCTTAGGGGTGAGGCACCCTTCTCTGGCTCAGGCACTAAAAATGTCAGATTAAGGAAGTGCCCCTCCCTCTTCTCTAAAGCTGCTTTGAACCCTCAAATGCCCTCACTTTCCCTTCCCTCAGAAATTTTAATACCAGTTTAAAAACGGACAATAAAACCCCTCTTCCTTTGGGCAGTCACAGGGGTTGAGGTGGAGGGAATGGATACCCACAGTGAGGCGGAGTGGGGAGGCCAGGTCACCTTTGTTTCCAGCCTTCCTCCTAACCCTTGCCCAGCTCATCTTCTCTTTAGACCTCAAGTTCCCTTTTCTCAACGCCATTCCTTCTGAACTGCTTCACCTATGGTCAGCTCATACTCCGCGCCCAAGCTGCTGCTTCTGTGGGGGCTGCCCGCAGCTGCCCCTGCAGACCCGTCCTGCGCAGGGGAGGGGGCCAGGCTGCCTGCTGCTCCCGATGCTCCCGGTGCCGGGGAGGGCCGCACCTTCCTGCATCAGGGCAGTCGCCTTTGAGAATCTGGTGGCCGCTGTGCACACTGCCAGGAAAGATGCACATAAACACAATTTCAGAAATGTCACACACATGCACACACCCCAGCCAGGGAGTCCTGGGCCTGCGTCTCCAACCAAACGTAAATCTCCCTCCAGAGAGGGGCAGGAGGCTGGGGAGGAAAAGCAGAGCACCGCCTGCGAGCCCTGAGGGGCCCTGCTGGAGCCGAGGGAACCGGCTGGGGGCTGGGGAAGCCTGCCGCCTCCCCGGCCTCCCGGGCCGGGCACGGGGGCGCTGAGTTGTTCTGTTCCCTGGCGCGTGTGTGGGCCGTGCTCTGGAGCCACTAGTTCTATTCCTGCCACAGTGTGGGAACAAGCTATGTTTAGGGCTGTTTGGGAACAGCTTCCAGCCAGACGGCAGGCAGAGCCCGCCAGTCCCTGGGGCGAACGAGACCCGGGTCTCCCCGCAGAGATGCCTCCAGGAAGCCGCTGCCCCACGTGCGCAGCACGGCTGAGGCGCTACCCCCGCCAGTGGGTGCCGGTCACCTGCCTCCTGCGCGCCTCCGACCTGTCGTGCGGGCTGCTGGGGCCGCGGCCGCCGCCGGGCAGAGGGGCCGGGAGTAAGGAGCCAGGGGCGGGGGGCGCGGCTTCTGGCGCCAGCCCTGCTGCTCGCGCTTTGTTCCTTGGAACCAGGCACTTCGGATCCTCAGGCCTCTCTCTAGTGTTAAGTGGCGTTAGGGTGCGCCGAGATCTGCTTGTCTGAAGTATGGAAATCTCTTCCCCCCGGAGGGAGTGCCCTCTCGCGGGCAACGGCGCCCGCCCGCAGGAACCGGGGGGAGCCTCCGGCCGCAAAAACCGGCCACAGAAACGCTTCAGGACGGCGGGCCTTGGAGCCTCCCGGGGCCCTTGTCTGTGGGGTCGCAGGAGAAAGCGCTGAGGGGTGGTGGTCCCGCCGGACCCCTCGTGTAGCCTGGGGGCAGAGCACGGGGACCACGGGGACGCCGAGCCTCGCAGCCTCGCGTGGCGTGACCGCGTGCCGGCCGCCGCTACCTTCTTCCTCCCGCGGCCGAGCGGGGGCGGCCTCTGGCGGCGGGAGGACTGCGCGGCCGGAGGGGGCGTGGGATCCCGGACGGGGCCGCCCCCGCGGGGTCTGTCAAACCGCAGGGCCCACGGAGCGCGGGGCCAGCACGAGGGCCAACCGGGGAAAACTGAGGCAGCAAAAGGCCCAGGAACACCCCGGTGATCCTTTCCCGCCGCAGGGGCGTCGCCGGGAGCGCCGTTTGTCCCGGGACCCCAGGCGTCTCAACCTGAACTCGTCCTCGCCCAGAGGCGTGCGATACACTCCTGCTCCGGGCCTTGCCTGGGTCTGGAGCGGGCCGACGGGGCTGCCGGCGAGCGCGGTGCCCGCGGGGACGGTGCGAGTCCCCGGAGCGCGGGGTCGGGGCGAGGGACAGACAAAGGCAGGGGACGGAGAGCGAGGGAAAGACAAAGCACAGAGGGGGTCGGCGGCGGCGCCGGGGCCCCGGAGGCGGCTCAGGGCGCGGCGGAGCCAATGGGCGGGCGCGGGGCGGGGGCCGGCGGGGGCGGCGCCGCGATAAGGCGGTGGCGGCGGCGGCCGCTCGGGGACTACTGGCAGCGGCGGCAGCTCGCGCCCGCGCCCTCCTCGCACCCGAGGCGCCCCCCGGAGACAGACCCCCCCCGCCCCGCGGCCCAGGCCGGGGCCCCGGTGAGACCCGCGGGCGGGCCGGGGAGGGGGCCTGCATCCGTCTCACAAACCCGGGCGCCGAGGTGGGGGTGCGGGCGCAAGGACCGACGCTCGCGGGGTCCCGACGCCCAGCGTCCCCGCCCGTCGCTCTCGCCCGGGACCCCGAGGCCAGCGGCCGCCTTCCCGGACGGGCCCCCGAGCGAGGACGCAGCCGAATCCCTCTGGCTGCGTTCGCGGGGGTCCCGGGTTTGGGGTCCGGTCCTCGCGGGCCCGGGG
The DNA here is from genome assembly GCA_004024625.1 of Mellivora capensis. Lineage (NCBI taxonomy): Eukaryota > Metazoa > Chordata > Mammalia > Carnivora > Mustelidae > Mellivora > Mellivora capensis. Next base: position 15,072 of record PISX010000195.1, read on the forward strand.
GCGAGAAGCGGGGCGCGCGGGCGGCGGGTCTGCCGGGCGGGGCGGGCGCGCAGCCGGGGAGCGCTGTCCAGGGGCTGGGCGGGCCGAGCGGGGGGCACCGGCGGCCTTGGCAGCGTTGGGCCGGGGTCAGGCCGGGCCAGCGGATTCTCACGGAGGCCCGGCCCGCCCGCCCCTGACCTCCCCTAACCTCCCCTAGTCCAGGCGGGGTCCCGAGCCACAGGGCACCCACGGCGGCTGCGCGGCGCCCCTCCCCCGGCCGCTCCCGGCTAACTCTGTTCTTCCCCCGACACATGGTTCCACTCAGGGATCTCTGTCCCTTGGGGAGCAGCGTGGGGGGCGGGCGGGCGAAAGAGGGAGGTGGGTGAGGGGCGGAAGTGGCAAGACCCAGAGCAACAGGAAATGACTTAGGGAAAGTCCCAACCGCAGCCCCCCAGCCCCCTGCCTGTAAACACTCCCACCCCACCCTGCAGGCTAGGGAAGGGCTTGTGGGGCCCGACCGACCGACTTCCCCTTGCAGAACCCAGCGGGTGCCGCGTCTCCACCTGGGGCCTCCATCACCCCCACCGAGCCATGTTCCAGGCTGCAGAAGCTGCCCAGGCCACCCCCTCTCATGTAGGTGATCAGCGGGGCGGGAGGGCTCCTCTCCTTCAGAAGTCTGGCCTGGGGTGAAGGGGTGAGGGGCGGCAGGTTTGTCACCCTTTACCCCGACCCTCCACCCCCACCCCGCCAAATGCCTGGGTTCTGAGTTGGTTACTGCAGCCATGGTCTGGGGCATCCCTCTGACCTGGCCCTGACTGGCCTTCTCCCTTAGGAAGCCAAAGGCAGCGGTGGCAGCAGCACTGTCCAGCGCTCCAAGGTAGGGGCCCTGAGAGTGGAGTGTTGGGGGGAAGAAGGGATGGGCATGGGTCAGGCCCCTGGCTGACTCTCTCCCCCCAACAGTCCTTCAGCCTTCGGGCCCAGGTGAAGGAGAGCTGTGCCGCCTGCCAGAAGACCGTGTACCCCATGGAGCGGCTGGTGGCCGACAAGCTCATTTTCCACAACTCTTGCTTCTGTTGCAAGCACTGTCACACCAAGCTGAGGTGCGCCCTTGCCCTGTCCCTGCCCTCACCTGCCAGCCCTGACCTGACCTGACCACAGTTGTTCTGCTTCTGCAGCCTGGGCAGCTACGCCGCACTGCATGGGGAGTTTTACTGCAAACCCCACTTTCAGCAGCTGTTTAAGAGCAAAGGCAACTACGATGAGGGTTTCGGCCGGAAGCAGCATAAGGAGCTTTGGGCCCACAAGGAGGTGGACTCCGGCACCAAGACGGCCTAAGGCCCCTCTGCCATCCACTGTCTCTGAAGAAGAGGGCCTGGAGAGGGGCAGTGGGAAGGGTGGGAAAGAGATTGGACCCAGGCTTGGGTTGGGGGGCAGGGTGGGATGGGGATAAAGCCATCTTACTCAGGCAGAGGGTTGGGGGGCAGGGCTCAGCTCCAGGGTTCCTTCATTCTCCCTGGGGCCAGGGTGGGGGGTTTGTTTGGGAACCAGGATTGGGTTTTGCTCACCACCCTGCTTCCAACTTCTTTCAGCCTACCCCACATCACCCCTGGCCCCCTGGGAGGCCCCCAGGCCCAGCTTCCCTATCTAGGTGCCTTTTCTCCAGCAAGGAGTCACCATGCCCCCTCAGGGTCCCAAGCTCCCTCACTGCCACCTGGGGCCCACCGGGGCCCCCATGTCTCCCCATCTACCTCTGCCCTTAGCCTGGTTCTGAGCCATGGAGACCAGAGGAAGGAGAGCCCGCGTGCCCTAGCTGGGACTCACAGAATGCCCACCAAGGCCCTGAGGGTGGGGTGGGGAGGGGGAAGTGGATTAGCCCCGCCCTCCCCTGAAAGAAGAGGTGGGGCATGCCCAGTGGGGCTTGGGACCCATCTTGCACCACCGGAGTCAAGAAGCAGAAGCTAAAGCACCTGCCATGCTGAGAGCCACAGACTGGCTGGGGCCTGGCATGGGCCACGCTCCTCTCCTCTTGTCCCCTGTTGCTGCCGGTTCTGACTGTTGTGATCAACCCTGTTTTAAACATGTTTTAACAGATTCTGACTCTCTATTATGTGGCCTGATGGGGCAGTGGGCGGGGGGGAATTTGTGGCAGGAAGGATGCAGACTTATCATGCAGAAGTGACAGGGGACATGGTCAGCCCAGAGCACTCCTGGTCTTGATTGGGGTGGGGGGTGGGGCTGGTGATGGGTGTGAAGGAAATGATGCCAGCCTGAGAAAAAGGGGGGGGTACTCTTTTTTCAACAGCCAGGCCTCTGTGCTGTCATACCCAGAGTGGTTTGCTTGTTTTTTTTAATTTATTTATTTGTCAGAGAGAGAGGGAGAGAGAGAGCGAACACAGGCAGACAGAGTGGCAGGCAGAGGGAGAAGCAGGCTCCCTGCCAAACAAGGAGCCCGACGTGGGACTCGATCCCAGGACGCTGGGATCATGACCCGAGCCAAAGGCAGCCGCTTAACCAATTGAGCCACCCAGGCGTCCCCAGAGTGGTTTTAAGAACGGAAATTCCACTTTGCTTCTCAGCCTTGGGTCGGTTACAAGAGAGTCAGGACAGCTGGCTCAGTCGGTAGAGGATACAACTCTTGATCTCAGGGTTGTGAGTTCAAACCCTGCACTGAGTGTGGAACTTACTTTAAAAAGAAAAAAAAAAGAGGGTCAGGCCATCAGTAGGTGATGGGGCATGGCCTCACTGCCTTTCAGTACACTGCAAGGCAGAACCCTTCTGCTGAGTCCTTGTCTGGAACCCCCTTGCCCTGGAAATCAGCAAAGCATGGTGGAAACCAGCAGATTCAGCAAGTACTGTTGAAAGTTCTCTAGCTCACTGTGTCCTTCCCCATCTGTCATCTTCCCCTTGCTTTTTCAAGCTCTGGAGTAGGGCAGCCACAGTCACCATCTCAGGTAGTCCAAGGAGAAAACAGCTTATCTGCTGCTACTCTGAGGGACAAGTTTACAGCAGGGCAAGCAAAGCCAACCTGGAGGCCCTGAGACACCCCCACCCCGAGCAGATCATACACGGGAAGTCTGGGATGTCTGTCCCAGACCCATCTGTTCTGATTTCCCCAAACTGTCCGTGGGCTACATGAATGGTGAAGCCAGAGGGCGGACTCCTGGGGGACATGCTGCCACTGCACCCGATATAAGACCGTAGGTTCCTAAGTGATGCCATGCCCATAGGTCAGGGTAGGGAGCGGGTACTCAAACCGGTGGCAGATGGGCCACTGTGCTGTGTGAAGTAGATGCTGCCCCTTGCAGCAGAGCTGCTTCTCAGCAGAGATGGCACTGAGGAGCACCGAAAGGCTCATTCAAAGCTGGCCCAAATTCTCCACCGGAGGCCTCATGGGGACAAGGGCAGTCTTTCCTTGCTCTGAGTTAGGCACCAGCAGCCGATAGGCCAGGGGATGATAACAGAGAGGTGACTCCTGGAGATGACTGAGCCCTGCCCTGCAGAATATGGCTCAGGGGAGGACTTCCCTGCACCGAGAAGACTCCTAGATGCCATGAAGTTCTGGAACCCAGCCACTGGTGACACTTGGGTCAGGGGTGGCTGACAGTACCAGCTGGATAATCAGTCCTGACAGAAGCACCCTCAGCAGAGGTCCTGGAAGTGGGGAGAGAAGGGCACCACCTCTGAGCTAGCAGTGTATCAACCAAGTCATCCCTGCCTAGGACCCTGCTTGGAGTCATTTCAAGTTCTCTGCTGAGGGACCCAAGCTGGCTACCAGGCACCATACCTGCTCCTCCTGGGAAAACACCTACCCTTTCCACTCCCCAACTGGAAACATTGCCACAGGACCCCTTGGGTATAAATGATCCCTTTTATTGTAAGTAATGCGCGACACTGGCCTGGCTTTGCACTGCAAGCCCTCGGTCGAGATATAGTCCAATAACTATGGCTGCAGGTTCTTCTGCACGATCCACAATTCAGACACAGACACAGAGCTGAGGTGGATAGAAGGGGCAGGAGGGGCAGGAGGGCGGCAGAGTGTGGACTGTCCCCAGCCCTGGCCTCTCCACGTAGGTCTGGCCAAGGCTGACACAGCCCATGGAATGCTGAGCAAATGGCAGCACGGCCCTTCTCACAGCAAGCCTGGGGCTGCCAGGGGACTGCCTTTTTGAATCTTAGGGCCCAGGCTGTCCTAGGCCCACAACTTGTTATCTGGGTTATTTAATATAAAGACAATAAATTAAAATTAAGCAACAGCTTGGTCCTGAGGATGCTGAGCCAGCATGTCCACAGTTTTTGGCACACAAAAAAAATCAGGGTCTTTTGTTTTTTTTGGAGTGCAGCGTTTGTTGGCCTGTTTGCAAATTCACTTTAAAAACCCATTCCCTGTGAGGTAAGACCCCAGGAGGTGGGGCTCTGTGAGAGCCTGAAGCTGGGACACACAGAGTCGTCTTGTCACATCCGCACCGTGCTGTTTCCTCTTGGGGAACAGGGACTGGGGATGGGGTGTGGGCCCAAGAAGAGTGCTACAGCCATCAGGATGGAGTCGTGGAGAGGCCGAGCTGCCACGTGGCGGCTTTGGTCAAGTTGAGGGGCCAGTCCCCACCCTGGGCCAGGGCTGAGGTGGAGACAGGAGCGCATGCTCACTGTCTTCAGAGGGCTGAGCTGGGGTGCCTGACAGAGGCCCCTGGGGGAAAAGGATGGAAACAGAGGGGCTCAGGCCCAACTGGCACCGTGCAACACACATTCCTGCAAAACCAGCTGCTTTCGTTTTCTCTTCTCTCTCTTGAGGCGTCCATCACCTGTAACAATCTAGAATTGATATATATAAAAACCATCAAATATGATCTGAGATATAAATTAACAAGTACAAGGCCTCACATTACATGATGTGAAAAGGCTAAAAACAGCGATAGAAACTACATTCATAAAAGTGCATCGTCAACATACAACGAAGGCTTTGGCTTGTTCTGGTGCCCATGGGGACGTGGGCATGGCTGGCAATGAGCTGCCTGGCGCTAATCCCAAGCTCCCCAGAGAGGCCCATCCCTGGGCACTGGCGTAGTTATTGTTGTTGTTGTTATTGTTCCTTTAATGACAACTCCCAAGGAAACTGGGTGTTGGGAGGGAGGAGCTCTAGCAATAGGCACATTTTGGAGGGGAGGGGCCGGAAGAAAGGACCAGCGCCCAGGCTGAGGTAAATAAGGCCAACTCTAAGCTGCTTGGAGATACTGGCTCCCCGACCCCTGCTACCATTCCTCCTCTAAGAAGGGAAAGAGGTGAGACCTCATGGGGATGGGCGAGGCTGGCCAAGGAGGAACAGAGATGGTAGTTTGGGACAGAGTTGGTAACATCTTATGGGCTCTCCCTTCTACCAGGTGGAGAAGGCTCTGGCCTAGCAGGGTCATGACTCACAGACAGCCTGATCCAACTTCCCTGGCTATCCAGAAGTGCCTGCCCAAGGCTCAGGGCAGCCAGCTGGGTCAGATCCCCTCACCACGCTGTCCACCTTCCTTTCTGCTCCAGTGGGGGAAAAGGTGCCAGGTCAGGAACACAAAGGCCATTACCTTCAGCTCTTTCCAATCCAGCCCAAGGCCCAAGCCCACAACAGGGATACTTAGAGCCCGAGGGCACACAGTCTCCAGTTTAGAAACTGGATACAGCATAAGAGTGACTCCAACTTGTAAAACAGAGACAATTGCATTGACAAAACTGGGTCTCGCCCCCCCCTCCCCCCAAGCGGAGGCAGTTCCACACCTCAAGCCCCTGCTGGGGGAGGGGGAGGTGTGGGGTCATGGGGCAGGCAGGATGGGCTCCTCCTTCCCTGAATAAGGCAGCATAACATTTGCTTCATTCATCTTTGGTAAAGGACAGGGACTGGCAAAGCTGACCTGGGGGCTGCGGGGAGAGCACAGCCCCAGCCTCTGCCTTCCATTGGCTGTGGGATGCTAGGCTTTACCTCAGGCTTGGGTGGGCTTATCCAGCCCAGAGATGCCCTGGTGTCTCCAGACATGGGAGGAGAAACAAAATAACACTCTGAATGAAAGTAACACTATTCAGACCCTCATGTCCGTCCTGGGCCCCCAGACCTGTGGGGCTTTGGCGCTGACTGCGGCGTCAACACATAGCCCTGAGGGGAAGGCCCTCAGCGCTTTGCACACTGTTCCTAGCCCCTTGCCCTCCACGCGGAGCTTAGGATGCTGGAGCTCTCAGGTCTGGCAGGCTGGGGGCTCCCAGTCCTTGAGGCTGCAGCCACCCTGCCGTGGCTCTGAGCCCCAGTGGTGGAAGGGGCACAGACGAACGCTGGTTGGACTGGAGCTCCATGGTCCACAGCATTGCCTGGGAGAAGCAGCAACTTCGCGGAGCCCCTCGGCAGTCCCTTGCCCATGCAGCAGGGGCAGCTGGCAACAGTGTGCCTTGAGAGCTCAGTACACGAGCTGTGCAAAGTGGTGTGTGAGCAGCTCCTCAGCCGAAGGTCTCTGGCGGGCCTCCACAAATATGCGCCTCAGGAAGTCCCGGCCATGCTCAGAGATGTGGGAGGGCAGCTGAGGATTGGTGGGCTGGGTGGCGATCTTGAAAATGGCAGCCATGGCTTCATACTCTGCCCAAGGTGGTTTCTCTGTCAGCATCTCTACCACAGTGCAGCCCAGGCTCCTGGAGAGAGAGAATCCCATGTCATCCCAGGTTCCCTGACCTGCCCACCATCATGAAAGGAGGTACCTTTCTCAGAACACCCTGAGGCAGGACTGGGCAAGCTGAGGGTTGACACCTCTGTAGGGGGTCCCCAAGGCTTCATCTACAAGGGCTTCATTGACTTATACCCACTTGGGTGAATCTTTAGATTGGGGAAGAGACCCCTTGGCATGGACAGAAAGAGCTCTGAGATAATCGTGTTAGTTTCCTATTGCCACTGTAACAAATTACCATGAGCATAAGACATAACAAAAATGTATTCTGGAGATCAGAAGTCTAGAGCTAGTCTCAATGGGCTAAAGTCAACGGGTCAGCAGGGATTGTTCCTTCTGGAGGCTCTGCTTCTAGCGGCTGCCAGCACTCCTTGTTTCACGGCCCCTCCTTATACCACTCCAGTCTCTTGCTTCCACTGTCCCATCTCTTGCTATCTATCTACTCTCACTTGCTGCCTCCCTTTTGTAAGGACTCCAATTATCCTGAGCCGCCCTGGATAATCCAGGATAAGCTCCCCATCTCAAAATCCTTAAATTAAGCATATCTGCAAAGGCCTTGCTGCCACATAAGGAAACATTAACAGGGCATGGGTTACTACATGGGCATCTTTGGGGAACCATTACTCAGCCCACCACAATACCGTTCTGAGGGGAAGAGATGCTCTCACAACTTCCAGGCCCTTTCAGAGGATGCACAAGAAGGAAGATAGAGCAAACACAAACCATCTGAATGCAAGGAAAGAAAAAATCCTGCTACGATTCAGAGACTGACCCAGGCCTTCAGACTGGTGCTGCTTCTGTTAGGAATTTAGCAAACACTAAGGATGTTTTCCATGGCCCAAGTTCTCATCAATAGCAGACAGGTGCTATTTGGGGTTAAAACACAATGCACTTGCTGTATGTGCTGGGGCAAGCACCAACGTCCCTGCACTCATGGAACCTGCCTCCTGGCCTGGCCAGGAGGTGAGTCTCCTCTTCCTCCCACCACACCGCACAGCCCCCACAGCTCATTTCCAAGTGAGAGACATGACAGCCCAGACGTGGAGAGGCCATCCCCGCATGTCCTCAGCACTCACCACACATCTGCCTTCCTTCCGTAGCCCTCACCACTGATCACCTCGGGGCTCATCCAGTAGGGCGTGCCAGTGACCGAGCGCATGCCTGTGCCTGACATGCAGATGGTCTGCAGGCGCTTGCTGGCCCCGAAGTCCCCCAGCTTCACATTCCCGGCAGAATCTCGGAGGATGTTGGCTCCTAAGGCATGAAAGGGCAGAGGATACAACTCTGGGCCCTAGAGCATTTTCTACCATCCACCCTCTTCCCCTCCCTACCAGGTCACGGGGCTGCAGGGGAGGATGGAGACTACCATGAATGAGACATGACATGCACAGAGTGCCACTGGCTCCGCGCTCTAGCACGAAACAATCACCACCATGGCCAGCATCTGCACAGCACTCTACAAGTGGCTTCCCAATTATCCAATCAATCCATACCAACATCCCGAGGAAGCAATTAGGGTCTCACTTTTCAGAAAATTCAGAATGGTTAAGTGACAAGGTCTCGGGGACCTCAGAGCCCGTGCCTGCTCACCCTTGATGTCTCGGTGAACGATCATGTTGCTATGCAGGTAGGACATGCCCTCCAGGATCTGCCGGGTGTACTTGCGGGTCACACTCTCTGTCAGAGCTCCGTAGGCCTTCAGCTGGTCTTTCACTGAGCCCTGCAACCACAGGAGTCAGAGGGAGTCATCTCAGAAAAGGGTAGGGAGGGGGGCAAGGCTATTTCCAGCCCCCAGCATTGCAACAAAGGAGTAAGCGATGCCCCTGGCTTTGCTGGGGGGTAACCAGGCAGAGTAACCAGAACAGTCCCCTTAAGCAACATATGACCTAAATCTGCTCCAGGTACAGGCGGTCCTTACTGGACAGTGCAACCACCCTATAAGCCTCAGGTCAGGGTGGCCTCTTTTGTGAGTGTCTCACATGCATGGAGGAGCACGTACCCCCGGCATGTACTCCATGAAGATGGTCAGAGTCTTCTCGGCACGGTCCCGCAGACAGCCGTAGTACTGCACTATGCGCTCGTGCTGCAGGTTCTTCAGCAGCTGGATTTCACACTCCAGAGCACTCACCTCCTAGGGGAGGGGCCCGGTGGTTACCCTGGCTTGCAGGGTCCCGCTTCTGCCCACCTGGAATCAGCTCTGGTTGCCCTAATAAGTGACCTCGGAGGGGTCTGTCTGCCTTGGGAACTTCAGCTGGAGCAAAGGGGAACTCTCTTAACCGTCTGGCCCTGGGATGCAATGCTGGGCGACCCATGGGACCGTGGCACTCCCATGCTAGAAGAAGGCAGACGGTGGGGTGGGAGAATGGGTGTAGGTACTGAGTTAAGATAACTGCTGCATTTGTTCACTGAGATTGGAGTGTAGGCCACACCCGAAGCTGAACTCCAAAGCTAAGCTCCTTCCTAGATGAGGGTTGACAGGCATCCGTTGAGGAGCGTGGGCAGGTACTGCTCTTTGTGGCGCTGGCCACGGCCTCTCAGTGCGGGTGGTACTTTGGCATCAACTCAGCTCCTTATACCTAGTCCCTCCCCCAGACCCAGGGGATCTGATGCTTCTTCGGACCACAGTCTCTTCGCCCCGTGGCCATGGCCAGGGTGGAGAGCAAGGGAACTTGAAGAATGATGGGGGAAGCAGCCTGTAGCTTTTTGAGCAGTTAATCTATACAGTGAGATAGGAATTTCTGTTAAGGGGGGAAACTGGAAGCCAGACCATGAGGAAGGCAGTACCTTGCTTGTCTCAGGGCTGTCTGGATCAAACTGGACTTGTTTGGAAGCAAGTTCACGTCCTGTATCTACATCATAGCATAGATAGACCCTGCCAAAGGCACCCTGGCCCAGGAGCTTCCCACGGCGCCAATTGATGGGGGCACTAGGAGCTATAGGAAAATGGAAGGAAAGAGCATTAGCTCAGGTACATTATTTACTGAGATCTTCTGTTAAGTTGCCAGAGGCTCTGTGATGGGACCTCCGGCTCAAGACCCTGCTTACCCAGTACCCTCCCATCTCTCAGCCCAGCATCTCCACCCCCATCCGGAGCAGGCTGAGTGCCCTCCCTGATCAGTGGGACCACTGAGTCCGAGTCCTGAGAGACAGACGACTGGCTACCATCATGGTTAAACACTCCTCTGAAATGATCAGATACCTGTACTTCCTAAGTCTCTAAACATCTGAATATGGCAAAGACTGAGGAGCCCATTTAAACACAGAGAGACTAAAGACCAGAGAGGGGGAGTGGCATGCCACACCACAGTGGAGCGAGGCCTAAGGTCCAGGGGATCTGCCGCCCACCCACAGGCTCTTGCAGTGTGGTGAGGCTGGGCCAGAGCAGCCTCCTGCTGAGCTGAACAGCCCCAAGGGACCTCTGGCCTCTTGCCCTGGCACCTGTCTGAGTACCCCCTGGGCAGTCTCCTTTTGGCCAGGGCCCATTCCTCACACTTGGTCGGCACATTCCTCTCCTGCACAGAGAGGGCATTCTCGCTGTCCGCACTCCGCAGGCGCCCTCTGGGGTCCAGGTATTGCACTGCCAGACCCATGTTCTCGCCATTTGTGCTCAGGGAGCGGCTGGACGGCACCAGGGTAAAGAGGTTGCCTTGATGACGCCGTATTCGTGGAAACGTTCTTCTGCCTGAAGGGATGCAGGAGCCAGGGTAGAGCAAATCAGACCCCTGGCCATGGGGCTAAATGTGCAAACCACATAATCCCATCTGCCCTTTTACCTAATCCATGCCAGAATGGCTAATGTCCCAAGCACCCTGAGAATCAAGACAAAAGCAGGAAATTAGGAAGCAGCCATGGATGGTTCAGGAAGCCCTGGCCAAAGGGAAGGCACAGGGCTAACCCTCTGGCACCACATCACTCACAAGGCCAATCCACTGCTGCAGTCTGTCTTCCTAAACCTAAATCTTACGGAAGCTCCATTCTGTCTGCTGCCATGGGGCAGAAGAGGGCGCTGGAGAGCTAGCACCATGGGGCACATAGGGATTCAGACCAAGGACAGTGTTCCCAGCGGCAGCATCTTGGTTTCCAAACACTGCCCTTCCACCCATCTCCCCTCTGTCTCTAGTGCCTCAAGTGTGGCCACAGCTCCTCAGGAATAAAGAAAACATTTGGTCTGGAGGGCCTGGGCCCAGCCGCTGGCAGTGGCTTTGGGATGGCAAAGCTCTACCCATGTCCATTCTGAGGCAGCCAGCAGGGGGCAGGGTAGAGGCATTACTCACCCTCGTTGTAGTCCTTGTGGTGCATAGACACGTGGTAGCGGCGGGGGTAGGTTCCACCTTTGACCCCTTTGTCATACAGCTGAGTTTCCCGATCTGAGTAAGACAGAGGAGATGAGGAATTGCTGGTTTGGGGCAGCTCAGTGTGAGTGAGCCATTTAAGCCCCTATGTCACCTGAGACCTCAGAGCAGCAGGCCAGAGGAGAGTTAAAATACAGTCCTGGCTTCCCAACCTGGCTACCAAAAGCAGAATGCCTGCTGTCCCAGATACCCCGTGGTGCTCTTCCAGGCTCTGGGGAACTCACCCGAGAACTCCTGTCTGTTGTCTGGGAAGCTCTGGGCTCGGGACATTCTTGATTTGCGGAAGGATGGGCTGGAAAAAGAAAACAAAACAAAACCACAACGTAGACATCAGTCTACTTCAAAAAGGTTCCCATGAGGGCAGAAAGCAGGATCTTCAGATAGATTCTCTTTTCTGACTCCCTTCCGTATCATTACACAGGATAGAAAAACCAGAAACAAAATATCCAGACTGCCTAGCTTACCACAATGCCTGCTTAGTGTTTAATCTTTCCTCACAGTTTGGGAGGGAAGCAGAGTTTGAGAGAAACAGCCCTTTTCTGAGTTCTGCCTACTGCTTTCTCTTTAAGAGTCTGAGGCCCAAATCTGACAGGACCTGGAAGAATCAATTCATCCAGCCCTCGAAAACTCCACCTTGGAATCTGGCACACCAATTTCCCTTCTTGCCCTTTCCTCCCACCTTGGTAACAGGGGATGAGTTGCAAAACATCTCTTGCCCAAGGCAGTAATAAAAATAACACCACCAAGTATCTTCCTTTCAGACTAAGCACCACCCCACTTTAGAGATAGGGAAACTGAGGAATGGAGAGGTTAAGGGAAGCTACTTGACTTATATTTGATGGGGAGCTGGGGTCTATGTGGCTCCAGATCCTGTAAGGAGGAGAGGAAAGCCCTATGCTCAAGTTAGGCCAGGCCTCAAATGAGTAAGTCCAGGTCACTGGGTTTTACTCCCAAGGAAATGAAAACAAAACATTGGAGGGATGGAGGCAAAACCCAAGGATCAAGTGGGTACGCTCAGCTATCTTTCCTAGAATTCACTGGAATGGTCCTCTACCTTCCATGTGAGAATGCCTTTTGAGAGGGCCCTGGGTCAGAAACGGTCAAGGCAATGACATGGGGACTGCCTCCTACTTCACAACTACTAGACCTTCCATGGTCTTGTTCTGCTGTCTACCCCACTTCCCAGCCCTGCTTGGCCATAAAGCTTAGGAGATAATCCAAAGTCAGAGTTGGTCCCTATCCTGGCAGAGTCTTCAGTTTGTGGCAGCAGCTCCTGGCACTTTTACCTGGGCCTTCTTGCTCCCCTGGTTGAAGAGCAAGCCCCAAGCAATGCTATGAACTGGGCACCAACAAGTAACTATGACTGTACTCTATGACGTCTAGAGGGAAGACAGTGTTCATCAGTTTGCAGATCTGTTAGGAAAGACAAAGTACAAATTTGGCCAGTACCCATGTGAACAATTAATCAGTTACACAAAGGAAAAAAAAATCTCCAAACTTGGTCCAGCCCTAAGCCCAGCCAGTCATGATCAAATATGCTATTGGGCATAACAAGGTCAAGGTGAGAGACTGGCTGGATCAGTGCCAAAGCCAAGTCTAAACATACCCCTGCTGATGGGTGAACTAGCTCTACAGAACCATTTGGTATGTAAAAGACAGCACTTGTTCCCTCCTAAAGTGTGAGAACAAGATTACACACCAAGCAGATACTGAGGTAAGCTAGGCAGTCTGGATATTTCGTTTTCTGGTTTTTTTTAATCCCAGTTTCTACTCCATCAGAAACACTTGGAGGAAAAAAAAAAAGTAAACGTACAGGTAAGAATTCAATATTTGCCCCAAAACATTGAAGGTTCACTACTTCTCAGGCCAGATCACAGCAATGAGGCCAAGGGCACAAGAGCAGCATGTATTACACAGAAACTAAAAACAAGTAAAGCACTTGGGATAACAGAGCAAACATTTAATGCATGTGACTTGCTCTTGTGAGCTACTGTTACACTCACCTAATTATACAAACATAACATTCTCACAGTACTTGAAAAATTAAGGAGAGGGCTAGGCATCCCATAAAGAGCTTTCTTCCCCAGAAGCATGATGTTTTAACCGTGGACCTGCAGACTGCTGCCTAGATCAGAGACGTACTAGATAACTCTGTTTCCTCACCCATCAGTCCCAAACATGCCTACGCACTAGCCCCCAAAGCAGCCACAGTCCCATACCTGTCTGCCGACCTGTCCAAGGATTGGCAGCTTCCTGACAAGGAATTTTCAGCACTGCTCAGGGGATCCAGTATCTGCAAGGCAAGTCACACAATAAAACCCCAGCCCCAGCTCCAGTCCCAGCTAGGTAACTCAGGGCTCACTGACCTAGCCAAGGCCAGCAAATAGTCCTTTTTGTCAAAATATGAAAGTGCCCTTTCTCTGCCTGTGCAGTGGGAAGAATGGCTAGGAAGGTACCATTCTCCCCTGTAGTTTGAAAGGCAACTTCCCAGGAGGGAGAAAAATGCCTGGCTGGCATCCCAAGAAGTTCTGCCAGGAGAGCAAAGCAGAGACGCTACTTCTCGTGTTGGCATTTTGTTGGCTCATGAACACTGGGAGCCCGGCACGGAAGCTGGTACTACCCCGTGGAGGCTTCCATGGCATATGGGTGGGACTGTAATGCTTCTGTTTACACTTCATAATTTTAAAATTTACAGAGGCAAGTATTGCTCTTGTTTCATAGACAGGCCACTGCAGGTCTAGGAAGGTTAGGAGAATTGTTTCAAGTCACAAAACTAGCATTATGCAGCTGATACAGATGAAAAATATTCCTGGTTCTCAAAGGGAGGCAGTAAGTATCTATGTAAGTTAAAATGTTTCTCCAGTCCTTGGTCAATGAGGTAACAAAAAGCCTTCAGGTTAGCTTTGTCTCCAACACATGTCCCTTCATTTTGCCGGTGGGTGGATTCCTTATCAGAGTATTCATGGTCTGAGATCCAAAGTTAAACATTATAGAGGGAAGCAAAAATCAGAATTATGAGAATTCACTAACAACATTCATAAAATTATTTTCCAACTCAAATTACCCCTTCCTATTTAACACTAGGGTCCATCTTGCCCATAATTTAAAAGCGAGACCAGTTAATAGAAGAATGTGCAAATACAGTAACATGAAAGGCATGACGAAGGAGGAAGAACACCAAAGATTCAAGAGAGGCCTTTGGAAAATCCACTGAATCCTATGAAGCCTTCTGTAAAAAAGGGGCCCTCTTTGTAACAGTGCCACAGCAGTCAAAGGGGAAGTAAAGGAGGTTACACTGTGCCAGCAAAATTTTTGTTAGAAAAATTAAGCCAAAAAACTTAACATTAATCATGCTTTTGTTCATTCTAAAAATTAGCAAACAGATGCAACTATTATCTTAATCTGATGAAAGAAAAAACAAAATAAACCTATCTTAGTTTCACTTTTCAAGAAAGTCTCAGTTGAATATTCTTTCACTATATACTACACTGTTTTGGTCTCTGTTAAGTGGATTTATCTTGAATTGCTGGTTACCAGGAACAATTCACTTTAGCTAAGGGGAAGGACCGATGCATTTCTTCTTTGGTCTCTGTCTAAAAATCTGTCCTCACTAGGAATCCAATACTCCCACACCTTCCAAGGGTAGCCAGGTAAAGCAGGGATGTAAAGCGACCAGGATATAGGTCCATGGGGAAGGACAGAGACAAAAGCAATGAACTCATTCGCAATCTCAGATTTTAGACCCAAGTCACCTCTAACACAGCTGATGGCCAGAAGTGCTCTGGTTAGAGAAAACAGAAAGGATGGTCAGTAAAATACCCAATAAGGGAATCCTTAACTAAAAGCACCCCAGGTCACTGCTCTAAACATAAATTTATCTGGAAAGCAGGAATTACAGAAAAAAAAGCAGCAGTGTAAAGGGCTTCTCACAGTCTATATACTTTGGATAATGCTTTATAGAAATTAGCTATCACTGGGAAAGACAAGTTTTAAGAATTGGTTTTAGGGGAAAGAAAAGTTATAAGGATCAGTTCTCTGTAAAATCTCTCATGTGGTGGTGCTGGCCCTTCTATTGGATGCTTTGCTCTTAAGAAATGTCCCTTTCCCAGACCAAATCCTAAACATTTTTAAGAGCGGATCTTTCTCTTATGCAATCAAAGCAAGCTTATCGAAGACTTCACAATGAAGCCAAAGATCTCACTCTTGCTGAGTTCACGAAGCCAAAATGCCATTTTCAGCAAGTGAGCCCCTAGTTAAAAAGTTAGCCCTTAAAATGGGTGAGCCATTGTGGTGGGCATACCCTAAAGATGGCCACCACAATGAGTCACAGTCTTGTATAAACCCCTCTCCTAAAGTAAGGGTAGAACTTATTGTTTCTAGTCAAGACTATGGCAAAGGGGGTGGCATATTCATTCCCATGATTACGTTACATTTGATGACTCCATCTTTACAGACCGAAGGAAGAGATTCTCCTCTGGCCTTGAAAAAGCTGCCACATTGTGAGAGAGCCATGTAGCAAGGAACTGAAAGTGGCTTCTAGGAGCTCAGTGTGGCCCCTGGCCAACAGACAGCAAGAAGAAGTAACCCCGAATGGAGGACCCTGTTGAATCATGCCTAGGTTCCTTACCCAGGGAAATTATAAAATAATAACTGTATGGTGTTTTTAAACTGCTAAGTTTGTGGTAATTTGTTGTGTAGGAACAGATGACTAGTACAGCTACCATCATAAAAACTCACCCAAAGTAAGCATTTCTATAGTGTAATTTGGATATGGTACGCCCCCTACCTTTCATCAAGAAATAGTAAAACTAAAATATGGCTAATGAACAACAAAATCTGTCAGTTTAGGACTGGTCATATGTTAAACTCTGCTGCTTTCACAGGCAGTTGTAAGGAAGTGTTCCAGTAGCAGAGTGGGGTTCTGCAGGGAGCCCACTGAGAGGAGATCAGCAGAGGAAGTATCTGTCAAATGCTCATCCAACACCTAGGTGGCTGGTAGTTTACACACTGTTCATGGCAGTAATCAACAGCTGACCCCTAAAAAGAATAATCCATATCTGGGAAGGCCCAGTTTACAAAGGAGCTACTGGATGGGGTTCAAATCCCTCAGCTCTGTCCCATGCCCATGGAGAAGCCCCATTACAACCTTGGTTGGACACATGCCAAGGCGCACCCCGAGATCTATACTCACACACTGCTCGCTGGTCTCCGGGATGAACTCCCCCTCACTGTTGATGCTGGTGTAGGAACCCTGCCGGGCAATGCGTTGCTGTCGCTCAGGCACATAGCCAGGGGGAGGTGAGCTTCGGCCAGGGTTCTGGGAGCCTAGAGCACAGAAACAAGACCTTTTACAACAGAGCCCAGAATGTGTGGCAGAGAGCAGCAGAGAGGGGGTGAGGTCAGACCAAACATCTGTTGCAGAGGCTGGTACCAGGTAGGAACTCAGCAGAATTCCATTTATTTCCTTCACTCTATGTGGCAGATACAAATGGGTTAGACTTAAGATCCATTCTACCGGGGCGCCTGGGTGGCTCAGTCATTAAGCATTAAGCGTCTGCCTTCAGTTCAGGTCATAATCCCAGGATCCTGGGACTGAGCCCCGAGTCAGCAGGGAGCTTGCTTCTTCCTCTCCCACTCCCCCTGCTTGTGTTCCCTCTCTTGCTATCTCTCTGTCAAATAAATAAATGAAATATTAAAAAGAAAAAAAAGATCCATTCTAACTTTCTAGTATGCCTTCCTATATTTCAGAAGTTAATCAGCTTAAAAGCTATTATTCCTAAGACCCCCTAAGGTCCAGCCAATCAGATGTGCTTGGGTGAGATTTAGTTGGCTGCCTGCGGCTCCTACTGCTCCTGGGCACAGTCACAGAAGCCCTGGTTTGTGGCATTAGCAGAGGCCCCGCACCCGGAGTCCAGTTTTCCTGACATCAAGACACAGATGCAGTCATTCCTATGTATGCGCTGCGGACCAGAGCAGAGGGGCACTGTGCTTCTGAATCTGGTAGCTTCCTGGTTACAGAAGAGGGAGGAGCTCTGTGGCTTCTTAAGAATCTGTTTCTTTCTCTACAATCACTTTGTAAACCAGGATGTGCACTAAGTTTCTTCTTCCCAAAACTAGTTAGAATGGATTCTACCCTGTGCACCTGAACCCTGACCAATATACTCTGGAGTGAAAAGGTATTACACATTTGACAGAGAATGAACCAAAAATATCTCTTGTAAGGGACTGATTAGAGAGGAAGAAAAACTTACTTATTGATGAAGTCCCAGACAGTGGTCCAAAGTATCCCCAGACAGGATGAACTGCCTTCAGTCTGTTACAGGGATTATCTAGGTGAAGCCTCCCTGGGATAAAATATCCAAGGCCCTGTACACCCATTCTCTCCTTTACCAGTTGCCACTGAACTCTCCCCTGGTTTTACAGGTAGGCTGGGACTGGCTTGCATGAGGCCAGCCCTACAGACCCAGGAGGGGCTGGGGGAAAATAGCAAAGGTTTTCTGAGCTTTTATTTCCAGCCAGAGACTTTCACTTTTTCCAATACACACTGCTGCCTGCAGAGAGCCAGCCTTGCTATCTGATTGGCAGTGGGCCAGGGGCTATTGTGCACAGGCCCACAGCTTGGGGCAGGAAAGGGAAGTCTCCCCAAACCAATGGCTATCAGAGGAAGCAAATGGAAAAACCAGGAGTTGGCAGAACTGCTCCAGAGCATTTTCAGTTTTGTTTTTATCTTCAATTCAGAAATTGGGGGCTAATAAGAAGAAATGAGACAGGGACCTTAACAGGTTAGGATGCTGGGCTGCTAGACTCACTGATGCGCCTATTATTAACAAAGACATGTTGTAACATATTAACAAAGACAGTGAAATAGTACAAACCACAGTACTATACAAGACAACTCATTCTAGGCCTGGGAAGGCAGGTGTGGTGGAGATGGCAAGCTCTCTGGGATGCCCTTCCCTGGCATTCCAGATGGATCTTGCTCTGTTCTCATGAGGCTGTTTGTGTCAAGGGGGCCCCAGCAGCAGCAGCTGAAGCAACAAAGCAGAGTCGTTGTCCTGTGTGCAGAGCAGCCCACAGCTCTGCACCAAGGTGTTCTACACACAAGGAGAAAGCCAGGGCTTGAAGCTGCTGACCGGCTGTAGTTCTCCCAGGGCATGCCAGCCCTCGCTGAATCCTTAACCCATAGTGCAAAGTCCGAGCAAAACTCTCTCCGAAAGCTGAAAGACTGGCTCTCCGATTCTAGCCCTTCCATAGGAGACTCTGGTCAGGAAGCTCATGCAGTCAGGAAGTTCCCGCCGCAGGGAGTTTTAGGGTTTGGGGTCAGTGTTAATGTGCAGGTCATTGCAAGTACAAAGAGATAGCTGTATTGGCCATCAACTATTTTCTTGAAATCCTGCTGTCTCTTGCTTGGCAGATGAGACTGGGGGAGGAATCAACTCCGGGAAATCTTGACCAGTATTTTTCGGTGTGCTCCCATTGGACCAGGCTGTGCAGAACAGAGCTTCTCAACATTTCATCCCACAAGACCCTGAGAACATCCTGGATGTTTCAACTTCCAAAATTCCCATCTGATTTTGAAGTTGCCACCACTGCAAAGTTTAAGGCAAGGAGGAAAACCCGGTGGAGGTGAAAGAAGCTGACCTGTGTGATGGGGGGCTCCGCCCTTCGAACTGCACGGTCGGCGCTGCGCACAACTCTGTAACCAGCTGCTGCCAGGGGCTCCCTGCAAGTCACCTCATCTTTTCAACACTCTCTCCTCCTCTGCCTGAATTTTTTCCTCTTCCTCCCCTCCCCGTTACCAATGCATCAGGCACCCTCTACCGGCACTCCCCATGTCACCTGCAGCAGGAGTCACCTTCCCCATGTCCCCTTGGCACCTGCGTCATTCCCCTTTTCAGCGGACTCTGAGCCTCCCTTCTTCGTGAGCATGCTCAGATCTCTAGTTTATAGCCTTGACCTTCCTTCTTGCCTCTCCTGTAAGCCACTAACTGACCTCTGTTTCTCTTTCACAGCCAAACTCCTTGAAAGAACTGATGGCCTCCACTCCCCCGCTGCCCATTTTTTAGGTGCTGCAATCTGGCTTGCTTCACTGTGGGACTGCGGTGGCATGACAAAGAGCAAGATGCAGTAGGACCAGAGACAAAGGCACTTAAGGAGATGGCATTAGACCCAGTGGAAGTCAGAATGTGGCAGGGACAAGTCCTGCATTTGAGGCTTGGCTGCATGGCTTAAGGGCACCACTCAACATATTATGGAAAAAAATGGTGCTTGAACTCAGCTTCAAAGGTAGGCAGAATTTCTACGGGCAAAGATAAGGAAGGGCATTGTCACCTAGGGAAATTCTACCTGCCTTGTCTGAAGATCTCCCCACAGGGGTCTTTTGGGTTAACTCATTACCCAGTTGTTGTTGTTTTTGATTGTTGCTTGTTTTTGTCTTTCAGCATGAACTAGTTTAATAGACTAATTGGTTTGAAAAAAAATTAAATTCAAGGTATGTATATTATGATGGGGCAAACAAAACACAAACATGACAGCTGGTTTCGAACAGTTAAAACCTGTCATATGAAAGATGTTATCTTTGTATCTTTGCTCAAGAGAGCAGTACCAGAGTCACTGGGTAAAGTGAGGGAAGGCAGATTTTCAATTCAATATAAGGAAGAAGTTCAAAGAAATACCACGGATTGGGCTACCTTGCACTTTCCCATCACTGAAAATGGTGCCGTGGGGGCTGAATGACCCTCATGTTGCCATTTCTCAGTAAATACTCATAGGTTCCTTCATGTTGGGGGAGGGAGGAAGGCAAAGCCACCTTGCTCCTGCTCTTGGGTGTTGAATCGCTAAGGCTTCTCTTTTGACCCTGTTTCTACTGCAAGGACTTCTCATGCCTGATACTTAAAAAACTGACTCTCCCCTCTTCCTGTTTTCTTCTACTTCCAGAAGGCCTTACACTGCCCAGCACATCAAGCACTCAGACAACTGTGGATGAAAACAACAAGTTGTGTCTCTTACCCTTTCCAGCCTGGCTGGTTCCATGTAAGGCCTCCTCCCACCCTCTACTGTTTCTCTGTTCACTCCTATCCTGTGTCCTTTGCAGGTTCATCCTCCTCTAATTGGCCACTAAGTGTCTGGGTTCCTGAGGCTCAGCTGTCGGCTTCTTCTTACTCTGCAATCTTTGGCTAGGGCCTCCCATCTGGACCTGTGGCTTCACCTGGACAATTTCTAATTTTTTTTTTCCCATCCTGATTTCCTCTCCTTTGAGGTAGAGACCTATATATCTACTTGTTCATTTAATAGCTACTCTTAGCTGTCTCAAAGCCACCTCCAATTCAACCTATCTAAAACATCAGGTCTGCCTCTTCTTAGCACAGGAAACCAGGCTCTCATCTCTCATTACTGTCTTAGTGAAAGGCAGGGCCATTTATCCAGATCCATAAACCAGTAACTTAACCTCCTGCTCTTTCAACATTCACAAAGTCAATCTAATACCACAGTGGTTCTTAAACCTCTTAGAACCCTTTTGCACTTTAAAAATCAAGAACAGGGGTACCTGGGTGGCTCAGTGGGTTAAGCCTCTGCCTTGGGCTCAGGTCATGATCCCAGGGTGCTGAGATTGAGCCCCACATCAGGCTTCCTGCTCAGTGGAGAGCCTGCTTCCCTCTCTCTCTCTGCCTACTTGTGATCTCTCTCTATCAAATAAATAAATAAATAATTTTAAAAAATCAAGAACATTGAAGAGCTTTTATTAAGTGGGTTATATCAACTGATATTCACTATATTAGAAATTAAAGCTCAAACATTTTGAAAACACACTAACACACAAGCACACATTCCATTAGCCATCAGGGCAATGATATCACCTCAGTGGGGTGACCTATGGAAAACTCCACTCATATTCATGAGAGAATGGAGTAAAAAGGCAAATCAAAGACTTCCTGAAAGGATCTCAGGGACCGCCCCCACCCCAAGTTCCCAGACCACACTTTGAGAACCAAGCAACACCATGTTCTGTTGGTTTTACCTTCTAAATGTCTCAAATCCATCTGTGCCTTCCTCTCTCCACTACTGTCACTAGCTTAACCCAAACTTCTTAGCTTAACATGGTTTCCCCTTTGGTCGGTTCTGGCTCCCCTGCAATCTGTTCTCCACACTGTATCCAGAGTAATCTTTTCAAGACACAAATCCGAGTATGTCATACCACCTATTCCTGTTCACTTTAAAAACCAGAGAGTGGATTTTTACTGCTTTCAACATTAAGAACCAAAATCTTCATCAAGGACCACAAGCCTCTACCTCCATCCCCAGCCTCAGTGCATTCCTCTGCCCCACTGTTCTTGGGGCCTCCACACATGTAGCTCTTCCTGCCTGGCACTCTCTTCCCTGCTTCCCCTTTGCATCATTCACACTCTGGATCATAGGCTAAGGCTTTCCTGGCCCCAAAATTAGGATGCATGCTCATGGCACCATACTCCTTTCAGTCACAGCCTATAAATTACACAACAGTCTCATCATGACAAGTGTTTGTCTTCCCATGCAGCTATAAGAGCCACAGGGGCAGGAGCCAGGTCTTTTTTGCTTCCCGTGTTTCCTGCACACAGCTGATACTTGGCCAATTAAATCCTAAGTGAATAAATGAATAAACAAAAATGGAGTTTGAGAGGGAGAGAAAAGAGAGTAAGATAATATGATGAGCACTGTAACAGAGATGGGCATAAGGGACCAACATTTGGTCCCTTGGTCAATGGCTTCCCACTGCCTACCAAACAAGCCCAAGGGCAGTCTAGGCTCCTTAGGGGTGGCCCAGGGATCCTTTCTCAGCTTCTTTATTCTCCTCTAAATTGACCAGCCAGGCTGAAGGCCAAGTGAGATCTCCATAGACAGCTGAAAAGCTCTCCCCCTTCATCCCTATCTACTGAAATCCCCTACCATCTCTAAAGATCCAGTTCAAATAGCTCCTCCACAGAATGCCTGTCCCTAGTCATTCCAGTTAGAAATAACTGGGGCCATTTCTCGGCTCTATGGAAAGGCTGGCAGTTTCCGCCCACTTCTTCCCTCACATCCGCCATACTCCATGCCAGTCATGGTTCTCCCAACCCACCACCTTCTTTTGTGATAGTGTCTGGCAGGTGCCCTGTCCTGTGCCAGGAATATCTCTATGCTCAGTAAATCTTTCCTTCATGTGGCAGCTCTGATGTTTCCTCTTTTTTTTTTTTTTTAAAGATTTTATTTATTCATCTGAGACAGAGACAGAGATGGAGAACTAGAGCACAAGCAGGGGTAGAGGCAGAGGGAGAGGAAAAGGCAGACTCTCCACTGAACTCGGAGCCCGACCTGCGGCTCGATCCCAGGACCTGGAGATCATGACCTGAGCCGAAGGCAGACACTTAACCATCTGAGCCACCCAGGCACCCCTGATGTTTCCTCTTCTGTGGAAGCGCTTCTCCAAAGTCCTGGGCTGAGTTAGTTATGCCTCCTCCCACCCCACCCTGTAGCCCCCATCATATATGCCTCCACTGTAGCCCTTACCCTAGCTCAATGGCTGGGACACACTGCTTACTAAATGACGGAACCCTGGATCTACGTGTGCTAGGAGGCTATGGTGGCCATTCTCTAGATACACAGGAACTGCTTCATAGAAATCCTATTCCTCAGCATTCTCAGACAAGGAAATTCCATATATGGCTCCTCACAACAATGGCCCAGCAATTGGCTCTTGCCTCTACACACAAATCACAGGCTCTTGCTCAGGAGCAAGCCCGATCACGGCCCCATGTCAATCCTCATTGCTTACTGTACAAAGGAACAATGCTGCCTTCCTCCAGCCCCTCATCTCTCCGAGGGCTCTGGAACAGAGGCCAAGCTGGCAGAGTTTCCTAGGCTTCAGGGCACCTGGATTCCAGAGCCAGAGATGTTCCAGATAGGGCCTCCTTGCTGGGGGGTTGGCTCTCTCTCCTCTACCAGCTTATTGAAAACATAGCCACCAATTATCCACAATGTTAGAGAAATATGAAACTCATATACAGATCTTCAGCTTGGCAACACTTAATACCATGTTTGCTCAAGTTCCAAAAATCACTCAGCAAGGCAAAGTCAGTGCCTCAGTAACACATTCTTCCTGCTACCCTCTCAGGAGGCTTTTCACTCACAGGCTCAGCGTGATGTTCAGAACTCCCCAAGCTCAGCTCAAGATCTTCAGAGAGCAGTTCCGTTCAATGCAACTCTACCTGTGTGGACAGAACTTGTCTTCCTAGCAGTAGCGGGGGGCTCAGCAACATTAGGGCAGTAGGTTCAACACAAATGTTTGATAAGGCCAGGTTTGCCTCTTGATACAAATTCCACAATTCAGGACATGGGCTTTCTCCTCAGACTCTGGAATATGGATCCAGAGCAATACTAGGTTATCCGGTATAATGCACAGGCCTGACTTGGATTTCTTTCCTGGGGAGGCCTGGGGCAACTACATAGTTTTCTTCCTCGATAGCCAATCCTATATACTATGTCAACAGTCTCCCATCCTTCCCAGACAACCTGGTTTAATTCTCCAAGAGTTTCATTGGTCAACATCTTCGCCAAAGCATAAGAACTCCTCGGGAATCAGAAGCAAGAGGTCTGAGGTCAAAACTCAAAGTTGGGCCTTATTCCTAACCTCAAGTCCCCAGTTCTTTGATGAAACAATGGCCAAAAATGAGAGTGAACTGCTCGTTGCCAGAGGTCTTCAGCAGATGTTTGAGGAGATCACTTTTTCAGACACGTTTAAAAAGGAACTTGGTCGTGCCATCACATTGTTACATTGTAAGCTCTCTGAGAGTCAGGACACCATCCCAGTCACTTCTCTACCCCTCCCCCCCCAAATAAAGGCCTAGAGGATTATTTTACACGGAGTAATAGTCTATTAATGTTTGATGGTGGTTTTTTAAATTAATAAATACTTGATTTTTAAAAAGCATGGGCAGATAAACTAGATGAAAAGGAAAAAAGCGGTGCAATACTCACTGACAGAGAGGTGCCTGCTTCTGGGCTCAGGGGGCTGGTAGATGGTATTGACATCTCCTGCAGACTGGGAAGCTTTGATCCGCACCTGCCTGGACACCCCGGAATGGGGAGAGGGACTGGTCTGTAAGGTAAGAGGAAAAAGGCTGAGCCATCTTTAGGCAGACAGGCCAAGAAAGGCCCGCTTGCCCTTCCCTAGGACTCCTCCTGCTCTTAGTTGCCTTCCCACTTTTTTAAAAAATATTTATCTACCTGAGAGAGGGAAAGAGAGAACACAAGCAGGGAGGGGCAGAGAGAGAGGGAGAAGCAGGCAACCCCCAGCCCTGCTGAGGAGGGAGCCCAATGCAAGGCTTCCTCTCCCAGGTCCCTGGGATCAAGGCCTGAGCCGAAGGCAGAGGCTTGGCTGACTGAGCCACCCAGGTGCCCCTGCCTTCACACTTTCAATATGCGAGGTATCTAGCCTTCCCCCAAATCTCACTCCTCAATCTGTCTTGGCAAACCACTATTTCCTCATCATGGTTTTATAGCTTCAGTGATATATGAGCACTGAGACCTACTACCCCAGTTTAAGAGGTGATGACCCAGGCATGGAAGAATTAACAGGTTTTCCTATAATAATATGTCAAACAGAAAAGCGAGTTGTAAATACCCTCTCATAAAATCTCCAGAGAGAGAGCTTGGGAAAAAATAGCAGGAAATTATTTCAGCCGCGAGATCACCTGCCGAGTTGGGGGGTGGTCAGAATACAGAATGACCGCAACCTCCCTGCCCAACAGAATTCTGGCCGATAAACATGTATTTCTAAAAGTAGCTTGATGTGCTGCTTCTATCCAACCACAATCACTCCCCCAAAATCACAGCAAAATCTCAGCTGCTTAGTATCACCAGGGTTTCCATGAGAAACCACCTTGGGCTTGTGTTCATCTGGGAAAGGCTATCACAGGTGCCATTTTTGCCAGAGGTCAAGGACCCTAGCATAGGGTCAGCAACCTCACCACATGCACCCTCACTTTTGTGCTGTTCTAGTCAAACCACCAAGTGAGCCCTAGGGAAAAACAACAACAACAAAGCAACGCAGGAGGCCCTCACAATGAGAAAGCAGAAAACCGAAGGTGGGCAGTGAGCAAGTGATGTGGGGGTGCGATTACAAGCATGTAGAGCACTACAGAGAACAGGAATGGGGGGCCAGGTGCACTCAATAACTTGAGGCAAAGTTTCGACTTGCTTCTCTAGCTCTTCTGCCTCACATAAGGAAAAAAAAAGTCCAACCTAAACAAACTATATCCTGTCCTCCAGGAAAAAGGCTTCCCGCTCTCGGGGTGAATTCAACTGCCAAGCAGCCCCCTCTGGTCTCTCCACGCCAGACTTTATCACATGCAGGGCTGTCTTTACAAACTGTCTTGCTCTAAGGGGAAGTCAGAACCAAGGGGAAGTGGAATGTTCTTGCTGAAGCCTCCGATGTGCAATAGCTTTCTGCTGAGAGTCAGAAAGGAAAAAACAGTCAAAGCCACACACTGGGGAAGCAGGCCAGTGAAGGGCAAGGAAAGGCCACAGCCCTGCAGTCGGAAAGAGAAGAGCCCCATGATGAGCCCCCTGAGGACACCTGCTTGCACACAGGGCCTTACATGTAGTGAGAATTCCATAAATCACAGCGACATGAATTTGAAATGCACTGAAGAACATACACTCTAAACTCAATTTTAAACTCTAGAGCTGAGACAGGAAAGTAGGTTCCGCAGTCAGCACAAGCATTGGTTTGTAGAAGAAAAGGCTGAAGTTATAGCAACAGGTTAGAAAACAGCTGAAGGGAATCAGTGGAGGCTTCAAAGCAGGGATTCTTTTTTTTTTTTTTTAATATTTATTTATCTATTTGACAAAGAGAGAGAGATCACAATTAGGCAGAGAGGTTGGGATCGGTGGGGGGAAGCAGGATCCCCGCTGAGCAGAGAGACTGATGTGAGCCTGAATCCCAGGACCCTGAGATCATGACCCAAGCTGAAGGCAGAGACTTAACCCACTGAGCCACCCAGGTGCCCCAAAACAGGGATTCTTACCCCTTAATGTGCACAAATCACCTAGGGTCTTGTTAAAACACAGGTTCTGACTCTGTAGGTCTGGGATGGGGTCAAAAATCTGCATTTCTTTTTTTTTTTTTTTTTTTGAGATTCTATTTATTTATTTGACAGACAGTGGGAGAGAGAGCAAGGGAAAGTACAAGCAAGGGGAGCAGCAGAGGGAGAGGGAGAAGCAGACTCCCCACTGAGTAGGGAGCCCGATACAGGGCTCAATCCCAGGACCCCAGGATCATGGCTTAAGCCGAAGGCAGACGCTTAACCAACTGAGCCACCCAGGCACCCCTAAGATTTTAATTTTAAGGTCATCTCTACACCTAATGTGGGATTTGAACTTAACAATCCCAAGACCAAGAGACACATGCTCTACCTGACTGAGCGTACCAGCCAGATGCCCTGAGAATCTACATTTTTTTAAAAGATTTTTACTTATTTACTCGACAGAGAAAGAGAGATCACAAGTAGTCAGATCACAAGTAGGCAGGCAAGGGGGAGGGGGAAGCAGGCTCCCTGCTGAGCAGACAGCCCGATGAGAGGCTCGTTCCCAGGACCCTGAGATCATGACCTGAGCTGAAGGCAGAGGCTTAACCCACTGAGCCACCCAGGCGCCCCGAGAATCTGCATTTCTAACAAGCTTCCAGGTATGCTGACGCTGCTGGTCCATGGACCATACTTTGAGCAGCAAGGTCTTAGAAGGAGAGTCATACTTCAATTTAAGGTCTTGGGTCTTGACCCTAGCCACCCCCTAGAGCTGCCTATGGGGCTTCAGACACCTCACACCACCTACAACAGAATTTCTGGGGATGGCACCCAAGGACAGTTGTTTTTTTAAATCTCCTCAAGTGTTTGTAATATTCAGTCAAGTCTGAAAACCCTGATTTAAGGGGATAAAAGAGAACAGCATGACAAACAAAAATGAGGTTCATGCAAGGATTCAGGGAACTTTGAGCACAACTTAGACGTGGAAAAGAGAGAGGATGCCTGGGTGGTTTAGTTGGCTAAGCACCTCTGCCTTCAGCTCAGGTCATGATCCCTGGGTCCTGGGATCAAGTCCTGCATCGGGCTCCTTGCATGGCGGGGAGTCTACTTCTCCCTCTGCCTGCCGCTGCCCCTGCTTGTTTTCTCTATCTCTCGTTCTCTCTGGCAAATAAATAAATAAAATCTTAAAAAAAAAAAAGTGGGGAAGATGGGAAAGAGGAAAGAGGAAGGAGGGGCTAGGAAAAACAAAAGGGGACTGTAGTGGAGGGAAAGGAGAGCCCACAAGTATAAAGTGTGGCCAACAGAATGTTGTAATCATAGCAAACAGAAGGTAGCACTTGACTACTCAGTGTAAACCTCGCCAAAGGACTCTGGAGGTAGCAGTGTGGATAGCTGACCCAAACGACATGAGAAATTACCAGAGAACAACATCCATACAGATTGCAGTGGCTGGAAACTAGAAGATGAGCAGAAAAAGTGGTCACAAGAGTGGACTCACAGATTCTCTTGATAAAAGATTTGGTGGTATGAGACAAAATGAACAAGTGGATTCAACTCTGCAGGGGTTAAAGGTTGTGTGTGCGTGCGCGTGCGCGTGCGCGTGCATGTGTGTGCATGTATTTATGTGTCTGTGTGTTTGCTTTAGTTTGGTTCATGGGAACATAAGGTGAGAAATGGCCCCCTGGATCTCAGCAGTCCTCTGCTTCAAGGGTGGCACCAAGAGACTTTGCACAGAAGACTACAATAGTTACGACAGTTGTATTTTCTTCTTCTAAGATAACCCGCAATATATTTTTTAAGACTTTATTTATTTATTTATTTATTTATTTATTTTTAAAGATTTTATTTATTTATTTGTCAGAGAGGGAGAGAGAGAGAGCGAGCACAGGCAGACAGAGTGGCAGGCAGAGGCAGAGGGAGAAGCAGGCTCCCTGCCGAGCAAGGAGCCCGATGTGGGACTCGATCCCAGGACGCTGGGATCATGACCTGAGTCGAAGGCAGCCGCTTAACCAACTGAGCCACCCAGGCGTCCCTATTTATTTTTTAATAAATATTTTATTTATTTGACAGAGACACAGTGAGAGAGGGAACACAAGCAGGGAGAGTGGGAGAGGGAGAAGCAGGCTTCCCGCCAAGCCGGCAACCTGATGCAGGGCTTGATCCCAGGATACTGGTATCATGACCTGAGCTGAAGGCAGACTCTTAATGACTGAGCCACCCAGGCATCCTGATAACCCCCAGTATTTAAAGGGTTCATCCAGGGACGCCTGGGTGGCTCAGTGGGTTGGGGCCTCTGCCTTCAGCTCAGGTCACAATCCCGGGGTCCTGGGATCAAGCCCCGCATTGGGCTCTCTGCTCAGCAGGGAGCCTGCTTCCCTCTCTCTCTCTCTGCCTGCCTCTCTGCCTACTTGTGATCTCTGTCAAATAAATAAATAAAATCTTAAAAAAAAATAAAGGGTTCATCCAAATTGAGATAAGGTGACTAAATCTGTGTTTTCATTATCTGTACTCTCCAGTGCTTCCTATACTTTGACTGCATATATATAGATTAGGGTGCCTTTCTGGACTAAAGGCAACCACATATAAAAGTGACCCTAATCCCTTGAAAACGCTGTCTTCCCTTGGACCTTCTTCCAGCTTGGTTACCCTCTGAGCTGTGGGAAAGAGAATGACATAACATCTCACAACTTCTCCCCATGGGCAACATTATACTTTCTGTTCTGCTTCTGATAAACTGTGGCGGAATCTGGGGGAGGTCTTTCAAGGGTTACAAGACCTCTAAGACCCCTTTCCGGGAGGGTAACTGATAGGTACTGAACTGTAAGTCAGAACATCTGGATTCTAGACCAGCTCTGTCACCACTGGCTGCTTCACTGTGGGCAAGTGACCCTAAGTCTTGGTTTCCCCAGGTGTAGACTGGCAAGTACATATGTTTGCCACGGACCTCTAAAAGTTGCGAGAGTCAAATGACAAACAAAAGCACTTATACATATAAGGTGTTAGGTTTAAACAGGGGCCAGACTGAAGCTATTGTACTCAACAACTGGTCCCATCTTCCTGCACTTGCCCCTTACTTTAGTAAGACTGAAAAGAATTACTGTTTAGATTATCTTGATATTTTGAACTTAAATAGTAGACAAGATAGCATCAAACTCATTGATGGGATATTTGGGAAGTGGGCAACATCTGGATGAGAAGATTAGAAGTTTACTTTTGTCAGGGAGAATCTAAGATAACAAAACAAAATGCCATCATCAAGTTAAGGTAGCTGGGACAGATATAAGTGACAAAAGAATGTAAGCTTGAGATTATTTTAAGATAGTAGAAAATCTGAGTCTAGGAAGTTATAAGGTCAAGAGTGGAAAGTTAAACATGGTTAGAGAAGTCTGTAATTGGAATAAATTAAGAGTTAATGGTCCAGGGGCGCCTGGGTGGCTCAGTGGGTTAAGCCTCTGTCTTTGGCTCAGGTCATGATCTTGGGGTCCTGGGATCGAGCCCCGCATCGGGCTCTCTGCTCAGCAGGGAGCCTGCCTCCCCCCCTCTCTCTGCCTGCCTCTCTGCCTACGTGTGATCTTGTATAAATAAATAAAATCTTAGAAAAAAAAGAGTTAATGGTCCAGGGCACAGGCCAAAGGCAGCAAGAACTACAGGAGGAGACGATGAAGTATCTTAAAGTGGCAGGAGAAAGCAAGGCTAGAGAGAGGTTCTTCAGACTAAAGAGAGGCTCTGTGATGACCAGACTCCAGGAGTTCTCAGGTAAGAACAATACTGAAGCCTACGACATGGCCTTGGCCAGGTGAGGTAGGAGAGGTAAATACAAAGGAAAGATTAGAAGTTGTCATAGAAGGATCAGTAGAAAAGGAATTCAGAAAGAAAAACTGCACATTTAAAGACGGGAATAAGAAGGGAAGTGAAGGTGTAAGTGGTAACAAAAGGTGGATGAGGCAACAGATTGCTAAAAATGGAAGAAACTCAGTAGAGAAACTAAGTGACTTCCAGTTAGCAGCTGGAGGTGAAGCACGGCGCCGTGGTGTTCTGGAGCAAGGTGCTCAAGCGTGCTCTGTGTGGCTGGGACCTGGCGACAGCCGATGGTGTAATAATCCTCAACAAGGTAATACAGAAATGGAAAATAACTCTTTACAAACTTTTACAGCAATTTAGCATAGTCACTTTCTGCCTACCAGCTCTAGCAATAAGAACTAGAGTCTTGTTTTGTGTATGTCCCTTTTTTATTTTTCCATTTCATTTTCCAGTTTTTGTGTTTTAAAAATTAAAGACTGGAAATTAAAAGAATAAAACTAGTATTTCATCACAGAGGGTTAGGTTAGAGAAGCACTGTTCTGGAGGTGGGACTCCTGAGCACACAGCAAGTCCAGTTCATGACACTTGTGTTTATTAAGCCTGAAGTGGGGCGCCTGGGTGGCTCAGTAAGTTAAGTGTACCTGAGGTCATGATCTCAGGGTCCTGGGATTGAGCCCCATGTCAGGCTCCCTGCACAGTGGGGAGTCTGCTTCTTCCTCAGCCCCCTCCATAATCTCCCCTCAACAAATAAATAAATAAAATCTTTTTTTTTTAAGATTTTTTAAAAAAATTTATTTATTTGACGAGAGAGAGAGATCACAAGTAGGCAGAGAGGTAGGCAGAGAGACAGGGGGCTCCCTGCTAAGCAGACAACCCGATGTGGGGCTTGATCCCAGGGCCCTGAGACCATGACCTGAGCCGAAGGCAGAGGCTTTAACCCACTGAGCCACCCAGGCGCCCCTAAATAAAATCTTTTTTTTTTAAAAAACCCTGAAGTGGGATGCCTGGGTGGCTCGGTTAAGCGGCTGCCTTCAGCTCGGGTCATGATCCCAGTGTCCTGGGACCGAGTCCCACGTCGGGCTCCTTGCTCAGCAGGGAGCCTGCTTCTCCCTCTGCCTCTGCCTGCCACTCTGTCTGCCTGTGCTCACTCTCTCTGACAAATAAATAAATAAAATCTTTAAAAAAACAAACAAACCCTGAAGTATAGATGAGAAAGCTCCCAAGAAAAGGTCTCATCACCACATCACCACTACTAGTCTTAAATGTAAATCTTTATAAATGCAAAAAGTTGGAGCAGGTTAAGTGACCTGACAGTAACAAAAATGGTTATTTAATTAAATTATAGTATATCAACTCAAGGGATTTATGCATCTTTATAAATTATAATTATGAAGATTACACATTATCTTAGAAAAACGTACATGACAATGTTAAGTGAAAAAATAAATTAAAAAATTGTATGACCACATGACAACATTTAAAGTATGTATACATATAGCCAAAACTGCAGGGGCACATGTAAATATCAATAAATGTGTTATAGTGATAGGTTTACATAGGATAATTCTTTTTTAATAAAAGATTTATTTATTTAATTGAAGAGAGAGTGTGTAAGCGGTGGGGAGGGGCAGAGGGACAGGAGGAGGGAGACAGAACCCCAAGCAGACTCCCCGATGAGCGCGGAGCCCCAAGCAGGGCTTGATCTCACAACGCTGAAATCACTCCTGAGCCAAAACCAAGAGTCAAATGCTTAACCGACTGTGCCACCCAGACACCCCAATAATTGTCTTTTTCAACTTTATAAAAGGTTATACTGACATTACAGTAATTTTTAAAAATATAAGTCCTTAGAAAGAGAGGCATCAATGTGGCATTTATTTTACGCGCCATCTAATGCAATGTCATAGGCATCAGGGCTCAGGTGGTCATCTTTCAAACAGCCTGGGTGTTGCAGCAGTATCTGCAGCCGTGTGCACCCCTTAAAGGATGAGAAAGTGGATGTAAAGAACCACCTGTCTATACCTTCTCATCAAGGGAATGAAGGGATCATAATCAAGGGTGCTAGCTCCCAATCAAGCAATTACTCCATTAAACCAAACCCCAATTCTAGCTTCTTCTGTATAGAAAGGGTTTGCTGAATATGATCTCCGCCTGACTTCTGCCGAATAATCAAGAAGCATTTACTGTGTTTTCTTAAGAAGATGGGTGGGGTAGGGTCCCAAAACAATTAGTCACGACTCCTGCTCTTGAGGAGCTTAATAATCTTTTGGGATAAAACTTATAAATATGCAACAACTAGATGGCAATTACCAAGCAACCTATAAACTAGTGGGCACATTTTATCCAATGACTAAAGGAACAGGGAATAATCAAGATGGCCTCAGTGAAAAACAATGACAACACTGTAGCAGGTAAATCAAGCTAGATCCTGAAAACAAGGTGATAGCCATGGCAAAGAGTGATAAGGAAGAACTGCAGAATGGGGGAGTGTGCTGAAGAATGTGGAAAGATGAAACTGGGGAGCTGGAAAGAAGGGTAGTTGGTGATAAACCCTGGATGCTAGGTTACATTTAGATCCTCTACAATAGGCAATAAAGGAGGCGCCTGGGTGGCTCAGTGGGTTAAAGCCTCTGCCTTCGGCTCAGGTCATGGTCCCAGGGTCCTGGGATCGAGCCCCGCATCGGGCTCTCTGCTCAGCAAGGAGCCTGCTTCCCCGGCTCTCTCTGCCTGCCTCTCCGCCTACTTGTGATCTCTGTCTGTCAAATAAATAAATAAAATCTTAAAAAAAAAAATAGGCAATAAAGAAAGACTATAAGGAGTAAGTGAGTACTTGAACAGAGAAATAAAATAATAAAGTACATATTTTATTTCAGAATACTTCCCAAAACATATCCAGAAAAGAGATACATCTGGGACAGAGGAGAACAATCCTCAGTCACAAGGACACTTCTGTAATATTAGAAAAAGTCTTCTTTATTCGAAGGCCCCCAACTGCATTCTCCTGTGCCTCCCTTTCATCATTAGGACAGCCCGATCCCAATACGCTTCCTTAAAAATAAAAGGGCAGGGGGCGCCTGGGTGGCTCAGTTGGTTAACCATCTGCCTTTGGCTCAGGTCATGCTCTCAGAGTCCTGGGATAGAGCCTGCTGTTGGGCTCCCTGCTCAGTGGGGAGTCTGCTTCTCCCTCTCCATCTGTTTCTACGCCCTGCTTGGGCTCTCTCTTCTCTCTCTCAAATAATAATAATAATGATAATAAATCTTTAAATAAATAAATAAATGGCCAGCATGAGCGCCATTCCATCTAAACTCTGTCCTACTATGGTACGTTCACTGTCCTCATGCAGCAATGTCAGCTGTCCATAGTTGGCTGTTTTCAAGTATAAGGAAAGGAAAGAGCGCCAAGAAACCTTTAGGAACGTGCATCTTACGAAAACAGGTGTAGAAATTGGTGGTTAGGAGATAGATCCTGGGAGCACCTGGTGGCTCAGTTGGTTAAGGGTTTGCCTTCAGCTCAGGTCATAATCTCAGGATCCTGGGATTGAGCTCCACATGGGGCTCCCTGCTCAGTGGGGAGTCTGCTTCTCCCCTCTCTCTGTCTCTGCCCCTCACTCGTGCTCGTGTTCTCTCTCTCAAAAAAAAAAGGCCAGACTCAGACTGCAATCACTTGTGAAATGTAGGCCTTCAGAGACCTTTTAGGAGGAGCAGCTACATAAGGGATAATTTCCCACTTCTGCCAGCCCCTGCAGACTGCCTGCCAATTGGTAAGGCAGCAACTGATAAACTACAAGAGGCCCTCCATTCCATGGCCTCTTTTCCATTGAACAGAAAGAAAAGTTTGTTTCCTACATGTGTCACAAGACACAGGCATGGTTGCTGAGGAGTTGTTGAGAGATTTACATGATAGTGTTAAATCCTTGGCAGCCTTGCTAATCAGCATCTCCACCCTAATCAAAACTCTTTTATTGGGGTCAAATTAAATTGAAATAACATAAGTACAGAGAAAAAGAACTTTCTCTTTTATCATATATGTTTTCCTTCTACCCATGCCACAAGCCAAGTAACCGTTAGCTGCAACTTTAACATAGATTTGACTTTGCAGTGAAATCACATGCAAAATGCTACCTGGCCAATGACACGGTGGGCTGGGCTGCACTTAAGTGCTTGCTTCATTTTTTTAATTTTTAATTTTTTTTTTAAAGAGAGAAGTGGAGGTGCAGAGGGAGAGAAAGAATCCCAAGCAGACACCCTGAGCATGGAGCCTGTTGTCCCAGTGCCCCAAGATCATGACCTGAACTGAAACCAAGAGTCGGATGCCCAACTGACTGAGCCACCCATGCACACCCACCCCCCACTTGTGTGCTTGCTTTAATAGCAGCTGAGAAGCACAAAATTCTGTCCAGGCAGCCAGGTAAACCCCTGAAGGAGAGCAAGTTCTGTGTTCAGCTGCCAGACCATCATAGGCACTACTTACATGATTTCTGTCCTGGGACAGCAGCAATATCCTAAGGCTTTTCATGCTTGAGCTTCTGTCTAATATGTCAATTGCTTTATCAAGATCATCTTGGTTCTTCAGCAGGATGGAAAGCTGTGACACAGGACACAGAAAAAGAATCATATAAAAGAAAAGTTGTTAGTTTCTAAAAAATAAGCAAAATACACAAGAAAAAAGATTGAAGGAAAACAATCCCATTGGATACTAGAGGGTCTTAAAACTAATTGAAATCATATAGATATTTTTCTTTTAAGTGTACAATTCAATAATTTTTAATAAATTTACAGAGCTGTACAACCATCACCACAATTCCATTTTAAAACATTCCCACTTTTCCAAAAAGATCTTGTGCCCATTTGTAGTCATTCCCTCTTCCCACCTGTAGACCCTTAGGCAACCACTAATGAATGTACTTTCTGTCTCTATAGATTTGCCTCTTTTGGGGGCACCTGGGTGGCTCAGTAGGTTAAGTGCCTGCCTTGGACTCAGGTCATGATCACAGGCTCCTGGGATTGAACCCCATATTGGGCTCCTTGCTCTGTGGGGAGCCTGCTTCTCCCTCTCCCCATCCCCACCGCTCATGCTCGCTATCTCTTGTCTCTCTCTCTCTCTCTCACTCTCTGTCTCAAATAAATAAATAAAATCTTTATTTTTTAAATTTTTTTAAAAGATTTTATTTATTTATTTGACAGACAGAAATCACAAGTAGGCAGAGAGGCAGGCAGAGAGAGAGGAGGAAGCAGGCTCCCTGCGGAGCAGAGAGCCCGATGCGGGGCTCGATCCCAGGACCCTGGGACCATAACCTGAGCCGAAGGCAGAGGCTTTAACCCACTGAGCCACCCAGGCGTCCCAAATCTTTATTTTTTAATAATATTTTATCCAGGGCGCCTGGGTGGCTCAGTGGGTTGAGGCCTCTGCCTTCGGCTCGGGTCGTGGTCCCGGGGTCCTGGGATCGAGTCCCGCATCGGGCTCTCTGCTCGGCAAGGAGCCTGCTTCTCCGTCTCTCTCTGCCTGCCTCTCTGCCTACTTGTGATCTCTCTCTGTCAAATAAATAAATAAATAATCTTAAAAAAAATAAATAATATTTTATCCATTCATTTGACACAGAGAGAGAGATCACAGTAGGCAGAGCAGCAGGCAGAGAGAGAGAGGGGGAAGCAGGCTCCCTGCTGAGCAGAGAGCCCGATGCAGGGCTCAGTCCCAGGACTCCACGATCATGACCGAAGCTGAAGGCAGACACTTACACCCAATGAGCCATCCAGACACCCCTATTTTTAAATTATTTTTTAAAGAATTTATTTCTTTAAAATAAAAGAAGTAGGCTTTAAAAAAATAATAAAATAGAATAAAGGAAGTGGGCTTTAGCTTAAACAAACTACAATTTTTTTTTAAAGATTTTATTTATTTATTTGACAGAGATTACAAGTAGGCAGAGAGGCAGGCAGAGAGAGAGAAGAGGAAGCAGGCTCTCTGCGGAGCAGAGAGCCTGATGTGGGGCTCGATCCCAGGACCCTGGGATCATGATCTGAGCCGAAAGCAGAGGGTCTAACCCACTGAGCCACCCAGGCGCCCCAACAAACTACAATTTTTTAAACATATGGTATGGGTCTAGATATCCAGAATATACAAAGAACTCTTACAACTCAACAGTAAGAGGACAAATCATCCAATTCTTTCAACAGGCAAAGGATTTGAACAGACATTACCTAAAGACGATAGACAAATGGCTAATAAGCCCTAAAAAGATGCTCTACGTCATAGGCATTAGGGAAATGCAAATTAGCTGGCTTACTCTAGCCTCACTTTTTTTTTTTTAAAGGTTTTTTAAAATTTATTTATTTGACAGACAAAGATCACAAGTAGGCAGAGAGACAGGCAGAGGCAGAGAGAGAAGAGGAAGCAGGCTCCCCTCCGAGCAGAGAGCCCGACGCGGGGCTCAATCCCAGGACCCCGGGACCACGACCTGAGCCGAAGGCAGAGGCTTTAACCCACTGAGCCACCCAGGCACCCCTAGCCTCACTTTCTTAGTAACTGAAGCTTGAGGTGCAATTTTTTAAAGTTCTATGCATTTGACATTTATCTTTTGGGTTCTCTTATCTTGTTTTTGTTTTTGTTTGTTTGTTGTTTTTGTTTTTTTGAGAGAGGGAGCAAGCATGTGCTATTGGGGGCATGGGGGAAGAGAGGGAGAACAAGAATCTTAAGCAGGCTCCACACCCAGAGTGGAGACTGATGCAGGGCTCGATCTCACAACCCTGAGATCATGACCCAAAATCAAGAGTCAAACGCTTAACCCACTGAGCCACCCAGGCACTCCTCATATCCTGTATTTCAAATGTTTTAATTTACATACTTTGAAATACTTACATCTGCATTACTTATTAACTATAGAGTTAGTGGTTTATTTTCCAAATTTGTTGTATTTCTAAAATTTGTCCAAAACACAAAAGATCAGACGGTCTTGTTGTTAGCTATTTAGCAATATATCCAATTGTAATTATACATTTTCTATAAAGGGGACCAGGGAGTTTTTAGCCAATAAATCACAGCTTCTATAGATTTCAGCCCCCAAACTATGGAAGAAATGCCTTTAATTCCCCTTGAGCTGAAGGGTTTGTTTATTTTATTAAATATAGTTGACACATGTTAATTAGTTTTAGGCATATAACACAGTGATTCAACAGGTCCATACCTTATGCTAGGCTGACCATAAGTGTAGCCCCCATCTGTTGCCATACCACTGACTATATTCCTTATGCTGTACCTTTTATCCTCGCGATTTATTCATTCCATAACTGGAAGCTTGTATCTCCCACTTCCCTTCACCCATTTTGCCCACCCCCCACCCCTCTGCTAATCATTAGTTTGTTCTCTGTATTTTTGGGTTGGTTTCTGCTTTTTGTTTATTTATTCTTTTGTTTTCTGTTTTAAATTCTACATACAATTGAAATCAAATGGTATTTGTCTTTCTCTGACTTATTTGACTTAACATAGTACCCTCTAGGTCTATTTATGTTGTTGCACATAGCAAATCTTTTTTTACAGCTGAGTAATATTCCACTGTATATGCACACCACAGCTTCTTAATCCATTCATCTATTGATGGACACTTGGGTTGCTTTACGGAGGTGATTCTTAACTCTTCAACCAATAAAACAAAACTACACAGTAAGGACCAGTTTCTCAAAGAGCCAGGATGTTGCCTGGGTTTCCTGTCTTGCGTTCCAACTCAGTTCCCTCAAGATAAACACTCTTTACTAGGCATCAACACACTGCCTCTCACACTAACGCAAAGCACCAGCCCAAGCAGACTGTAGCCTCTCATACCTTTCCTGGAGCTGGGAAAGCAGCCAAGTAATTGACGTTCAAAAGAATTCCATCCTGGGTAATACTCAAAGTATGAAAAAATGAGGACTAGCGGGGCGGAGGACAGGAGAAGGAAGAGTTAAAGAAATCATTCAGGTAGGTGCTAACTTTGGAAACAAGCTAGAGTTGGTAGTTAAACTCTGAGAGAAGAATCCAGCATTTATGACTATCAATAAAGGAACTACCCACCAGTTTTCCACACCTCTCCAGCCCCTCCTAAACCTCTGCTTCTTGTTAAGGCTGTGCTAGAAAGAAAAGGGTAAGCTACAAAACATCAAGGAGACAATATAAGCCCTGGCCCTGGTACCATAGCTGATTCCACTGTAGAGTATTAGAGCTACTGGCACTGAATGAGCAGGAGAATGGAAACAGCCATGTCATCTCCCATGTAGTAAAAACCACAAATCCCAGAATGACTGGAATTAAGAAAAGAGACTCCAGAAAATGAAAACCTGCAGATGACACTAGAGGAACAAACTAAGAAAATCCTCAATGAAACAGGAAGAAAAAGGTAGTCAGCTGTCACCCTTGTCCCCACACCATCCATCTAGTCTCTCACCTCATTGTTCATGTAATGCAGATCAAGAGGCTGCCCGAACACTGTTGTCACCTTGTGTTCCACATCTTCGTATCTCACAGGCCGGCTGAATGGTATAATTCTGAAGAGAAATAGGAAGCGTGGTTAATTGTATATTTTAAAAGTCAGATATGGAAAGCTAGGACTCGTGAGTGATACCTTCCTGTTCTTTTAAACACAGAATTCTCTTTTTCTCCTTCACACAGCTTGCCTTTCTGTTTCTTTCCTTCTCCTAACCATCCTATTTTTTTCACCCTTCTTCTGAGCATCACAAGCACTGCTCAATCCCAGTCGTTATGCTTTCACTTGGGCTTAGATCTGTCAATGACAGTTCAGTATCAAAGCAGGACACCTGGATTTAAAAACAAGGTCCCAATTACTCCTGTTAGGGAAAAAAACTGGAGATTGGAGCAGCGTTCCTGAAAACATGGTCTTAACTCCTAAACGACTCAACTCCAGGACTTGAAAGGTCTTTTCCATTGCTGATGCCAGAGAAATCTCAATGTTAATTATCCTCAGAATTGAGATTTCCTACCTCAGAGTCAAAGGAATTACCTTTGATTTGGTTATATGCCTAAGTTTTCTTAACTAGTGACACATATGATCATATAAGTAGTGTTGATACTGATACTTTTCTAGAGAGACTCATTAGGTGAGTTCAAAGAACTATTTCTTTTTTTTTTAAGATTTTATTTATTTATTTGACAGACATAAATCACAAGTAGGCAGAGAGGCAGGCAGAGAGAGAGGAGGAAGCAGGCTCCCCGCCGAGCAGAGAGCCCAATGCGGGGCTCGATCCCAGGACCCTGAGATCATGACCCGAGCTGAAGGCAGAGGCTTAACCCACTGAGCCACCCAGGTGCCCCCAAAGAACTATTTCTATAAATAGAGAGTACAGCAAGAACTTGTTCAAAGAGGTGATAAAATGATTTGTCAATTACATCACAGCAAAATGTAAAAGTGGGGATAGATGATATATACAAAATTAATGAAACACAGAAGAATGAAATAAACAAAAAATTGGCAAAATGTTGATAATGTTGAAGCTGCATTACAAGTTCAGAAGGATTTAGTATGATATTCTCCCTACTTTTGTATGTATTTGAAATTTTCAGAATAAAAAGTTTTAATGAATATGTTAGGTTCAACTACATGATATGGCTGGTAGTTAACAATTTTTGATACAACAGTGGCAATTTCATATGGTTCCAACCCAATACTCTAAAACTTAAATCCTTAAGACAAAAATAAATGAGAGATAAATGAAACAAGAGAGTATTAGAAAGAAACTCATATATATATATATATATATAGAGAGAGAGAGAGATATATATTCCATATATATAGAAGAAAGTATAGGATTAAAAAAACACTGGAGTGGGGGAAGGTCTTCCTAAGCATTACATAAAATAGAGAAGACAAGAAGACAGATTTGACAACAAAAATTTTAATATTTATTTATTTATTTTAGAGAGAGAGAGAAAAAGAGAGCATGCACATGCCAGCAGGGGGAGAGGCAGAGGGAGAGGAAGAAAGTCCTCAAGCAGATTCCCCACTGAGCACAGAGCCCAACACAGGGCTCCATTCCAAGACCCTGAGATCATGACCTGAGCCAAGATTAAGAGTGGGACACTCAACAGACTGAGCCACCCAGGTGCCCCTGACAAGAAAACTTTAAACTTCTGATAGCAAAATGAGCCATCAACAAAGTTGAAAAACAAGTATCAAGTTTGAGGGGAAAAAAATCCTCGTAAAATCAATAAGATAAAGATAAACAACCCAACAGAAACATAGGCAAAGGACATGCTGACGAAATTCAAAGAATTATGAACAGCTAATAAACACGTGAAGTTATGTTTAATATGATGGGGGAAATGCAGATCAAAACCACCTTCATCTTGGGGCGCCTGGGTAGCTCAGTGGGTTAAGCCTCTGCCTTCGGCTCAGGTCATGGTCTCAGGGTCCTGGGATCGAGCCCCACATCGGGCTCTCTGCTCAGCAGAGAACCTGCTTCCCCCTCTCTCTCTACCTACTTGTGATCTCTGTCTGTCAAAAAAAAAAAAAACCACCTTCATCTCTTGGCAGCCTAGACTGGATGAAATCGGACTAGTGCTGGTCAGCAGAGCAGCACTCACAACTGGGGCCTCTACAGTCCTTGCCCTCCTTGATGCTGAGAAGTGTATGGTTCTTTTACATCTTCTCTGCTCCCCCTGAGTGGGAAGTGTTATAACCAGAGGAAGAAGCAAAAAGCCACAAGAGAGAGGATCTAAGCCACTGGATTTTAATGGAATCTGACCAGATAATTTCTTTAACGCTCTTCTGTGCCAGGCTGGCACAAATAAATGGGCAGCAAATAAATTTCATCATCAAGAACTGCACTCTTCAATATGTGGCTAGTTCAAATCAAACTAATTAAAATTACATGTTAGATTGGTTCCTCAGTCTTACTCAGCACACTGCAAGTGCTCACTAGCCATTTGTGACCAGTGGCCATCATACTGGGCAACACAGGTATAACATTTACATTATAGCATAAAGTTCTTTTCACATTGATATCAACCATAGTCTATCTTATCCTTCACACAAAGCCTAACATCTCAGAAAGATAATTTCTCCATAACTTTTCCTTCATTCCTCACCACCTTTCATTTTTGTAAATTATACTGCTGAATACAGTAGTTCATATCCCACCTGGAAATCCATCCATATTGTAATCCTTGTATGCTTTTTTCCCCTCAAATCAACTGTTTCAGGGAGTGATACTGTTAGATTCTATCTAGGTATGGGTTACATAGACATAGGCATTTTCTGGAGTCTTTTAAGAGAATGGCTTCCCATTAATTCCTAATAGCAAATCATACCCCCTTCACCAGGACCCCAGCAACAGTCTTTCTGAACAAAATACCAGAAGACCTTTTGGATGTCCCTAGCACACTGCTAGAAAAGGATCAGGCTCAGGTAAGTTCTCCTGCATTTGGTCTGGCGATGAGGCATTCAAAACCTCCAAAAGCAGCCCCAAAGTCAAGATCAGAAACCAGGACTTTCAGGTTTGGTAAGATCTAAGCTGCTGCCATCACAATGAATAACAGGCATTTTTAGCCAGTGCTTCAAAGAGGGGCCAAACACTTATGACAACCACCCCCACCACTGTCCAGACAAGAAGATTTTCAAAGGGAAGAAATTTGAATCTATAGTCCTCCTCTTCTGTCCTCCTGGGACTAAAAGGGAAAAGCATTAGGAACCTGGTTCCTACCCTTCCAAAGTAAAGAGAAACAGAATGGATACCTGGCATAGATGAATGGAGAAAGTCACTATTTCTTTTCTCTTTTCTATACATTCTAATTCTAATTCTATAAGGGCCTACTACATTTAGATAGATACTATCCATATTCCCCACAAAAAGTAAAGAAAGCCCACAATAATATTCTCTACAAAATCTCAAGACTTGAAACACATGAAACTAGAGCTATCTGGCACAGAGCAGTTTGAACTTGGCTTCCCTGAACCAACTTTAGAAGGTCCTCAATTCCACACATAGTACGCAAACAGTGAAATGCCATGGCTCCTGAAAACAGCTCCATAGAAAGAGAATGCACAGTTTTTTAAAATCTTGATACCAACACTCTGCTGCTCAAGCCATTCCTGCCTGACCACCTTAAATATTTGTGGTTTCAATCTGGCAGCTTCTCTGAAACTAAACACATACACTTTCTCAGTGTAAGTCCGCTCACTAACACTGCATACTACTTTAGGAACAGGAATTCAGGAGAGGGTAACTGCATAATTAACTCCAACACAATTGAGCTTTTGATTTTTTATCTACTTCTGAAAACTCTCTGCTGCTCTGAGTTTGGCAACCCCTCCAAACCAACATTCCAGAAGTGTGAAAAGCAGCAACAATGAAGTGACAATTTAACTTCCCTGCTACTGGCAGGACACAGGATAAGCAGCTGGAGACAGAGCTCAGAAGACTTTCCTCCCTCTAGGCCTGAAATAGCCCTAGAATCCACATGGCAGCAGCACAACTAAGGCTCTGCAAATCACAGTGCATCCACCCAGCAACCTCAGACAACCTTGCAGGTTTGTGAATATACCTTTTTAAGA
The DNA here is from genome assembly GCA_004024625.1 of Mellivora capensis. Taxonomy (NCBI): domain Eukaryota; kingdom Metazoa; phylum Chordata; class Mammalia; order Carnivora; family Mustelidae; genus Mellivora; species Mellivora capensis. Next base: position 57,461 of record PISX010000195.1, read on the forward strand.
GAGAAAAGCAGCTGTATATCTGGACCCATGCTAAGATGTTTGGAGGCACTGAGGTCCTCTGGTGGGACTTACATAGTACAAGAAGCTTATTCTCATGGGTATGCTCTTCATATTTCCAAATGCTCAAAGGGAAAAGGAGGGTATCAATGGGAGAGAAGTGCACAGCAGGAAGCAGATACCTAAAAGCACACTTAGGTACATATATGCCACATGTATGCACACACAGGATTCTAATTACCCATGACCAGAGTTCTGTATGCTTCTTAGAAGTTTTTCCTTGGGATGACTGGGTGGCACAGTCAGTTAAACGTCTGACTCTTGGTTTTGGCTCAGGGGTCCTAGGATCAAGCTCTGCATCAGGCTCTGTACTCGGCATGAAATTTGCTTGGGATTCTCTCTCTCCCTCTGCCCTGCTCATTTGTGCTGTCTCTTTCTCTCTCTCTCTCAAATAAATAAATAAAATCTTAGGAAAAAAAGTAAGTTTTTTTCAAGAGGTGCCTGGCTGGCTCAGTTGGTGGAGCATGCAACTCTTGATTTCGGGGTTGTGAGTTCGAGCCTCATGTTGAGTATAGAGATTACTTAAAAATAAAATCTTTAAAAAAATAATTTTTTTCTAGGGCGCCTGGGTAGCTCAGTGGGTTAAGCTGCTGCCTTCGGCTCAGGTCATGATCTCAGGGTCCTAGGATCGAGTCCCGCATCGGGCTCTGCTCAGCAGGGAGCCTGCTTCCCTCTCTCTCTCTGCCTGCCTCTCTGTCTACTGTGATCTCTCTGTAAATAAATAAATAAAAATATTTTAAAAAATAAAAATAAAATTTTTTTTCTTAAATAACATGAGAAATTAAGTGGAGTCCTATTTTTCTCCACTGAGAACTTCTACCTTGACTTCCTACAAAAAACCAAACACTAACAATGGAGGAAAGGACAGAAGGGTTTTGTAACATTACTTTCACTTCCTTAACAAGGTAAGATACTGAATATAGACTGAAAAACTCCCTCTTTCTATATCCTCAAATGATCTGAAATCTTTCAAAACTGACAGACTTGATGCAGCTTTCCCACCCAAACACATTCTAAAGAAACTTCCAATTCACTAATCTGGCCCTGATGTGGACAAAGCCAGGGCCACTCCGTTGGGCTAGGAATAGCATCACATCACAGGAGAATGCCAGTCTCTTTCTGATGCTCACAGATGGCACAGTGTCAGTATGTTTGGAAGCCATAACTCTGAGTAGAGCTGAAGTCCTGACTTCCTTCCCTAGCAAAGTGATAGACCCCACAGGGGTAGAATAAGAGCAGAAGAACAAAACACCAGCAGTTGAAATGGCTTCCAATTCTGAAATCAGAAATAAAATTCAATTGGCAAGCCAAATAAAAGATGAAAATTATTCTTCTGTGCCCAATCAACCCCATCACCCAGCCAGTGACTCCAAAGGGATCACTCCAGGGACCACAGCTTTCATAAATTCAATGCTTTCTGAGAGCTGCAGCACACGTGAACACAACCACTGATCAGAAGGAAGACTTACCGCCTCTCCCCGTTGTGCTCAAACTTGATTCTGACGTCACTCTGCCAAAGGAACGATAGACAGGTTAGCGGGTTCTCTGTGTTATCTGTGGCATGTGTTAGCCTGCCATTCCCAGGTAAGCTTCAGGCAGTCCTTTAGCAACGTTAGACAAACATCCCTGATGGCTCCTGTTCCAGCTTCTCTACCTCATATGCATTCCTTTCCAATGAGTTGGGAGCCTTCCAGTTCTAAACTCAGGAGCAAGAAAGCTCCTGGGACAAGATCCCCAAGTAGCAGCCCCAAATCAGCTGCTATGCTCTGACAGGTCATTTCTAAGTTCTACACTCATTTCCACAACTGACACTGGAGTTTCTCTCACCATATCACCTCCTGGCCAGGATACCTTTCCTTCTTGGCTGATGTGACTGAACAGAAAGAGAAATCTTGGGATGGATACCTCCTAGCTATGGGTCCACAAACAAGTTAGTTATCCGTAGCTTTCCCGTGTATAGTGGGGCTAAACATACCTAATTTGCAGAGCTGCTATGAGAACTAAACAACATAATGTAAATAAAACACCAGATACAAAGTAGACATGTGATAAATGGTTGCTGCTGCTACTACAGATTTCTGAGTTCCTTTCTGTTTTTTTTTAAATTTTATTTATTTGACAAACAGAGATCACAAGTAGGCAGAGAGGCAGGCAGAGAGAGAGGAGGAAGCAGGCTCCTCGCTGAACAGAGAGCCTGATGCGGGGCTCGATCAAAGGACCCTGGGATCAAGACCTGAGCCGAAGGCAGAGGCTTTAACCCACTGAGCCACCCAGGCGCCCCCCGAGTTCCTTTCAATACTACTCCCAGTGGGGTAAAGTGGGATCCTGGACAAGTTACTGTAGAACTGTTCCCAGATTTGTCCTAAATGACCATTATGGGTAACCTTTAAGGTGCAGGAGGACATGAACTGCAGCTATCTTGTTTCTGTACCCCCAGTGAAAAGCAAGGGGACTGGTATATAATACCTGAGCTTACGATTTATCCAAATGGATTAACTGGGTAAAGAACAGAATTGTGTAAAGAGTGTAAATATCAGAAATAGGAGGAAGTTGAAGCATCAGAATGTTAAATAAATCAAGGAGGAAGAGATATTGTAAAGGGCAAAAAAATGACTCAAAGGAGTTTAAAATGGCAGGAAAGGGGAAGAAATATTATAGAAGAAAAGAACAGGTATACAGAAAAAAGAAAAGTTAAGACTGTCAGGAAACCAACAAATAATAGAGATGGAGGAGAGAAAAGTATATAATCAGTGAATAAGAAGTATACTGAGAATAAAGAGAAATTAATAGACTGTGGCTTGGAATAAAGAAGAAGGTTCCAGAGTATCTTTAGATGAGAAGCACAGAGCAGAGAGAGAAGACGACAGAATGGGACAGAATGTCAAAGGTAGGGTGGATACATAAAGGACTTCCTTTACCCAAGAGATTAGAAGACTAGAATTCTCCTCCAGTCCACTGACCTGGACGGGTGGTTCTAATTTACACTCTAAAAATGACTGAGGACCTCAAAGAGCTTTTGTTTATATAGATTGCATCTACTGAGATTTGCTATATGAGAAATTAAAACAGAAAATTAAATTTATTTTATATACTTTAGCTAAAAGTACTACATGTTAACATAAACACATTGTTATAAAAATAACTATTTTTAGAGTTTAGTGAGAGAACAGAAATTTCTTTAATGCATAGCTTAATAGGAGACAGCTGGGTTCTCATGTCAGCTTCTGGTTTTAATCTGTTGTGATAACACATATCATGTAGCTTCTGGAAAACTCTACTGTACATTCTTAAAAGACAATGAAGGTAAAAAGGGCAAGTAACATTTTAGTATTCATATGAAAATAGTTTTGACCTCATGGACCCCCTGTAAAGTTCTTGGGAACTTCCTAGGTGTCCCTAGCCCACAGCTTGAGAATCACTGAATCAAAATATAAGAATGCACTCTTCTAACCCACTATTTTATTTTTTTTAAAGATTTATTTATTTATTTATTTGACACAGATTGAGAGAGAGACACAGAGAGAAGGAACACAAGCAGGGGGAGTGGGGAAGGAAGAAGCAAGCTTCCTGCTGAGCAGGGAGCTAGATATGGGGCTTGATCCCAAGACTCTGGGATCATGACCTGAGCCAAAGGCAGACACTTAACAACTGAGCCACCCAGGTGCCCCCCATTATTTTAAAGACAAGGTGTAGCTGGGGCTCAAAGAGCTTCATATCCCTGAAAAGTTCACATGCTAAACAGTGGACAACAAAGCTCCCCTGACCCGCAATGTGATAACTCTTCAAAATAGTCCTGATCTTGCCCTCTCATCTTTTTTTTTTTAAGATTTTATTTATTTATTTATTTGACAGACAGAGATCACAAGTAGGCAGAGAGGCAGGCAGAAAGGATGGGAAGCAGGCTCTCTGCCCAGCAGAGAGCCCGATGCGGGGCTTGATCCTAAGACCCTGGAATCATGACCTGAGCTGAAGGCAGAGGCTTATTAACCCACTGAGCCACCCAGGCGCCCCACCCTCTCATCTTTTAATGTAACATACAGACCACTTTATCCACTAATAGTATATGAAAATAGCTAATGTTGAACATTTGCTGTGTACTAAGCCTTGTTCTAAACATGTTTCATTTATCAGTTAAATAAACCCCCACAACAGATACTGTTATTGTCCTGTTTTATAGGAGAATGGAGTTACAATGAAGTTAAATAAGTCCCCTCAGTGTCACCATGCTTTAAAGAGTGAGCCAGGATCCAAACCCTAGAAGCCCAGCCCTTGACCACCATCCTACTACAACTTCAGTGTGTCAGAGGCAAAGGAGGTTTATTTTACTCAGAGATGCAGGGCTTCAATGGGAGAAACTATCAAAAGATCTTTTGTGACCTTACTTTTTGGAACTCATGGTGGAGATGGAGGAATAATGGAGTCAGAACCAGGAGACCGATGTAGCAGTCATGTAACAAGCTATAGGTAAAGGGCCTGGAAAACCAGCAGTGGAGGCTTTGGCTGAGGTTGTGAGTAGACAGGGATGAAGGAGATAGAATGGGGAGGTCAGTGTGCTCCATCCGGTCTGCACTTGCGTGTGCGTGCTACCGTGTATACGTGTGTGGGTGTGTTTGTGCATGCGTGCATGCCCGAGCAGCAAGGCGGGGCAGAGAAAGTTATTGTGTGGATTTAAGGTTTATGCAAGTGACAGCAATTTTTGGTCTTCTCCTTCCCTGAAATGCTGAGCAGTTAGCACGGCCAGGGCCCCCCATGGCACAGTGCCTACGACAGGCTCCTGTACACCGACATGCCACCTCCAGCTGCCTACACGCTCTAGTCCCACAGCCAGCTCTGGAGTTACATGGGCACTCACCTCAGTGCGCAGCCCTGTCTGCCCCTGCAGGTGGGTTACCACAGTCCTGCACCTCCTGCTGCTCGCAGCCCAGCACACCTTGATATAGCTCTCATTATTAATATTTTTTATTAATAAATTCTATTTTTAGAACTGTTTTTGATTTTCAGAAAAACTGAGCAGATAGAGCCCACATACTCTTCTCCTCACCAGTTTCTTCTATTGACATCATACATTAGTATGGTACATTTATTTTTGTTACAATTAATTAACCAATACCGATGTATTACCTAAGGTTCATAGTTTATTCAGATTCCCTTAGGGTTTATTTCTTTCTGTTGATTAAAAAAAAAAATTGTAGGGCATGCCTGGGTGGCTCAGCCAGTTGGGCTTCTGACTCTTGATTTTGGCTTAGGGCATGATCTCAGGATCGTGAAATCGAGCCTCAGGTTAGACTCTGTGCTCAGCAGTCTGCCTGAGATTCTCTCTCTCCCTTTGACTCTGCCCCTCCCTTCCCTGCCTGGCACATTCTCTCTCCCTCTCTCTCTCACGTGCTCTCTCTCCCCAACCTTCAAAATAAATAAATAAATCTTAAAAAATGTGTATTCCTCTCTTGATTTTTCTCTTTTTATAGCAATAAAAAAGCATATAGCAATAGCTCTTAAACTGGGACGTTATAGGGACGCCTGGGTGGCTCAGTTGGTTAAGTGGCTGCCTTCGGCTCAGGTCATGATCCCAGCGTCCTGGGATCGAGTCCCACGTCGGGCTCCTTACTCAGCGGGAAGCCTGCTTCTCCCTCTGCCTCTGCCTGCCATTCTGTCCGCCTGTGCTCGCTCTCTCTCCCTCTCTCTCTGACAAATAAATAAATAAAAATCTTAAAAAAAAAAACTGGGACGTTATAATTTGATGCATTTATAAAGCAATCTCCTCTGTCCCTTTGTGGGACTGAAGGTACTAAATTTATTTTATCTCGGTCATAATTCAAGCACTATTCTATGTGAATTCAGTTAGAAAGGGAATTTAACTTTTGCCTTAAACCACAAATCACTCCTATGCAAGACTAACCAAGCCTGTGATTAGTAAGCAGTATAAACAAAGACGCCTCATGCTCTGAATCTTCTCTGATGTGGTGACAGCCTTTCCAGAGCAGGATACCTACAGGTACCCCACGGGTGCCCACATCTGCCAAGCTCCTAAATCTGAATTCCCCCTGTCAGGCTGACCAGAATAAGCCATGGGTAAGGAAAGTTCAGATAAAGATAACTTTATTCAATTCCTCCTACCAACCATCCTCCTTGCTTCTCTGAGACATTTCACACTGGTGGCCAAATCCTCTTTAATGAGGTTCTCTCCTCCCTTGCCTTCTGTGACTCTATCCCAGCCCAGACAACCTGCCACCACTCTAACCACTTCTGCTTCTTTGCTGGTTCCTCTTCCTCATGCCTTCTCCCACCCCTCCCCCAACATGTGATCTTCCTTGATGTTTGGACTTTCTGCTTCTGGATTTCTCCTCCTTCACATCTTCTCTTCAGTAGGAATAAAAAATAGGCAACTTATAAATAGAAAATCCCCAAATCTCTGACCAGCCCCAATCTTTCATGCAAAACTTCTTCTGTCTGCCATGTAACTGAGGCAGGTAAGTCACTGGTAAGAGTGCAGCATTAGAGTCAAACCATTTGGCTTCAACTCCTGGCTTTATGACCTCCTAACTACATGATCTTGAATTTGACTAACCTGTGACTCAGTTTCCTCATCTGTAAAGTACAAACAGTAACAATATTTATCTCATGAAATTATCAAAAGAATTAAATAAAATATTTAGGTAAAGATATGAGAACAGTGCCTGGGACATAGTAAGTGCTCAATAAATGTTAACACAAGTCCATGAGCCTTTAGCCAAAACCCATGGGACCAAATGCATGTCAGGGTGCACACTATGGACACAGGGAGGCAGTATACATGTTCCATGTATGATGTAATGCCTCCCCCCAGGGGAGGGTGTCTGGGGCAGCACTTCCATGCCACAGGCAGAATATGAACAGGTACTCCCCATGCTTCTCTGCATCACTTAGCCTCTCCTGAAGTTAGTTTGGGGCTTTTTGACTAGTTCTCACCAAGAGCTGGAAACATCACTGAGTTCTATACTCCCTTCTCTGGCAGCTATGTCCCAGATCAGTGTGGCCACCCTCAACCAGGGTCCTGACTGTGGGGAACACTGTCTTTCCCTTGTCCATACTGGGGATATTGTGTTAAGTCACCTAAGATCTAGGGTTTTTCTAGTAACATAGTAAAAGCTAGTTTTTGTAGTGAAAAGTACGAATGCTCACAATAAGTAGAATAAATAAAGACTATAAATAGCCCTGCATCCATTCAAGCCTGTTTTTGCTGCCAAACGAGTTTGCCACAAATTGAAAAAAGGAAAAAAAGCCTTTTCAGTTTCCAGTACTCTTTGGATTTCAGAATTGCAGATAAGTGATGGTGGACCTGCAAAAAATCACACACACACACAATCTGAGTTTTTTTCACTATGACCTCAAACTCAACCTGGCTCCGTGTATGTCTGCACCAATTGCCCTCCTAAACTGGTCCCCTTCTCAGCACTGCCACTTCTCACATTGGTACCACAGCTCCCTTGGCTGCAGACTCAAACCTCTGAGTTCTGCTTGATCTTTTCCTTCCTCTCCCTTCCAATTCTCCCTTCAAAGGCCTCTGTTATAGCACCCCACTTCTCATTCTCTCTGTCCTTTCTCTCGCTGAGCCCCTTTCCCCTCACCCCTGGATTCCTAAGGGAGCCTCTGTACTTCTCAGCTCCCTTTTCCAACACATTCTACATTCCTCTATAGTGCTGGACATTTTAACCATGGCTTTCGCCACGTCCCTTCCTTGTTCAAAAAGCAATCAGTGACACCCCTGACCTATGGAATAAAGTCTAAATTCTCAGCTGTCATTCAAAGTCCTTCGAATTTACTCTCACTCAGTTTACCTAGACATCTCACGCTGTTCTCAGCAGGAATGCTCTCTGCAGCCCAATCATCCTAAAATAAGCCACATTCATTCTTTCCCCTAGGCCTTTAACCAGCTGCCCGATTTGGAGTGCCACCCTTCCTCCCTGCCACCTAACTAAACGTTCACACATCTTCACAGTTCAAGTGCTACCTCCTCCAGAAATGAGTCTGTAAGTCCTTTGGCTCAAGTGTACCTTTCATGTTCCTGGTCTTCTACATCACTCACTGTCTGTACCATACATTTAGGCATAGTTGCATCCCATCACAGTTTCTTTTTTTTAATGTTTATTTATTTATTTACTTGAGAGAGAGAGAGAGCGCGCGCACAGGCTGGGGGAGCAGAAGGAGAAAGAGAATCCCAGGCAGACTCCCCACCGAGCACAAAGCCCAATGCAGGGCTCGATCTCACGACCCTGATACCACAGCCAAGCTGAAACGAAGAGCTAGATGCTTAACCGATGGCAGCATCCAAGAACCCCACCTCAGTTTCTTTTTTCCATGTATTTCTCATTTCCCAATAAGACTGTATAATTCTCAGAGTACAGGGAACATATTTCATTGTATGTCTAAGGCTGGACTATAGGCACATATTGAACTGAAGGAGAGGGGCCATCTTGCTAAGAAAAAGGATTCCAGTACAAAAATTCAGATCTAGTCAAGTTCAAGTTCCCTGCCCACCATAGCCAATCCAGTAACAGTGAGGGCCATGGCCAGGAGGATAGTGCAGGCTGAACTACAGATTTGGCAACTTAGCAGGCGTGACAAGAGTAACCAACAATGATACCAAACTTTTTTTTTTTTTAAGATTTTATTTATTTATTTGTTGGAGAGAGCGAGAGAGTACAAGCATGGGGAGTGGCAGGCAGAGGCGAGAGGCAGGCTCCCTGCCAAGCGAGGAGTCCGACGTGGGACTCAATCCCAGAAACCTGGGATCATGACCTAAGCTAAAGGCAGGCGCCCAACCAACTGAGCCACGCAGGCATCCTAATGATACCAAACTTAAGTAGGAATAACCTTCTTTAATCTAAACCCCAAAACTGAACATGCAACACAAGAAAGATCCCAGGAATCCCCGTAAAAATCAGAATTTATTAAACAAGGCTTGTTTAATTGAACTAATTTGAATTGACAAAGGCCTCAGCTAGCCATTGTTCTGAGTGCCCTCTCTAATGCTGTAGACCTCTTTTCCCTGTATTTGCTAGGTATCATTGATGGCTCCCCATCTTTGGTACTGGAGTCCTTATTTTGCCAAAGATAGTAAATAAATGAGAAGAAAAAAAAAAGGACAACAAAAATAATTTTGTGTGACTCTGGAAAGTCCTAAGAGATCAATGGAAGAGACGATTATAAGGCAACCTTCTCTGCCCTAGTTCATTCTATATCCTCAGTCCTTGCATTTTATCTGGCACGCAGGAGCAGTTCAGTGAGTGTCTGAATGAATCAGTGATTAAATAGCTTATTCCTTATCTGTGGCTGCCTAATAAACCACCACTGTACACACATAAATTAATATAAACATATATATATGTATATAAAAATATGTAAAGCAATCTTCTTATAAAATGTCAGACTTATATATTGCTTTATGTTTTATTTCCAAACTAGCCAGACTATCTTATCAACAACCTTTGAAAGAGAAAGGAAGTCCTGAAGAGCCAAGTCTATCACAGTAAAAGCAAAGACCATCTGCTCAATCACTGACCTTGCTAGAACAGCCCCTAGAATTCTCCTCCTTTAGAACTGAGAGACAAGAGCTCTGCCCTGCTCGTGCCTGCAGTGAAGAAAGCAATTTTTCCATTCTGAAGCTCCTACCAGTGAACATCTGCAAGGTCAGACCCAGCAGACCCTGAGTTCTGTTCAAGCCTTACCAGTTTGGTAAGATTTGAGAAAAACTGGAATTAAAGATTCTATTTTGGGCAGTAGGGTGGCTCAGTTGGTTAAGCATCTGTCTTTGGCTCAGGCCACGATCCCAGGGTCCAGGGATTGAGTCCTGGGGTGAGCTCCCTGCTCAGCAGGCAGTCTGCTTCTCCTTCTCCCTTTTGCCCCTTACCCCTGCTCACGCTCTCCCTCTCTCTCCCAAATAAATAAATAAAATCTTTAATAAATAGAGTATCTATTTCTTCCCCTATTGGGATTTTCAGGAGTTAGGCTAGCTTCAGAGTTTGCAAAGGACTATCTGGTAACAATCCGATAAGGGCAAAAAACCTTAATCCTTTCAGAGTTCCATGACAGTATGCAGAGTTCTGATTAGAAGCTTCCGTCAGAGCTCATACCGCAATGCCAGAACAGAAGTGATGTAATCACTACCACTTTACATCTGTACATTTGTTTCCTAATGTACAAGATGCTTTACATTCTACAATCTTACAACAACTTTTAAGAGGTAGACACAGTGGGTATTATTATGTCTATATATCCGATGGAAAAACTGAGGTTTAGAAAGATTATTAGACACAGTAAAATTACTGTGACCAGGAGTCAGAAGATATGACTCCTGAGTTTGCTTCCCAGCTCTACTCAATACCTTTGTGTAAGCACTTTCCAAACTTTTTAAAATCCTAGGTTAATGGATCAGTAACAATGACTTCCATGCCAGTGCTCTTTTCACTCTACTAAGCTGTCAGCTTCACAGAGACATTGCACCTGCTGATACAGTACTGAGTTAAGACCAGGAAAGGGATGCTGCTCATCATGGTCTGCAAAACTGTCCACATGGCCCAGGCCACCTGGGATGGGCCACACATTTAAGAATGCTCAGCCAGCTCTAATCAGGCTGTAGGCTTCCAGGGATCTAATGTACAGGAGGAAGGAGAGAGCACAGATCCTGCCTCCTAGCAAACAGGTCATACCTAAGCACCTCACTGACCATGTACTTCCACAGCTTCTCAGAATGCTTAGTTGTTGCCAAATGCATTCTCTTCTTCAATTAGTTACCTATTTTATTCACTTAGGGAAGAGGATGTCTGAGGAAGTCCCACCAAGCAGAGATATTAGGTTAGGTTTTTCCAGTTCTTCCAGGCCTCAGCCCCCCACCCCCAATATTTCTGTCAATGAACCCACAGCTCTTCTGGGTTTCCTTTCCTGTGTCCAGCTTGAGCTCCATGAGGCAATGCCAATCTCAGCTCTGCCCTGTAGCCAACACTGCCCTTCTCACACTGAAGTAAGCACTCTTTGCCTCTGCCGGCGCCATCACCTGCCTGAATAGGCAACTTTTCCTGCTGGCCAAAATACTTAGTTACTTTCAGCTGGAACTCTGCAATTTGAATCTTTAGCTCTATTTAACATTTCCTAGCTAATGTGGCATCTCTTAGCCATTTAAATTAGATTTTTTTCTTTCATTCCTCTCTCCCAAGTACAGACCTCCTGACAGAAGAACTGATAATGGAGAAAATGGTTTAATCCTATTCTAAGCCCAAACAAACAAAAACAATAATATTAACAAATATGGATTCGGTCTATAAAATGTCAAGTCCTATGTTAACAGACTATTAACATCACCTGACTCTTAGGCCAGGTTCTTTTCATTACACTAAGCTGTAAACACATCTCCCCTCCAAGGTTCCCCCTACCCCCATTTCACCCCCTCCTTCCTAGAAATGTATTCACTGAGACTTTTTCCCCAAGTTTCCACTTTTGGATTTTGCTGAAGAATACCCCTCCTGGTCAGAAGCTGAACATCTGCTACAATTCCCAGGAGACACCATTCTACAACCTTGACTTTATTAAGGGAAAAAGTGATCTTGACATTGTCATTGCCTTTTACCCAATATTAGCATAAACTTTGAGCTTCCATTTCTAAACAGCCATACTAGTTCCACAGCTCTATGTTTCCCCCAGAACCCCCTGCCTCCTGGAATAGAATCTTAGCTAGGCTTCCCACTGATGAGTTTATCACAATGTGTAGAAACACATGATGGGTGTGGAGGAATGAACATCCCAATGAATCGCTAAACACCTCAAGCATGCACTTATCTTCTTGCCCAGCAAGCCAAGAGTCCCTTATATAATATATAAAGTTGTGCTGTCCAAGACAGTAGCCACTAGCCACATATGCCTATTTAAATTAAAATTGATTAAAATTAAATAAAATCTAAAATTCACTGCCTCAGCGGCTCAATAGCTACGTGTGGCTAGTAGCTACTACACTGGACAGCACAGATACAGAACACTTCTATCATCACACAGAGTATACTGAACAGCACTGACAGACGCTGCTTATGAATAATACTGTTCTGTGACATGGTGACTAAAAGCACAGAACATAGGTAATGAGTAACCAGTGCTCTCTACAAATCCACTAAAATGACTTGCCTAGGAAATGAACTCCACACTTTTCCTGTACTTGGATCAGATCTGAAAGCACATTTTAGCTTTATGAGTAATTTGGTTCCTTACCAAAAATTTCTTTTCCTCACTGGCCCCTGCACATGAGCTTGTTGTTAGTGTGGGGCTCTTCAGAAGGGCTGAACTGCCGCTGTTGTGTTTTTTCTTTAAAAACAAACAGACTGAGGTTAATAATTTGTATCCTCCACGCAACAGAAAAAAAATTGATGATATTCAAGTAAATTGTAGGTACTCAGACCCACTACCTCTTAAGATTACTTCTTAACCAATAGGCAATCCTTTTTTACAGGCTTCTCCCTTCATAACGACGGACTTGACTTTAATAACACTTTAATAACTTGACTTTAATAACAGCAGCATGTAAAGGACAAGATCAGGACTTTTCTTACAATAGCTTTTAGGTTTTAATCAGAAGGATCTCTAAAAGGTAATCTCCCTTCAAGGAATGGATCAGGGACCACCACACTTCCCTCCTCTTCCCAGCCTGGTTCCTTTGGGTCTTCCAACTCAAGAAAGCTACCCCTTTTCACCTAACTGATATCCACGCTAATAGCCCCATTTGGAGAAAGATCAGCTAACTGGAGCAGCACACTCCACCATAGGAAGACAGGAAGGAAAGTGAGGTCATTAGGCTCAAGCCTGGGGGAGGAGACTCACTTCTGGTAAAATACTCCTTCCAAAAGCAGCTTTGAATAGAAAAGAGTTACCACAAGGCAGAACCCACACAATTAGACAGAATAATGTATGAAAATAGTATAAGAATGGGCCCTATTCTGTTGTTCCCCCAGTTCTGTAAGGTAGCCATAAAAATGAAAGCAGCTTTCTAAGCTAATCCTTCTGTTATATCATGAAACAAAAGGACTCGGGGTCCCTAGTTTTCCTAAAGGCAAGAAATACTCTAAGAGGCTATATCTAGCAGACCTTAAAAGTTTTAGGGCCTTACTTTTTCTCTAGGAACCAAGGATTCTTCGGAACAATTGGTAAATAAGGTGCAAATCAGGAAAGAGGTTAGCTGATAATGAAGAGACCCGCAAGGGAAAATGGCAAGGATAAATTTTCATCAAACACATCAAACATAGCCATATGATATAGCACTAGATACCCATTAGGGAGGAAAGCTCTCCATCATTCACTCCTCTCTGCAGGCCAAAGAACCCAAGAATCAGGGAGTTTGTAAATGACACTGGAGGCCAGAAGGTGGTTCTCAACAGTGCACGAGTTTAAATGTTAATAAAAATAGGAACTGTTTTCCTAAAGAAGCACACAACTGTCAATAAAACAGGCACCCTCAACTACCTGAGTTACTATGAGGGGAAACAACTGAAAAACAATAGATATTATTGTTTCCTTTAGAATATATTATATGACATTTTATTAAATAAATTTTCCTTCTTAATTATATTTTACATAAGCTAATACTAAAATTAATTAATCTTTTCTTAAGCATATACTGTAAAGTAGTTAAAAACCTTCTGAGTTAGAGATTATGAATCTGGATTAAGCATTTGCCAAATCATCTGTAAAGGAACAGTTATATGAATCCTGTCTCTATAAATGAAGGAATTACTCTTATTCTCTATAGATAAAGAGTAGGCACAAGGTCAGATACACAAGGCTTTGGGACTCCAGATCATAACCCACACCTGACTGGGTTATATCACTTACTATTTAACAGACTGTGAAAGAAAGAGGCCAATAGCATTCAAGCCTGGTGGTAGAGTATCCTTGGCTTCTCAAATATTTCCCATTTGAAAACCCCTCCCCGGCAATTTAGTTGGGTTTGCCATGGCCACACACACACCTGCCTATTTGGGTGACCTGTGTCTTTGTTCTTCATGGTCTCATATCCAGACACCCGGGGACGTCGGCTCATCTGGAGGGCCACCAGATCCTTCATGATTGAGTTCAATGCCTCCTGTTCATCTGTAATGAAAGAGAGCACATGGGTTAAGATACTTTAATAGGGACCATAGTTAAGTGTTGAATCACTAAATTGTACATGTGAAACTAATATTACACTGTATGTTAACTAACTGGAATTTAAATAAAAACTTAAAAATACAGGCCGGCAAGTTACTATCAAAAATTATATGACTGGGCGCCTGGGTGGCTCAGTGGGTTAAAGCCTCTGACTTTGGCTCAGGTCATGATCCCAGGGTCCTGGGATCGAGCCCTACATCGGGCTCTCTGCTCAGCACAGAGCCTGCTTCCTCCTCTCTCTCTGCCTGCTTCTGATCTCTATCAAATAAATAACTAAAATCTTTAAAAAAAAAAAAAAAGAAAAAATTATATGACTAATAGGGAGTTCTGCCCAGGTAAAATGACAGACCCTGTACCTATAATATATGCATGCATCTGACGTCTGAAGAATAGATAAATGAGGTCAGACTTTGGCCACTTAAATTTTGATGGATTCTTAACAAATCTCCAATAAGATTTCTGGCAGCAATATTTATCAGTTCACTGGTGGCAAGGGAGGTGCTCAAACAGGGCAATTCTTCCAGTGCCAGAGAAACTCAACCAGGAAAAATAGATAAAAAGTTGGAGCGAACAACATAGCACAGTGTAGTAAGGTAGCGAGTGAAAAGATGAATTCTCGGAGAGCTGATTATGGGTCAGAGTCACACACAGACTTATTCTTAGAGCATCCCATGTAGAAGAGCACATTCTAAAAGGTACCAAACAAGGACCTCTGCTTTGAACAGAAGTTGTTTTACAAGCCTACTCTTTGAATGCCCCCTCCTAACTCTTTACAAGTTTATAGGCCTTCTGCTTCCCATAGGGAAGCCAAAAGGCAGCTCTATTGTTTTTCTTCCCTAACCAAGCAATGCATTGTCTCTGCCTTACTGGTATTACTTTTAATCCCCTTTTCTTGAACTGGCATAGAGTACTAGAATTCTCACGCACCGAAGATGACTGGGCAAAACCCAGAACCCAAACCAGCCCAATTCCATGGTTTGCAAAATTCTCCCAGGTCCTTGAAAAGAGCATTTGGGAGTTGAAAATAAATCTGTTGATCTGGAAAAGAATATGAAAGATGAGTTGTTACACGTTTTGGTGACAAGTGAGTCACTTGGGGACCTGGAGCACACCTTAAAAGAAGTAAGTACAAGAGACTCCACCCAGAGAGTACCTGTTTTTTGTCTTTCGTCATTGTGCCTTGGAAATGTTCTAACACCCCGTGAAAAGAACAGCATTTAGTGTAGGAAGTAAAACTGTGCTATTTGCCTCTTCCTTCTTTCTAGATCAAATGTGCTCAAGTGCCAACACGCCGTCTGAGGAGGTTCAGGAAAGGAAGGAGAAGGGCACCCATGCGAAGGTTTTTGCCTGCTCATAAAAGTAAAATTAGACTTAAAATGTGCAGAGAAAACACCACTAGAGTAGCTTTCCATCCAATTCCATTTCAAAATATGTACCAAAGTGTATACGAAAGTTGATGTAGAACCGAAAGGATAAATAAATGGGATAGTGAATGTAAAGGAAGTACGTATCTACAGAAAAACATGTCAAAATTTAAACACATACACCCCAAGATAAAAATCACAGTAGAAAACAAACAAACACACAAACGTCCTATCAATTGTTTAATATTTTCTAGCAGTTTCCCTATAAGCTCCTTAAAGAAAGGGAACTTGTATGATATTTTGTTTTGTTCTTTAACCTCCCAACCAAGATTTAAAAATTAGAGCATAACATCTAAACTCAGAAGACTGGCTTATATATATAATATGTATAGGCTTACATATTAAGCTAGTTTATATACTATTTAATATATGTGTATACAATTTTGGGGCCAACTGTAGCAGTAAATTGGGATCACTATAAAGAGAATTATGACTAGGTAGGTGTTTTCTGAGGCACATCAGGTGATATTCCAAACAGGAAAATACACAGAGTTTTGAGGATCAAGGGAACCACCCTGAGAATTGGTAATTTCTATTGTTGTCTCAACTCAGATATTGAACCTAGATGGATGTAGATATACACACAGAGATGCACAACACACAGGCTTTTCAAGTCAAATCCACGACAAGTAGAACTACAGAATTATTTCTAATTCTGTATAAGATGATGCTATTATAAGAGCTGGTTTATCAGGTTGACAAATTTGGTTTCTGGGAAGCTAACCAATTCCTGGCATTACTTCATGGATAAACTTGTTTGATAGTTCCAGGGCTGAGAAAACACTAGAGGAATGGTTTGGCACTATCTCTTAAAACCCAGGATAACTGACAAAATGGACACAGGAATATAGAATCTGATTTTTGTCAAAGCCGAAAACACTGCTAAAGGCAGACAGCTTCTTAAACTGATACTTCAAACTGAGGATGTGGATAAAGACAGGAAGTAAATCAAGTGGCTCTTTTAGGCATTTCTTCCTGGATTGAGATTTTTAACTGAATTATCAGCACTCTAGTATGATATTCCTCAAAAACAAAACCAAACAAACAAAACTTTTAAAAACAAATAGCAGCTTTCTTAGAGTAGAGCAATCATTTACATGCACTTTGAAGTCAGAAAGACGTGGATTTAAGGAGGCTTTCAACAGATCACTTAATCCCTTTAAGCCTCAGTTTCCTCATCTGTAAAATGGAGATAATAAAAGTATCATCTCAGAGCTGCTGTAAAAGCTAAAGGAAAAAGAACTTACAAATTATTCCTCATGGTACCTAACTAACACTTCGTAATGCTAAAAAAATGCTGGCTATTTATCGTCCATGGGAAAAAGGTCAGTGGGAAAAGACTGGACACTATTTAACCCTAATGCTTGATTTTTCCTGGATATTTATTAGTCATTAACAATAGCCATTTACTGAGTACCAATATGTATATATTAGATATATATTATGCATTAGATAGTTCCAAGTTCTTATACATATAGTTCCAAGCTGTTCAAACTCTAGGGGTAAAAGAATGAATGAGACCCAAATACAAGCTTACACAAATAAAGCAATGGACTTAGACAATATACAGACCAGAGTACATAAACACGCACATGTAAAAAAATTTTTTACAGTGAGTAACAAGAGGTTTTATACACGATTTTACATAATTATTAACAGAATAAGGATTCTTTCAATAAAGCAAGCTGTTCCAGCTACACAGGAGAGCTTAAAAAATTAACTGAAGACAAGAAAGAACCTAAAAGCAAGTAAGGGGACTGAGGGGAAGAAAAGCGGGTCAGGGACTGATCCTCAATGAGTACTAATCCTTATCGAGCAGAGTAGGAAGAAAGTATGCTGGCAAAGAAACCTTTAAGAGGACTGGGAAAAAAAACAAAAAACAAAAAACAACGAGAGTGACACCAGAGCAGTCAGGACCAAAGAAGGACAGTGGTAGGCATAGGCCAGGCAGGTCCATTAGAGAGGCAAAGGCAGAAACAAAATCTTAAAGGGAATCAAGAAGCTGGAGATTAAAAGGAAACTGGAAGTAGTAGAAATCAACAATTCATTTATGAACTTTACACATGAGCAACTTGAGGCTGGGGCAATAGTTAGTGTGCTATAACCTTGAAAAGATTTCCTGAGGATGGAGGTGGTTTGACACACTTAAACGCTACCAGGAAGAAGCAGAGAGGAAGAAGTTCGTTCTAGAGGTTAAGAGGCTATGACTACAGAGAGAAGGAGTATTCATAGAAAAGAGAAAAGACGGGATCTATGAAAAAAGGATTAGAGTTCAGGCTTAAAAAGTGGAAACTCTCAAGCAGTCTTAAGCAGACAGCTATCCATAATAATCCAGCAGCACGGACTTTTTTTTCTCTGGATACACTGACCTATGGTCTGGGGGCTGCCAGGCAACACATTCCTTTCTCCTTACCTCCAGCACGAAGTCAATCTTGCAGAGTGAACTATTACTTCCATCTAAAAGTAGGGTCTTGGGGCGCCTGGGTGGCTCAGTGGGTTAAAGTCTCGGCCTTCGGCTCAGGTCATGATCCCAGGGTCCTGGAATCGAGCCCCGCATCGGGCTCTCTGCTCAGCGGAGAGCCTGCTTCCTCCTTTCTCTCTGCCTGCCTCTCTGCCTACTTGTGATCTCTGTCTGTCAAGTAAACAAATAAAATCTTAAAAATAAATAAATAAATAATAAAAAAATAAAAGTAGGGTCTTAAGGCACTCCCATTTACGAATTCCCTTGGCTAAAAACAGAAAAATTTCTAGTAGCACATTGTCCTTCAGTAAACATTGTTGTCCTTATGACATCTGTGTACTATGTCAGACACTCTCCCTTTTCCATATGTACAAATCTCCAAAATAATGTTTTAATTGTTGTTTTCACTTAACCAACGTTGTTATTTCTTCATGTGGCAAGCGCTCTACTCAGCAGTGCCATACTGTCCAATCACACTGCTCGCCCAGGAGATGCTGTTTTCAGTGTCCCTAAGTCAGATTTTATTACCTTCTCCCTCCTTTCTTTAAAGATTTTATTTATTTGACAGAGAGAGAAGATGAGTGAGCACAAGCAGGGGGAGCAGAAGACAGAGGGAGAGGGAGAAGCAGACTCTCCACTGAGCAGGGAGCCCCACATGGGGCTTAATCCCAGGAGCCTGGGATCATGACCTGAGCTGAGGGCAGATACTTAACCAACTGAACCACCCAAGCACCCCCAGATTTTACTATCTTGATCTTCATGACATTTCACATATTCCCACTGCCTTCACCTTGTCATAACCTGGGCAAACATTATTTTATAGTAAGCACGAACAAAAAGGCCTGAGCCTCAATTCACAAGAAACTTTTTCCCTTCATAGACATGGTTGAACCTTTGCTAGATCTCAAAGTCAAGTTCTAGTGTTTATTTTTCTGTTTCTGGGATATAACAGCCCTTCCAAAGAAACTAACCGCTAAAAATTTATTTTTTATTTTTAAAGTTTTTCTTTATTTATTTGAGAAAGAAAGGGAGCGAGAGTGAGAGAGTCACTGAGGACAAGCTGGGGAGAGGCAGAGGGAGAGGGAGAAGCAATCTTCGCACTGAGCAGGACGCCTGACATGGGACTCGATCCCAGGACCCCAAGATCATGACCTGAGCCAAAGGCAGACACTTAACTGACTGAGCCACCCAGGTATCCCCAAAATTTAAAAATACATATTACAAAGTAAGCTATTGTTTCCTCATAAGAATCAACATATCACCACTCTATTTTATTTTAGTGTTTAATGAAATTAACCTAAAGGTCTGGAAACTATAAAATTATGTATGTCAATCCCAAAACTATAGAATTGGTCTCTTGCTCCCATGCATCTTTACACGGTTTGGACAAAGTACCTATAACACCCCTGTACTCACTTGTTTACATGTTTCAGGTTCAACTTACCTTTTTAAGGTAACTTGTTAAGGCAGGATAAATACAGATATAGGGTCTAGTACTGCTCCCAACACATAAGAGCCAATAAATAAATGAACAAAGATTAAAGGAATAGCTTATATAGACAGAACCAAGAAAACTGCTTCTTATCCTCTGTGTATTCCCTGGTTGGATACTTACTTTTTATAAATGCCTAAAATTTAGTTCTAAAATCCAACCGTTAGGGGCACCTGGGTAGCTCAGTAGGTTAAACGTCTGTCTTCGGCTCAGGTCATTATCCTGGGGTCCTGGGACTAAGCCCTGCGGGACTCCCTGCTCAATGGGGAGTCTAGCTCTCCCTTTCCCTCTACCCCTTCCCTCACCCCCCCCCCACTCCCACTTTCTTTCAAATAAATAAATTCTTTAAAAAAAAATGAAATCCAACTGTCATTTAAAAAATATCAGAAATCTAGTCGACACACAGCCATGTTGACTCATCAAATTTCAATTTAAAAAGTTGTTGGTCAGAGTCTAGATTGTCAGGTTGTCAGATTCTAGACAAGCTGAACCGACAATGGTCTAACTGAGAGCTCATAACAGCCCTGGAACCTTAGAGGCCCAAGTTGTCTGTAAATCACAATGATTCTGACTTCCTACCAAGCTACCAAAGCAGAACCAACCCATCCTTAATCCTGTACTCAGTTCACTATAGTTTCCTGCAACATTTCCAAGTTGTTACATGTTTTTCAGTAACATTTCCCACTAAGTTTCAGATTGCATTTATAAAAAGTCCAAATACACACAAGTGAATTAGTCTCAAGCATTATTAACAGCATTTGCCACTATAATTACTAAAACTGGGAGAGAATTCTAGTGTGACCAAGAAAAATGAGCAGTCAATCCCAATTTTTTAAAATAACAACATAGTATCAAAGCCAAAAGAAAAAAAAAAAAAGAAGCCTATCTCCATATTTCCTATTATTTACAAGGTTAAATGTACTATAGGGATAAATGTAGTTCCCACTAGGCATTTACTGAGGCTAACAGCCAATATAAAATCTAACCTGTTTTTATTACCAACCCAAGTTGTCAAACAAGCTTGAGTCTGGGGCTTTGAACAGCTCAGGAAAATATGACTGTTAACCAAAGAACCTGCAGGGCAGAGACTCCAATTAGTTTTGGTCCTTTCCTCACTAAGCTGAAGTTTAACAAGTTTCATGAAAATATTAATAAGTCTGTATGTCTCTCTTATCAACCTCTTGCTGTATCATAATACATTTAGAACCACAGCAACTAAAGCAAACTAATCTGGGAATCTGAATTTTCATCTGATGAAAATTCTTAAATACTGGAAGTCAGTATTTAAGAGACACTCTGCATGGGGCGCCTGGGTGGCTCAGTGGGTTAAAGCCTCTGCCTTCGGCTCAGGTCATGACCTCAGGGTTCTGGGTTCAAGCCCCACGTCGGGTTCTCTGCTCAGTGGGGAGCCTGCTTCCTCCTCTCTCTCTCTCTCTCTCTCTCTCTGCCTGCCTCTCTGCTTACTTGTGATCTCTGTCAAATAAATAAATAAAATCTTAAAAAAAAAAAAGAGACACTCTGCATGTGTGTATGTGTGTGTGTGTGTGTGTACATATCCCTGCTGAACCTTTTATAAATTAAAGATCCAGGCTCTGGAAGAACTCAGTATTAGCTCTATTTGCTTATCAAGGCCATCTACAAAAAAAAGAGAGAGAGAGAGAGAATGGTATGAGGGGAACCTGCTGAAGAAAGCTAGGCAGTGGCTCTTAAACCAGCTTGCCTAATACATGGCAGCCACCAGGCAAGTTAGTTCCCCTCTCACTGCCTCAGTTGCTTTATGTAAAACAAACATGGGGACAAATGAAAAGCAGAGTTCCTGGTCCTTTTTTCTTTGTGGTTCTGGCCACTACGTATATGGTTCCTTTCTTCCCCATCACTGTCTCTCCATAAACTCATACACTTAAAATAGTTCTTAAAAATGTCCGGAAATGTGAAAACAGGCTGACACCTATTTTCATGTTGGACATGCAAATGTAATCAATAAATCTGGGCACTTTTACTGATTTAGCAGTCAAGAAAGTGGGGAGTGGGAATCTGCCCATCCTCAAGTATTACATACTCCCTTTCGGGACTTAAGACCTCCCTCACGAGACAAAGAGGAAAGACTATCACAAACACTGGTTCACAAACCAACTCAAGGATTGAGATCAATCATCAAATTCCAAAACACGAGATAAATGTTTGAAGCTTGGGGAGGACAAGAAGAATCATGTACCCCATTTATAGTAAATGTTTGGTAAGTATTTGTTGAATTATATAGTTAAATATCAAGCCTTAATGGATTCCTTTTTCTGCTTGCTGTCACAAGAGACTTTATTCCAGAAGAGCAAGTGCTTTTGAAGCAAAGCATGGGAAGGAAACAGTAAACCCAGCAAATGAACAAACCCATCCTTTACTGTACAGGGGAAGTGTGGAATAAAACAAGGCAATTCATTCAAAGGCACAGTGTAGAGACAGGCAGCAAAACAGTATCTGCTCAATGTGACACAGCATACACAGCATACACTTAACCTTCTACGAAAATGACTTGACCTTGCTATAGGGCAAATCAAATATTAACATTCCCTCTTCGCGTGCATGGCACTTCACAGATAGAATGAATGCCTTTGCAAAAGATCCTCTCACTGAAGTTTACTCCTTGGTTATTTAGGACAATACCAAATACTTTGCAAAACTTGTGATTGTGGACAACAGTATCACAATAACCGATCCAACAAGAGAAGCAAAGTACATCTAAAATGTTATTTACTTCTTAACCTAGTCCACTAATCACTTGCTAAATTACCAAAAAGGACACCGAAATATAATTCGGTTCAAATGCCGCGTGTAAGACATTAAAAGCGTTTCTTAGGTTACATCTTCACAACTGAAATTCCAAGTATTGATGAAAAGGAAATGATTTCATAGATTCTTTTGTGCAGCGAACGGAACGCTTCTTTTAAAAGTTACATAATTTCAGCGATACCGCTAAATAAAAATAATGGATGTAAAACACTGCAACAGGATTTTTCAAAAAAGTAGGATGTGAATTATAACTGGCAGTCCCCGACCAATTCCTAACCTCCAGCAATCTGCGTGCGGCTCGCATTTCTCAACCGCGCTGTTGATAACAGTGATTGCCGTTTTAATCACCTCCCAGCCTATCTCCCCGCACGCCCTCCCCCCTGCGCTGGGGCGCGCACAGGGCTTGAGAGCAAAGCCCCGGGAACTCTCGCTGGCCGGCCTGTGTGAGCAAAGGGAAGGAAATGACACAGGCAGGAAAAAAAAGCAAATCAAGGAAAAGACACAACAGCAGCTGGGCCTGCACCAGCCTCCAGCCCGGGCCCCACACTGAGCTCCCGCTCCCCCGCCCTCGGGCTCGCGGTCCGGCTCGCTCGGGCCGGAGTGGGCTGCCCCACCAAGCACGGGCCCTCGATCCAGCCACCGCCTCCTCGGGATGCGCCCACCGCGCGGCCCGGAAGAAGGCTGCCCAGTGGGCTCCGCCGGCCGGGACCGCCCCGGCGGCCCGGGGGAAACCGAACCCCCGCCCCGGCCGCCGAGCTGCGACCGCGGCGGGCGGGCGCCGGCGGTCCGCAGCCCGGGCCGGGCGGGCTGTCCATGCCTGTCAGGCGGCGGCCCAGGGTCCTCCTCCCCTCAGCCCGGGGCGGGGCGAGGCGAAGCAGCGCGGGCACAGGCCGGGGCGGTGGCGACACTCACCCATGGTGGCGATGGCGGCGGCGGCGGCTCGGGCCCGAGTGTCACCTCCGCAGCCGGAGCTGCATGCCGGGGGCCCGGGCGGCGGGGACGGCAGCGGGCCTGGCTCCGCGCGGGGGGCGCGGGCTGCGCTCGGGCCCCCCGCCGCCTCCCCAGGCTCGGGCTCCGGCTCCGCCCGCGGCCGGGCGCTGTGGCATGGGCAGGGTGGCCCGCTACATCCCCGGCGCTCCTCGGCTCGGCCCAGCCCGGCCTCGGCGGCGCCGCTCGGCCCGCCCGCCCGCCAGTCTCTCAGTCCCGCAGTCGCTCCGTCCGGCCACCGTTCTCCACCTCAGGAACGCTCCGAAAAACAAACCGCTGGTCGCGCAGCTCGCCCCCTTGCCTGTCACTCACCGCAGCGCCCGCCAATCCCAGGCAGTCGCTGGACCTTCATACCACCCCCACTCACTTCGCCAGCCAATAACAGGGAGGAAGTCGCTGCCCCAGTCGCCCCCCAACTCCGCTCTCTCCCCAACACCCTCTCAGTCGCCAGCTAATCATCAGCACCACACGATGAACCAATCCCGCCTACTCTCGCAGATTGCCAATGGGCGAAGCCAAGGCCGTCTCCGAGGGCTGTCTACTGCCTGCCAATCATCGAAACAGCACCCGGTTCACTCTCTGCTAGCCAATCACGCAGAGGGCTCTGAGCACCCGCCTCTACGCATCCCTGGCTGTCTCGCCCGCCCCCTCTCCCCGGGAGGTGCTGGTTGCTCCAATCACAGCTCGCGCGAGAGGCTCCGCCCACATTCCCACCTCCCGTCGGTCACTGATGGCTCGGCGGGCGCGCGGGCTGGCGCTGTTTCCCCCCCCCAACCCCCCCTCCCCCGGCTACTTTGGGGCTGGAGTTTGGGAAAGCAGTTGGAGGGGCCGCCAGCCTCCCCGCCCTCCCTGTTTTCGGAGGCTCGGGCGGCCCCTGAGGCCGGCGTCCTGCCCCTTCTTGTTCCCGCACCGGGCGCATAGAAAGCGGGGAGGGTTCTGGCTCTGAGCGCTTCCCGGCGTGTGGCCATCTCTGCCGTCCGCTACCCTGACAAGTCCTCCGGTCCGGACCCTGCGCTTGCCGGGAGGCAGGGGCGGCCTCACCACTGCCCGCCTTTTCCTGGGTCTCCTACCTCCGGGGCCACACCCTCCGAGGGGCTGGGGTATTACTGGAATGTGGGTCCTTAGAAGTCTGGGAGTTCCGCTGCTGGCCAGGGCCGACACCAGTAAGTGTCGAGTTCAGAGACGTTCTTTCGGATAAAAGCTTTTTTTTTCTTTGGTTATGAAAGCAATACAAGCTATTCGAATTAAAACTGAAAAAAAAAATCCACTCCAGGGATAATTTAATCTCTTTCCTACCAAGATATACAACGTTAGACAAAAATGGCTTCATATTGTTTTGTAGTGTGCTTACTACATTTTATTATGTGTTTTCCCGTGCCACTGAAATATTGTTCCAAAACAATTGTACTGGCTGCATGATATTTCAAAATAGAGAATGACCATAATTAATTTCCCCAACCCTCATTGTTCAGTATTTTATACACCCAGGTCTTAAGATGCCAAATCCATCACAGTTAATATGGGCTCCCTCCCTCTAGTCGCTGTTCCGCTGTAATACAAGTCAGACGCCAGAATAATCTTCCTCTGATGCCATTTTCAACCGTCAACTAAGAATCTTTAGTGGTGGCTTTGCCTTGGGTATCAAATCTCTCAAGAATTACCTTGGACTCCTCTCTTTCTTTACACTCTCTTCTCCTCTCCCCCAATATTTAATCAGGCCCCTGTTTTCTTTTTTCTCTCCAACAAGCTTTTAAGTCTGTCATTCTCCCACTTGATTAGATCCCTATCCAGTTTACTGTAGTTCTTAACTATAAAAATCTCTTTTCTGGGAAGGGGAGAAAGTAAAAGGGAAAGGGGTGCCTTGTGTGGCTCAGTCATTAAGCATATGCCTTCGGCTCCTGTCATGATCTCAGGGTCCTGGAATCGAGACCCACATCAGGCTCCCCGCTCTGCACAGAAGCCCACTTTTCCCCTCTTCTCTCCCCCTCCTTGTGTACCCTTTCTCACTGTCTTTCTGTCAAATAAATAAATAAAATCTTAAAAAAAAACGTTTAGGGGTGCCTGGGTGGCTCAGTGGGTTAAAGCCTCTGCCCTCAGCAAAGGTCATGATCCCAGAGTCCTGGGATGGAGCCCTGCATCTGGCTCTCTGCTCAGTGGGGAGCCTGCTTCTCCCTCTCTCTCTCTGCCTGCCTCTCTGCCTACTTGTGATCTCTGTCTGTCAAATAAATAAATAAAAATCTAAAAAAAAGAAAAAAGTTTAAAAGAAGAGTAAAAGGGAAAGAAAATTAAGAATTATCAGTTGTTTATTATATGCCAGGCACATCATCTTTTTTTTTTTTAAGATTTTATTTATTTATTTGACAGAGATCACAAGTAGGCAGAGAGGCAGGCAGAGAGAGAGAGAGAGGGAAGCAGGCTCCCTGCTGAGCAGAGAGCCCGATGTGGGACTCGATCCCAGGACCCTGAGATCATGACCTGAGCCAAAGGCAGCGACTTAACTCACTGAGCCACCCAGGCGCCCCGCCAGGCACATCATCTTATTTAATCTTTTCAACAACCGAGGTAAGTAATACTATTGGCATTTAAAGATTTTATTTATTTATCTGACAGGCAGAGATCACAAGTAGGCAGAGAGGCAGGCAGAGAGAGAGGAAGGAAGCAGGCTCCCTGCTGAGCAGAGAGCCTGATGCGGGGTCGATCCCAGGACCCTGGAATCATGACCTGAGCCGAAGGCAGAGGCTCCAACCCATTGAGCCACCCAGGTGCCCCGTACTATTGGCATTTAAATGAGGAAATGGAAGCTCAGACAAGTTAAGGACTATGTCCAAGTGGTAGAGCCAGGATTCATACCAGGTCTACCTGCCGCCCAAAGGTCATGTTCTTGTACCAGGCCAGTGTTTCTCCACTGCTTTTTCATTATCACCTCCCCCTTAACCCCCACCCAGGAGAACATTCTGAATTACTTAATTAAATGTAAATTCTAATGAGAGAAATTAAATACTAAGGAATAAGATCTGGTCAAGTAGGGTTGAGCTTTGAAGGCCACATACCACTGTGTTATCTAAGATTTTTTTTTTCACCCCTTAATCTTTTTTCCCTCCATGGAGTATCATCCTGGTGAGAATGTGTGTAACAAGCCAGGGCTGGAGGTCTCAATCTACCAATCTGAGGCTCATATGTGACCCTAAATTTTATTGACCTGTGAGATAAATATTTAAAAAGGACATAAATATGCAAGTGGAAATCTAGTACTCACTCCACTGCCTATATTGGAAGATTTATTCAGCAGCTTTTCTTGGAATGTCTGAAACACATCTCCAATTTCACAAATTTCACCCTGAACTCTTTATTCACCCCCCCCCCCCCGGCAGAAAACACCCTGCTCCTCTATTTTCCCATTGTATTTGTTAAAATACAAACCTAGAAGTCTTCCTTGGTTTTGCTCTTTGCCCAACACCCCTATATCTAACCCTTCAGCAGGTCTTCTCACCTCTGGTTTCAAAATATATCTGAATCCAACCACTTCTCACCACTATCAGCCTGGTCCAAGCGGCTACCCTCTCCTGGATGACTGCCCTAGCTTCCTAATCCATCCCCCTGTTTCCTCTGTGGCCACTTGAAAAATGATTCTCTGCACAGCAGCCAGAGTGATCCTTATACAGTGTAATTCAGGTCATGCCATCGCCCTGCTGTTAAGCCTCCAATGGCTTCCCCCTGCACTTAGAATAACACCCAAGAAGTCTTTGTCATGGCCTTTCAGGCCCAGTAGGAGCTGACCCTGCTATCCTCTCCTACCTCATCTCTAACTTGCTCCCATAATCACTCTTCCAGCCACACTGCTGTCTTACCACATTTTGAACCTATCAACCTCAAGATCTTTGCATTTGCCATTTGTTCTACCTGGAATCCTCTTCCCCAAAGTGTTCCCATGGCCAAATCCTGCATTTTATTCAGGTCTTTGCTCAAACATCAACTCTTTTGAGTTTCTAAGCACCCTTTCCAAAAGAGCCCCTCTCCTTGCCATCATTATTTATTCTGCCTTATTTTTCTTCATAGTGACTAAAATTGTATGTTTGTTAGTCTTTCCTCTAACTACCATGAACATAAGCTGTGTGGCAGCAGGGATTTTGTCCCATTCACTGCCTTATCCTATCACCAGCACTTAGAATAGTGCCTTCCTTGCACATAGGAGAGGACTGCAGTATAACCACATAAGTTTTTAGCTGAAAAGAGCCTTGTGACTTTCTTTCCTTCTAGCAACTGCTTTGAGGGCTTCCTTTCCATTGTCTGTCCCTTAGCAGCCATTTCAAACATTCCCATGCTGAAGTAACCATACTAGACTTTCCTCTGAGCTTCCAAGGCCTCATCCTCTAGCCTCCCATAGGCACCTCAGATTCTACAGGTCCGAACTGAATTCATCATTTTCCTCCATAGTTCTGTATTTCCTCTGCGATCTTCAGTTTCCCAGGTTTGCCCTGTGAATTCTCTACCTTGGAGAACACTTCCTCTCCATTTCTCTCCTCCCACAGCTAACCTTGACTATGTCACCAATCTGTCCATTCCTCTCTCAACCTCAGCTCCACCATCCTAGTTCAAACCCAGTATAACAGTGTCTGCTTACATCACATTACTTTCTAAAATGGATCGTGATCCCATCATGCTCTACTTAAAAAACTTTATAGTTTTCTATCGCCCTTAGGATAAATCAAGTATGTGGATATAGGTAAGAAGGCCCTGCCGGATTCAGGCTATGCCTCTTCAGCCACAAGCTTTTCCATTCCCCACCTCTGCTAACCCTGTCATTCAAATTCTATGTTCTGGCCACACAGAACCATTGTAGTTCATCTCGCCTCTATACCTCTGCATCTGCTACTTTGTTTTGTTTTGAATACTCTTCTCCTCCACTCTTCCCCTCATCTTCATTCTTTCAGAAAAGAAATAAACCTGAACACCACTCCCTCCAAGAAACCCTTCCAGACGAATACTCACAATTCTGGGTACCAGAGCACCTAATACTTATAAAGCAGAAATGTAGAGGGTGATCACATTTCAGTTTTTAAAATGTTCATTCAGGGACGCCTGGGTGGCTCAGTTGGTTGAGCGGCTGCCTTCGGCTCAGGTCATGATCCCAGCGTCCTGGGATCGAGTCCCACATCGGGCTCCTTGCTCAGCGGGGAGCCTGCTTCTCCCTCTGCCTCTGCCTGCCACTCTGTCTGCCTGTGCTCACTCTCTCGCTCTCTCTCTCTGACAAATAAATAAATAAAATCTTAAAAAAATAATAAATAAATAAAATGTTCATTCATACTGAGTTGGGGGGAGAAGGCCAACATTTATTGAGCACTTACTACTGCCAGGAACTGTTTTAAGTGCTTAACATTTGTTAACTTAATTCTCAAAATAGCCCTATGAGATAGGTACTATTGTCCTCTTTCTATAGATGAAGAAATAGGTGCAAGGAGGTTAAGTTCTTGTCCAAGGTTCCTGGCAATTGGCAGAGTTGAAATCTATTCCCCAGCAGACTGGTTCCAAGGAATAAAATAATACAGAGTAGATTAATGGTGGTTATATCTTAGAAGGAACAGGGTAGGGAATCCCCCATTTGAGGTTCACTTATTCATTCAAAAACCACAGATGTTACCCCTTTCACATTGCTAAAAGAAAGACAAAAAGAGAAAAAGCAAAAACTACTATCGTGTTCATTGTCTGAGGAAGGCATAAGGAGAGAAAGTGGTTCCGGTCTAGACTAGTGTGGTATCTATCATCACTCGCCCTTGCCAGACTTACTGGCTCATTTATTTCCTCTTCAGAATGCCTCCAGAGGAGTCCCCAGGGATTCAAATCAAAGTCTACAAGTTGGGGTTTCTTCAAGTGTGAAGTTTTATTGACTGTTGTGCTATAAGTTTCAGAGAGTAAAACAAAACAAAACAAAAAACCAAAGAATAACTCAGGCCATGGCTGAATTTCCATTGTGGACTGGAAGCAGAGCCTTCATGGTTCCTGTTCGATTCAGCTGAGGCCTCTGGCAGAGGGAAGGCAGTTATGAACCATGTGAACGCTTCTTGTGAGAGGCAGGGCTATGGACAGAACCTGTCACAAATACTTCCATCCCACCGAAAGGTCATTTGAAAGTGAGCTAAAGCCAGGGGCAAGGCATTGAATGATTTTGTCTGCTAAGAAAATGACGGATGATAAGGCAAAGGCAAGCCAAGACCAGATCTCATCCTTTGGAGGTTAAGGTATGCCTGATTCCTGGCCTCTCACATGCTGTCACCCTAGCTGGACAATAATGTGACTAGTTCTTTTTTTTTAATGTTTCCGCTCATAAAATATATGACTATAGAAAATAAAGCTCAGTGATAACATCACCACCCACAGATAACCAGTTTTGAGATTTTCCTACACTTCCTTCTAGTCTTTTTTTAAAAGTTCATAGATAAAGTATGATTATATTTTAAAATTTGGACCATACTATACATAGAGCTTTATATCTTTGTTTTCCACTTAATATTACATTGTAAACATTCTTTGACATAAAATATTCCTCAGAAAATAATTTTTAGTGGCAGAATAACACATATCCTCCCTACTTAACTATCCAGTTAAATAGATACTTAACTCTTTAACCTATGTAGCTAAGGGTCTCTTTAGAAGACTTAGAGGTCAAACAGGTCCAAATAAGGCTCCATTTCTGCCTTTCCCACATTAGCTGTAGGAAAGACTGCAGGGCACCACCAGAGGTCAGTGCAGAGCCACTCAAAGCCTTGCTGTAAGAAAGCCGTTACACAAAAATCCTTTTAAACAAATCCTATCTATTAGATTAGAAAACTATTCACGTGAATAGCCACTTTCCCTTCCAGAGCAGGCTCTCCTGGTCCAGATTTCTCAGATCAGAAATTATAAGATTCTTCCAAATTATATTCAACATTTACAAAACAGAGCTATTTTTATAAACCAAGGTCTATCAATGTAAGATATAGTATTAGACCTACTCTCACCTGCTTGCTATAAGACCATTTGTGCATAAAATACTTGGCCTGATTATTTTATAGGTTTGCTGTGAAAATCAAAGAAATAACATGTAAAAGTATCTTAAAAATTACAAAGCAGCACTTTAAACTGCACTATTTTAAGGATGTGTTCATCAGATATCTAGATGAGTTATCTCCTTTAGAAACTAAAGAATGTAGGATGCCTGGGTGGCTCAGTTTCTTAAGCATCTGACTCTTGATTTCAGCTCAGGTCATGATCGCAGGGTGGTGAGATCAAGCCCTGGGTTGGGCTCTGCACTGAGTGCGGAGCCTCTTGGGATTCTCTCTCTCCCTCTGCCCCTCTCCCTGCTCTCTCTCTCACAAATAAATCAATCTTTAAAACAAAACAAAACAAAAAAAGTAAAGAATGCCAGGTAGTATCATGTTATGTAATGAGGTATAAGAGCATATGCTTTGGCATTTTTGTGGGTTATTTCATTGGTTTTCCTTTCCTTAGCCTTTGCTCTCCAATTGTTAAAGTCATCATGGAATTAGTAATCTGTTTTTTTAGAAGCTGAAGTTATTATTTATAGCCAGCCAATTGGTTTTTGTTCTTTTCCTCATTTACCTGAAGCTCCTTTAGGAAAATTACTCTGATCTCAGAACTGGCTTAAACAACTTGTAAGTAGGTGAGTAACAGGGATCAAAAAGCCACTCCAGGCCTGACATGCTTGATGAGCTCCTGCACAGGTGACTAGCACTCCTGGTCTCTCAAAACCCAAAACTGACACTTAGGAGCCAAAGGTATAAAGGGTCCTCTTTCCCAGCTGGCCAGGCTCTGACTCAGTCCTTCACCCTTCCTTCTGTTTTCATTTCCTCTCCAGTTCCCAGTGCCCCAGCATTTGGCAGCAGGGATGAAAGGGAGATAGGGTGGGCATTCTGGTGACCAAGTAGCTCTGCTGAGAGGTCTGCTCTGACCAATCTCAGAACACACAGGGCCCTGGGTGAAACAGGGCCTGGGAGTCCCTTATCACTGGCACTTGATTTCCCACTGGGTTAGAGCCTTAAGCTCTCTGGCAGAATGAGGGCAAGGAGGCCACAAGAAGAGAACAAGGAGGCATGCACAGCAGCTCACACTGCCCTAGGGCAGTTCCAGCAGACAGCAGTCCTGTGTCTGACCTCTGAGGTC
Source organism: Mellivora capensis (assembly GCA_004024625.1). NCBI lineage: Eukaryota > Metazoa > Chordata > Mammalia > Carnivora > Mustelidae > Mellivora > Mellivora capensis. The sequence continues at coordinate 88,983 of PISX010000195.1, forward strand.
CCAGGTCTTAAGAGCAGGATCTAACATAGGGCACAACTAAACAGCTTGTGCTCCTGGTTAAGTACAGTTCCTGGTACACAGGTGTTTGATAAATACTATATGCATGATTAATAACAGGTTTAGGCCACCAGACCAGCATTAGGGCAAAGTGGTGCCATAGAGATCTACATTTCTCTGGTCCAAAAAAAAAAAAGCCTGGGACTGGAGTAGTAGAACTAAACCTATAGACTTCAAAGGAAGTTAAGCGGGTCCCAACAACTGGACAAAAACCCAGGAAAACACAAAAGCCACACAACAGGAGTGTAGCAACCCAAATCAGTTATATTATAATAAGAGCAGTTTCTTTTTTTTTTTTTTTTAAGATTTTATTTATTTATTTGACAGAGATCACAAGTAGGCAGAGAGAGAGAGAAAGAGGAGGAAGCAGGCTCCCTGCTGAGCAGAGAGCCCGATGCGGGGCTCCATCCCAGGACCCTGAGATCATGACCTGAGCCGAAGGCAGAGGCTTTAACCCACTGAGCCACCCAGGCGCCCCTAAGAACAGTTTCTAGTAAAAGGGTCCTCAGGGTACCTGCTGTCTCCCCAAGGACCAACTTCCTAAGATCAGAGTCTGATTAGCTGGCTGGCTCCTCCCTACAGCCAGAAGGGCTCTAAGACACCAGCAGAGCTGACAAAGAGGCCCCACTGCAAAGAGATGCAGTGACTCCCTTGGCCACTCCCTTATCCATACAGGTCTTGGTTTTACGCCTCCTACCCTGGTAGCCCTCCAATATGCTTCAATCTCAGAGTCACTGCAGAAGCGTGTGCTCCAGAATGAGCTGCCAGTTGCCTAGGAAGGCCCCCGGAAGCACATAGAGCTAGTTACTCAATGTTGTCATAGACCTGGATCACGTCCTCATGGTTGCCAAGAGCCTGGATAAGAAGGGCGGCCTGCTCCAGGTCAGGGTCAGCCAGCTGCACTGTTGTATTGGGGATGAATTCTAGAGAACAGGACACCGAACACAAGCCCAGGGAGTCCAGCTTCTTTCTCACTTGATGCAGTGAAGAGGCATCACAAATAAACTAGGGACAAAAGAAAGTCAAGAGGTGAGGGGCCAGGAGATAGCAGAATAAAGGCAGTCAGAGTTTTGCAAGACCTGAATGGAACTACTATAGTGAATCACTGTGTTTAAGTTCTTACCAGCAGAGCTATAGTTTTCAGAGCTCTGAATGCTTCTTGTAGTCCTCAGTAAAGTAAGCCCTATGTAGTATTCACTTAATAAATGTTTATGCAACATGTGAACTCTTTTTGTCACTTGTACCCCAGGGCACGAGAAAGCAAAAATAGAAGCATGCCTTAATGTATCTATTAGGACAAAAGCCCAGCAAACACCAAGGCTTCATACTCACTTTAAAAATGTTCTTTTCCTCTTCGTCTTCAGTTTCCTTGACATCTTCAGCTCCTGCTTCAATTGCCAGCTCCAGGGCATGCTCTAGGTTCACAGCTTTCTTCTCTCTGTCCTCCACTCCAACCACAATCACCCCCTTTTTGTCAAAAGAGTGGCGAGCTCCATCAGCCATCATTCCCCTCAAAGGAAAGGAAACACACTAGACTGAATGCCTGTAGACACTCAGCTCCCACATAGCACTATATTCTAATTACTGTTTCCCACCCAGCCTTCGAAGTATAGACATACATACTTCTGAAGGAGAGTATGCAGCGACCACTGGGCAAGGGAAAAATCCAAACATATCCCCATCCCCTTCTTTCTGCCCTGATTGCAGTTCAGTGGATGCAAAGACTTTGCTCATCATTTAAAATTCCAGTCTTAGTGGTACATTTTAAGACCTGGACATTACATGGCTACAGATGGGGAAAATGGGACAAAGGGCCTCTTCTCCACCTGATAGATAAGTCTTTTGGATCCTGCCTAGTACAGAATGAATTAAAGGAGAAGAAATGATCCCATTTGGATTCTGTTATGGATGAATATGCTTAAAACTTGAAATGCCACGAGGAACAACTGTAGTTCCCTTGCAAAGAACTGGAACCTCAAGGCTTCATACCCTTCCACTCTTCTCAGACTTACACCTACCCATTCTTGTTCAGGATACGTCTGATGTCTGAATAGCACTTGGAGCCACTGTTAGATAATGCCTCAATGAGCAGAGAAGAGCCACCAGGGCCTCGGCCCTCATACAGCAAATAAACATCCTTGGTTTTCTGCAATAAACAACATGAGCATATTTTCCTGTTTCCAAATTACCTCTTGCATCCCAACCCAGAACACAGATACTGACTCCACGGGATGGACACTCTGGGGTATAGCTTAGGGTCTCAAGTCTTTATTGCTGTCCCCTACTTCTGAGAGGTGGCCCTTTGGGACCCATTTTGAGGTAATTGCAAGTATGACCCCTTACTGGGAAGGAAGTCTGTTTCTCTGGTCCCCGAACAATCAATTAGCCATCTCCTAGTTTCATTTCCTCCTTGTCCCAACTGAATCCCACATCTAACACACACATCACCCCCCACACTCCCACCAAGACTCATCCTCCTACACCTATCCCATATGAGACCCACCTGTGAAGTCTCCTACTCCTGGGGTGCTGAGTATCGCTTTAAGAAATAGCACCCTGGGCCCTATCATAAGAACCACTGAAAACAGTATGGCCACAAAATTCAAACAATTCAATGAAGGCCTAGTGACCAGTCTCACCGGACCTCCCATGCTGCCTCCACTCATCCCTTGCCCACAAATCTGACCTTCACCACTCTCACAGCACCCTGCCTTGCTGCCTTTCCAGGAACTCTCAAATGATGACTTATTCCTTCTTCTTTCACAAAGGAAATAAAAGACCACCAGGTGGGGGGAAATCCTCTTTCCACTTTATCTGCACCACGGCCAACATGGAGGCGTGTGTATAATGATTAGAAAACAGGTTCTAGAGTCTGCCTGGTTTCAAGTCTGTCATTTTCCATGTGACTTGGTCACCTAATCTTTCTGTGTTTCAGTTTCCACTTTTGAGGAAGTTTTGAGGTTGTTTTGACAATTCAGTAAGATAATGCATACAAAGTTCTTACCAAAGTGCTTGGCCTAGAGTAAGCTCTCAATAGTTATTAGTTATTAAGATGATTATCACTTCCTCAAATCCTTCCTACTGTCCCAGAGAAAGAGGTGTCCTCTCACCTGGGCTCTACACTGTCCCTCCCACAATCACTAATGCCCCGTCTCCCTTGCTACTGGCTCTTCTTCTTTAAGGCATAAATATCTCAAAAACACACCCTTCCTCAATCTAACATGTCCCACATTGTACCCCTTCTTTCTACCTCACATCCTCACACTTTGGTTGAATAGTCCTAAGCCGTCTGGTTCTGTACAGTATCTATTCATCCTATTCCTGACCGTGCTCCCGTGTCCTGTTTCCAAGGTCAGAGAGTCACCAGAAGGCTGTGCTTTGAGGGTATCAATCACAATGCTACTGGTCTCTCTGATAATCTAAGGAGTGTCTGGCGGCCTTCCAGACATGGGCCTTGGAGGGACTGTGAACAATAACAAGAAGTCAAATTGAGGACACACCCCCATTTTCAGCGATGCCTCAATCGTTGACTTGGGCATGTGCTTGCTGCGACACACCTCTAAGATGTTAGCCAGACTGCTGTTGTGCTCAGGGTTGGGGCCTCCTTCTGAGATAGAAAGAAAAGAGTGAGTGAACACATCTCATTACAGCTGGGAGAAAGAAGGGATTTCTGCCACTCTACCCACCCCCACCCAAAAGAGTAGCAAGTCACCACCTGGCTCTCAGTTAATTTGGAACATTTATTCAATGTTTAAATGGAATTTGGAGCAGTATTTTGGAAAAGAAGTTTGTTTTGTTTTGTTTTAAAGATTTTATTTATTTGACAGAGTGAGAGAGAGCACAAGTGGAGGGAGCAGCCGGCAAAGGAAGAGGGAGAAGCAGGCTCCCCAGTGAGCAGGGAGCCAGATGAAGGGCTCCATCCCAAGACCCCGGGATCATGACCTGAGCAAAAGGCAGCCACTTAACCAAATGAGCCACGCAGGTGCCCTAAATTTTTATTATATTTTTAAATTTAAATTTTAGGTAGTTGACGTACAGTGCAATATTGGTTTCTGGAGTAGAATTCAGTGATTTATCATTTACATACAACACCTAGTGCTCATCATAACAAGTGCCCTCCTTAATACCCATCATCCATCTAGCCCATTTCCCAGCCACCTCCTTCCATCAACTCTCAGTTTATTCTCTATCATTAAGAGTGTCTTGGGGCACCTGAGTAGCTCAGTTGGTTAAGCATCTGCCTTGGGCTCAGATCATGATCCGGATCCAGGGATTGAGGCCTACCATGTCGGGCTCCCCACTCAGTGAGGAGTCTGCTTTTCCCTCTGCCCCTCCCCTTGCTCATGCTCCCTTTCTCTCTGTCGCTCAAGTAAATAAAATATTTATTTTTTTAAAAATTTACTTATTTTTTTAAAGATTCTATTTATTTATTTGACAGAGATAGACACAGTAAGAGAGGGAACATAAGTGAGTGGAGTGGGAGAGGAAGCAGGCTTCCCACTATGCAGGGAGTCCGATGCGGAGCTCGATCCCAGGACCCTGCAATCATGACCTGAGAGGAAGGGAGATGTTTAACGACTGAGCTGCCCAGGCACCCCAAAAGATTTTACTTATTTATTTGACAGAGAGCGCACGAGTAGGGGGAGCAGCAGGCAGAGGAAGAGGGAGAAGCAGGCTCCCCAGTGAGCAGGGAGCCTGATGCAGGGCTCGATCCCAGGACCCTGAGCTGAAGGCAGCCGCTTAACCTGCTGAGCCACCCAGGCGCCCCGGAAAAGAAGTTCCTAATTCACTCTGTAAGGATGGATATCTTTCTGCTAGGTTTCAGCAAACACCACTTTGCATCAGACGAAGAGTTGAGGAATGAAAGTGGTACCAACATTTCCTGGACTTATTAATACCCCTTGCTCTGACTCTACTATTTTGTGTGTAATTACTGAAATGCTCATATGATAGCGTGTAATCATGCTGTCTCTCAGAGTAGGGGCTATACCTCATTATTTTGTATTACCAGTGCACATAACAAACACTCAATAGTGTTGATCTCACTTAGTATCAAGAATGTAGAAGGAAGCCAAGAGAAATATCAGGCATGAATTCTAGGGGAAAATTAGTATTTACTGAGTGCCTATTATGTGCCAGAAACAACCATACAGTGGATACTATCCCTGTTTTACAGAAGGAAACTGAAACTCTGCAAGGTTAAGCCATTTGCTCAATGTCATCAGTTAGTAAGTGACAGAAACCAAGTTTTCTTGACCCCAAGGTCCATGATTTTTACAGGACTTTTTTCTCCACTCCTACAGGTATCTGACACTAAATACAAAAACAAAAAAGTTGTCTTGCAGTGGCTACACAATTGAAAAAGACATGGTTGCGAACTTACCTTCCAAGAAAATGTGTCTTAGGAAACTGTAATGAAGCAAACTGACACTGGGCAAGTAACAGATTTACTCAACGTCCCTTCCACAACCTACGTTGTGGTCCACAACCAGAGGGGACTAGAGGGCTTGATTTGTCTCTTCAGGCAAGAAACACATAAACCTTACTCTTAGAGTCTGCTTCCATGAAGTACCCCACTACACACTAGAATGAAGTCACTTTTACCATTATCGTCCTAAGAGCAACTCCCTGCCATGCAGGCAGATGCTCAGCATCTGGAAAGGTGAGTGGACACATACAATGCAGGTAGGTGTCCTGAACGTTTATGAAGTGGGCAATGGTGGGAATTAGGAAAAGAAAAGAATATGAAGGACCAAGGTTAGGGGTGGGCCCCTGGTTTAGCTGTGGGCGCACAAAGTGCAGCAGCGGGTGACTTACCTTTAACTGCCAGGCGGATGCTCAAACAGAGCTTGGAGAAGATGCGACTCTTTTCGGCGTCCTTGGGACCCTTGATATGCCGGACTTTGGACCACTTGTTATGCCCGGCGGGGACCGCCGCGGTGAGGTGCAGCGTCCTGCCCGGAGCGCTGCTACTACCCGTGGGCTCAGGCTGGGAACCCGCGAGGGTGGGTGGAAGAGCCGCCCGGACCCCGGGGACTAGTGCTCCCCGCAAGCACCGGGCAGCGACCCTGCTCAGGCTGACGGCAGCCCAAGCTGACATTGGCTCCAACCCTGGACCAAGGTCAGCAAGAACAGCCAACGAGCAGCGGCTAAGATCAGCCCGTGGCGTCCGAGGCAGAAACCGGCAGGTCCTGAGCTTGAGGCCGCCTTCACTCGTCTCCGGAGACCCAAGTGCTCAGGCCAGCGCGGGGGAGCCGGGACCCAAACGACCCTACACGAGAACCGCGGAAGCCGGGAACGGGTGCCTTAGATAATGTAGCACACTTCCTTTCTCCGGTCCGTTCCACAAACGCGCCCCCAACGCCCGAAAAATCCGTTCCGCTGCACAGTACTTGCTCCAGTCTCGCACCTCTGCTGAGGCGGGGCCGAGGTGGAGGAGACTTTTGGAGTACAACTCACATTTTTTAGCCTTAACTAATAGTTCGCTTAGGAATTTATTATTGTTGTTGCTTATTATCCAGGCTACTTTGTGATGGGCGCGGCACTCTCCTCCTTCTACTTTGCCATATTAGAAACAGATTGCTCCTGGTACCTTTTCCAGTTCCTGTATTCAGCACAAACCTGGGTCTTTGCGGATCCTTGTTCCACTTCACTTCACCGGGCTAAATTTTGCTCTTTCTTCAAGATTCAGTTCGAACATGATTTTCCACCAAAGGAAAACATGCCCTAATTCTCCAGTTGGGCGCAGATGTCCTACTTCGTGCTCACATGACCCTTCATACTCGCCTGTACCTTTGCACTTTTTAATCTAAAAATGTTTGTCTCCACCACAATATTAAATTCTTTGAGAGCAGGACAGGACCCCTTGTCCAGCATAGTCCTTTTTTTTTTTTTTAATAACAGCTTTATTGAAATAATTCACAGGTCATACATCACCAATTTAAAGTGTATAATGGTTTTTAGGATATGTATTCAGACTTGTGTTACCATCACTATAATCAGTTTTACATTTTAGTCACCCCAAAAAGAAACCCTGTACCCATTAGCAGTCATTTCCCATTCCCCCTCAATTTTCTCAGTCCTAGGTAGAAAATGTACTTCCTCCTTTATGGGTTTGCCTATTCTGGACATTTCACATGAATAGAATCATATAATATGTGGTCCTTTGTGACCAACTTCTTTCACTTAGCATGATGTTTTCGGGGTTCATTGATGTAGCATGTATCAGTACTTCATTCCTCTTTTATTGCCAAATAATATTCCATTGTATGAATCTACAACATTTTATTTATCCATTCATCAGTTGATGGACATTTGGGTTGTTTCCACCTTTTGACTATTATAATATTGTCACGAACGTTCATGTACAAGTTTTTGTATAGACATGTTTTTGTTTCTCTTGGGTATAAACCTAGGAGTGGAACTGATGTGTTGTTGCAGTGACTCCGTTTAACCTTTTGAGGAACTGCCAGGCCGTTTTCCAAAACAGTTGTATTATTTTATGTTCTGACCAGCAATGTATGAGGTTTCCACTGTTCTCCACATCCTTGCCAACACTTATCATCTCTTTTTTACTGTAACTGCTGCCACCCTAGTAGGTATAAAGTGATAACTCACTGTGGTTTTGATTCGTATTTCTCTCATGACTAATGATGTCAAAGATGTTTTCATGTGCTTACTAGCTATTCATATATAGTATTTTTTGTCATTTAAAAATACAGTTTAATATGTCCTTTTGAAGAGCAAAAGGCAAATTAAGGGAATCACAAATAAGCATGAAGGGCAAAGTAAAGTCTGAGATTGCCCTACTCCCATCAGCCTAAGTCTACCAGGGCAAACCTGTAGTTCAACCAGGTCAGCTCTGGACTCAGTGCAACAAGAAGAACTCCACACCGGAGGGATGGTGGGGTGTCACACCAAACACAGGAAAAGACAATTATTATAGGATTGTGGGGAAAGGTGGAGGTTAGGTGAAATTTCAATGGAATAGAGTTCGATAGGCTCAACAGAACACAGAAGCTGTGTCAGCATCAGCTCTGGACTGCAAAGCAGACCGAGTTCAGTTTCCGTGCAAACTACAAAACTCAGTGGGGAGTGCTGGATTCTGAAGCACCTGCTCTGAAGCTTTATACCTGGGTTGGAAATCAAGGCTGCATCTGTCAGGGTGACTTAGATTCTCTAAAAGCAAGACTGTTAAGTCCTCATTCTCACTGATAGAATTTCAGACAGCAAACTTTTCTGACCGTCTCTGATTTTAGAGAACAAAGTTTCTCAGTGAATTATTAAAAAAAAAAAAGCAGTCACTCAGAGAAGGGAACTTTTATGACATTTTAAGTTGCAGGTGTGCTTGTGAGAAATGTTTCCTGTTAACTTTGCAGCTCGTTTTATGTGTCAATTTATCTGTGAATAGCAGGGCAGAATTTTACTTTCTCAGTTTGAGCTAATACTGTCTCAAGATAAATGCACAGATGACTGAGCCATCGCTAGAGGCTGGTTTTCAGGATCACTGAAATCATTTACAATGAGCCTCGGCCGCTAATTTGTTGGTGGGGCAGAAACAGAACTATTTACGCACCAGTTTATTTCCTCTTCCTAGGTGTACAGGCAGACTACCTTTCTTAAACGTCCTTGCAGTTAGGTTGGAATCACGTTGACTAATTTTGGCAGATATGGGCAGAACTATTCCTAACATATTTTCCCCTCCCAGCAACCTGGGAGGCCACAAGTTCTGGATGATGTAACTGACCAACTTCCAGAGGACTTCACATAAGCAAAAAGTAACATTTTGTTGTGTTGAGTCTCTAAGATGTGGTGGTTTGTTACTGTAGCTTAGCCCAGGCTAGCGAGGTGAATACTGCCAGCATGACTCTCCCAGAGTGCTCCTTAAAAACCAAAGAGCAGGAATCTCCTATTTCCCATCCGTGTCGTCAGACTGTACAGTACAGTTCTAACAGAGCCAGCAGGTGCTCATTTTGTCCCATGGAGTCTAAGCTCTTGGAAGTGGTTTTTTGTTTTTTAAATAGGCTCCGCGCCCAACATGGGGCTTGAACTCACAGCCCCGAGATTTAGGGTCACCTGCTCTACTGACTGAGCCAGCCAGGAGCCCCATAAAGATTACGTACTTCTTTTCCTCAGCCCCACTGCCACCCCCAGCTCAGTGCTTGTCACGATGGCAGTTACTTGCCGAATACTGGGTCATGGAATCAATCACAATTTACCCTACTTCTCTTCCCTTGAAATGATTTAATGTGAGCCCAGAATGAAAATAAAAATAAACAGAAGGAGTATTCAACCAGGACTTAGAGCATCTGAACAGCAGTGGGGAGAGGCACTCCTCCATCTTACCACGTTGGGATGTAGGCTGAGAAACTGGCTTGGACTTGGAAACCCTAGCCAGCATCAGAACCTGGTGTCCAAACCCACAGGGTCTGGAATTATCATTTGTCATCCTTCAGAGCCAGCAGTTTCCTGCATCCTGATGACCCCACCTCTTAAATCTCTTCAGTTATGTCCTGTCCTTTCCTCCTCTGCTGCTCCTGCTTTAGTTCAGGCTTTTACTTTCTCTCATCCTGTTACAGTAGGTGAACGGACTCCCTGTTTCATCCCCTACATGGACATTTTCTTCACTGCCTCCTAAAGTGCAGTTCTGAGCATGACTTGCCTCTATGTGAGTTTTCCAAAATCTCATACAGATGTAAGGTCTACACTTCCTGCAATGCACAAAAGACTGTGCCTGATCTGGCTTCTGCTTACTTCTCTAGCAACAGTCCCCATTCAAAACCCCACATCAACTTATAATTCTCTGAATATGGTCATATTCTTTCTTGCCTCTATACATTATACATGGATGTTCCTTCTGCTTTAAATATCTTTCCCTATTCCCAGAGAACTCCTACTCAGCCTTCAAAATTCAGTTTGACCATCCCTTGTCTTGTGACGTTTTCCCTGACCTCCTCTGGCTCCTACCTAGACATAGGGGATCACCTCCTCCTCAGGGCAACCAGTAAGCCTAAACAGTCCCGTAGTTTCAGTAAACTGCCAGGAACTGTTTATCTGGGAGACTGCAAGCAACTTGAGTGTCACAGCCCCTGGCACAGAGTAAGTGCTCTGTGTTTTAGTAAAAGGAATGACTCAGGCTGTCAGATAGTATCATGGGCTGGGGGGGACTCTCGTCACACCCAGCCAGTGTCTCTGGAACATGACCACAGTGGCAGAATGGGAAGAACTGAATTCATCACAAGAAGAAATTCAGTCAATCTATACATGTTCAAGTTTTATTACAAAGTGTGATGGGCAGAAAATACGGTACTTCTTATACAGGAGGCTGAAACAGAATGAAAGGGTGAAAATTAGGTTTAATATACTCAGGAAGCAAGAAATAAAGTCATAGATGTAACACTCCACTTTCAGGTGCCTTTGGAGTCGCCTTCAATGGAGATTTACCATTGTGGTCTCACAGCACAGTGTTAACATTTTATTACGAGCCCTGTGTACAATCAGTCCTGTGATAATAATATTTTAAAAAAGAAAAATGGGATAGTACAGTTCTGCAAGGGGACAGCTTCCTCTCCACCTGACCATGGGAGGTCACAAAAACTAGAGTATAGAGGAAAAGTTTAAATATATAACAAGAAATGAAGTTCAGACGTACTAGGCTAGAGGAGACAGAAATTGATTGGCTAGAGCTTAACATCTCGGAGAACAAGGAATCTCCATTTCCTACAGAGGTTTGTACAATCATGCTACAAGTTCACACTCGGGGGAGGAGGTGGGGGAAGGTCATTGACAGGGTCATAAAATACACAGGAACCAAAGCAAGTGATCCATACTCAACTCAAGCCAAGTCAAAGCTTTAGCTCAACAAGTCTTGTTGCACACCAGGTTACCACAACCAACCCCAGGCGAGAGTATTTCTCTTCAACAGCAGACACTACGAGTCCATAGCCAATGGGTTGTCCTAAAGGTGGGTCCTTGTAAGTTTTCTAGCTGTTACACAGACTGCCAACATCCTTCTTCTTGAGTTCATACTTTCACTAGCTTATTTGTTTCTGGTTTTACACCAGTCCAAGCCTCTTTGGGAAGGCACCCACATGTTTCCAGACTTAAAAAATAATATCCACAAAGTAGCCTTAGAGGACCGGGCCCACACTGTATAGTCACACCTTTGACTCTGAGAGCCGGTGGCAATGACAATGGTGGGAGAAGAAGAGGGCACAGGTGGGAAAGGCGGGCAAGGCTCTGCAACAGTAGACACTGTGGGCAGCTGGCCCAGCCAGTACAGAGAACCTTCTCCAGGGCTCGCAGTGACGCTCAGCTCAGCTCTTCTCCCTGGGAAATCCCAACTTAAGTGCCAGGCATGACCTTCCTTCCTCATCCTGAAGTGCAGGGAGTAAAGGGAAGCGTCTGCTTTGAGAGAGGCGTCTACTTGAATGGTCTCCCTTACTCCAACCCAAGCAGGCAAAGAAGCTGCCACATTCTCAAACTGGGGGAAGCCCCTGCCGTGTGGTAAACCCTGTAAGCTCCCAACTGTTCTTACCACCTCAGACTTGAGGCCCAGGCTGCAGCAGGGAGAAAGTTCTATGGGGGCAAGGCCAGAGGAAGAAAAAGAAAAGGGAAGGGAGGAAAATCGGCAGGACTGTTTACCACCTCTGCTTCCTCTGCTCTGTACAAGCCTACGACCAAGGACAGCCATGATCAGGAATGGCCACGGGACTGCTAACACCTGTGGATTGTTGCCACCAACATCACCCATGGCTCAGTGCTGCAGGAAGGGGCTCCTCTGCCCAAGCTGGCATCCTGTCCCCACAATTAGACAGTTTCACAGAGTATCTGACAAAAGTTCCAAAAAGGCTGACACAGGCTGAGGGCACAGCTTCATTCCATGGACACCCCAGACTTTTCATGCCCTCTAATATCTTTTCCCTTGATCTAAAGAAACACTTACCACAGATTTTCTCCCACATCTTAAATCTCCTCCAAAAATTTCAGCCAAAACCATCATCAAAACCTTGTAGGACTCTCAACTTTTTCTGTGTCCCCCTACCCCCAATCTTAACTGGTTGAGAGCTGATCCTGATTCTGGTAAGAAATTCTCACCAAGTGATCAAGTATCTTCCCTCTTCAAGTCCTTGACTGACAGCTCCAGTCCTCCCTAGAAGGAGAGGGTTCCAACTCTTCTGGGTATAAATACTCAAGCCCCTCAACGACTTCTATCCATTCACCAACTCCCTGATATGGAACCTGAAGCTGAATTCATTCAGCACTTCTCGGTCCCCTCAGAGCGGACAAGGAAAACAGAGGCAGCTTTGGCCCCATGGAGGCGGGGGGTAGTGGGGGCCATAGGAGCACATGGAAGGGCCACCAACAGACACTTGCTTTTGAAACAACAACAGATCTCTGCTTCCTGGAGCATCCCTGGCTAAGAGGCTTTCTCAGTCTTGAGACTACAGAAATCCCCTCCTCAGCCATGAGGCCACCTGGCCTATGGTGTAAACGGAGGGTAAGAGAGCTGGGACTTCAAAACACCAGCATCTCTGCAACTGTGAGTGTGTGTGTGTTTGTGCAGGGAGACTGGGGAGTCTCACCTGGGCCCCAGGTGGATGCCAGGAGGAGGAGGACCACACTGCAGGACCTAGGGAGGGAAGAAAGGTCTGGGAGCCCACAGGGCAAGGGAAAAAACCCACCAAAAGTTGTTGGTTTCCAGAGTAATAGCAACTTTATGCAAATATATTCTAATTACTACGGACTAATTATTTCCCCTGATTGTTTTCCAGTTCCAGTTGACAAATCTTCTCACCATGCAGACCACACTTAAGTGCAGATCAGGAAAGGAATCTGAACACAGAACTCGGTGCGGTTAAACGTTGCCCCAGGAGGACCAGCCCCTCCTACCAGTCTGACCTCCATCTCAGACCCTTTTCCAAGGGAAGGACACGATGGCCTCCTAGAGCAAGCTACCATCAACTTAGACTTGCTACCCTTAGGAGAGGGACCCTGGAACCAGCAAATACAATTACAAGCAAAGGAGGGCTCTGACCAAGAAATGCTCACTTTACACCACTGAATGACACAGTGTAAATCTGGTAGTAAATGCAGCAAAGTCAACCTCAAGTGGAGGGCCAGCTAAAGAGCCTCAAAATTGGAATAAGAAAGTAAAAAAGTAGAAGAGGAAAGACACTAAGAGTCTTTTTCTTTGGACAAGTGCCTGTGTGGTAAACCAAAGAGCTGGGACTTTGGAGACAATACATCTGCTCTGGAAAAGGAGACTCAACCATAAGAGTTTAAGGGCCCAGAAGAACAAAACTGTTTTGTTTCTCAAGAGCAGGTGAGAACACAAGTGGACAAAACCACCAGCCTTAAGGTCTGCTACTCCCCTACTCAACACTGTGCAACTCAGAAGGGCTCAAAAACCTATGGCAGAACACGCTAGACCAAAGGCCCCCAAGACTGAGCATGTCCCAAACCCTGCCTGCCCAAAGACTCATCCAGTGCCAGAATCACACACAAGCCCCCTCCATGGAACTCATACACGCAACGGAAACAGACACTGCAGCCTGCAAGTCCAATACTGCTCAGTACCTAATGGCGGGGGGATGGGGCGGCTGAGGAGGTGTGCAGGAGAGTTGACAGATGCACATTAACTGGCTGGCCCCACAGCTACCTATTTACTCGATGGCCTGGGATTATCACAGCCCATTAGTCCACTCCTTCCAGGAGCTGACAGTCCCCCACGCTCTAAAGGAGATCTTGTTGAGGATTAGAGGCACAGACTATGTGCCTCTGAAGCAGAACCCTCTCACTCAAAGAAAGAGTGGCCAACCATCAGTCATAGTAAACCAACCAACCAGAGATACCAAAGTTCAGCTTATAGACTGTGCCTGCCTATCATTCAAGACGTGAAAGAAAATGGCCTGGGACTTACATCAGGAGGGAAACACGGGCTTGGAAACTATGTCCTGGAAACGCACTCTAAGCTCAGTTTTCTGAAACTGTTCCCTTCAAGTCAGATATGCTGTCTCTCTCGGCTCTAACACATTGCCAGCAGGTCCCGGGGGTGGGGTGGGGGGGCGGTGGTCAGACAGAGGTCCTTGAGGAAGAGAGGGCTTCACATGTCTGTTTGGGAGCCCAGAATGCCCTTGAGAAGAGCCGGGCTCAGAAAAAGTGAGAGAACTGGCCGACTTCAGAGCACCGAGGCGGTTTGGGACTCCTGCTCAGGTACGTTGCACTCAGGCAGTGATTCAAGAAGGCAAACTGCTCATGGGGTCAAGGGCCCAGTGCTAGATCCAGGCACTGAGGGAAGAGAGGAAGTGCTAATGGGGTGGACTATGAAACAAAGGAAGAAACCAGGAAGAGTAAAATTCTTTTTGTAAAAAAATTAGCCTGATAGGTAAAAAATATACAAAGTTGAAATTTGTTAAAGACGCTGATAACAGGAAGAAGGACAACTCCAAACCGGTATCTGTTCCCACTTAAGTGCTAACATGACACAGACACAGAGCGCTGCCTTGGGCAGCAGACAGATAAGGAGACATCTGGGGCAGATGAATACAAACACAGCCAGGGCCTGCAATGCTCATTAACGCAACAGCTGACAAACAAATATACAGAAAATTTTAATGGAGGAACCAAAGGAGAAGAGAAAAGGAGAGAAAATCTTAAAACTCAGCCCTGGGCTGAGGAGGCGCCACACAGCACTGAGTCTGGCACAGACAGCGATGGGACGACCGGCCAGGAACTCCTAGAGCAGCTTCTGGTAACAGTGGTGCAAAGCAATGAGAGACATACTGGCCACCAGAAACACGTTTCTTCTTACTTTGGGGATGGGGCAGAGGCAGGAAACACACAAGCCCCCGCCTCGTGGGCAAGGCGCTGCCAATGCTACACTCTGAGTATCTCCAGGCAGTTGTTGTAGCAGATGGCAATCCAGTCGGGCTGAGTCGATGCCCACTGCACGTTGTTGATCTCTCCTTCAGCTGTGTAGGCCAGGATCGGGTCCTCGATGGCCCGGGGCATTTGCTGGATGTCCCAGATGAGAGCCTGGTGATCATCCGCTAGTGACAGAGAAAGCCAGCAGCAAGGTCACAACTCAGGCAAGGAGGAAATCGGTCCCCACATTCGGGGTGGGCGGAGGGATCACAGTTTACAAAGCACTTGCTCACCAAGATCCCAGCGAGGGAGGTTGTATTTCAAGCCCCTGTTTTATAGATGAAGAAACCGAGACTCAGAAATGTTCAGGTACTTGCCCCAAGCCATAGAGCTATGCAGCCAGTGCACAGCAGAGCCAGGACTCAGAGCAAGGCCTCTGATGTGTCCCAGGGCCCCAGTCACTGTGGCAGAGTGAGGATGGCAGAATGGGACCCAGACGGGCACCTCTCACCTGGGGCAAGCATCAGGAAAGGACCAGGGGATATAAAAATTATCCCCAAACATGTCATCTGCAGCCACTTAAAGTACCTGAGTGATTAAAGATCCCTCTCTGATGATTCAGCTTAATGGGATTTTACCCCATATCATGAACTTCTATACTTTGATGAGGTGTTACATAGATTAGGTGAAATGCTGAGTGGACATGTGCTCTTTTTTTTTTATTTTTTTTATTTTTTAAAGATTTTATTTATTTATTTGAGAGAGAGGCAGTGAAAGAGCATGAGCGAGGAGAAGGTCAGAGGGAGAAGCAGACTCCCCGTGGAGCCGGGAGCCCGATGCGGAACTCGATCCCGGATCTCCGGGATCATGACCTGAGCCGAAGGCAGTCGCCCAACCAACTGAGCCACCCAGGCGTCCCTGGACATGTGCTCTTAAAAACAATTTTCCCGGGGCGCCTGGGTGGCTCAGTGGGTTAGAGCCTCTGCCTTCGGCTCAGGTCATGATCCCAAGGTCCTGGGATCGAGCCCCGCATCGGGCTCTCTGCTCAGCAGGGAGCCTGCTTCCTCCTCTCTCTTTCTCTCTCCCTGCCTCTGCCTACTTGTGATCTGTCAAATAAATAAATAAATAAATAAAA
This sequence comes from Mellivora capensis, assembly GCA_004024625.1. Taxonomy (NCBI): domain Eukaryota; kingdom Metazoa; phylum Chordata; class Mammalia; order Carnivora; family Mustelidae; genus Mellivora; species Mellivora capensis. The sequence goes on from PISX010000195.1 coordinate 105,040, forward strand.
TCTTAAAAAAAAAAAACCAAACCAATTTTCCCTAGAAAAGCTACCTTCTTTGCCCTGGGAAGTACCAGAAAGAAGGTAACCACCTCAAAAAAAATACTTAAGCACATGAAAAAGGAATGGAAGAAAATATATCAAAATGAGAACAGTGGTACTATGAGGATGGCATAGCTATGAGCTATGTTTACTTTTTACCAGTCGATAAGTGATCTGTAATGTGGTCATTCACTTTTATAATCAAAACAATAAGTCCTTAGACTTAAGGGAAGAAAAATAAAAAGGCAACGACCTTCAATACCACAGTGTCCCCTGATCCCATCGGCCCATCCTGATGTGAAAACCTGTCTCTGATACACAGGAGATCTGAGGAGCCTAACAGGCCACGCTCATGTGGGCAACACTAGCCTCGTGCCATGGCCATATAACTCAGGCAAGGTACAAGATGCCCTTCCTAGGGACAATCTCTGTCAGGGGCTCTGGGGAGCTGTTTGCAATGCTCAGCACATCTACAGCACTAAGTTCCTTCTCCTTAGTGCCCCTCTCAACCAAGCACATTCTCCAGCCACAGCTCCTTCAGCTGAAGGGACTCTGGACAGGTACAACACACACAGCAGCGAGCAGGGCAAAGGAAGCCACCAGGAGCAGAAGACAAACTTCTACTGGGGGGCACTGGTACCATTCTTCAGGAACAAGGACAATACCATTTTTTCTTCCTTCTCCCACCCTTCCCTAGCCACACCCCTAGGAAAAAAGAAGGCAATCATAAAGGAGTCAGACCACAACCTGAGGTGCAGAGGAAGGCAGAAGGCCCCTAACTGCTCCTCAGTGACATGCAGGCATGGGGAGAGGGCCAAAAACAGGGAAAGGTTCATGCCTTTCAAATGAATACTAAAATAGTGCAAAACCACCAAACTACTCTGCTCCTCTGGCTTCATAATGAGCAAGGAAATGAGGATGTTACTTATGAGTGAGGAAAGGAGAAAGTATGTTAGAAAAGAAACCTTAGGTTTCTTTCTAACATAACATGTTCCAAGCAAAACATCATGGGATGAGAGTGGAATTCTGTCTGTATAAAATAAAGGGGCAGACATTCATACTGGCGGGGCGGGGCGGGGGGGAGGTATGTGGAGACATGTACCCACATAAAAAGGTCTCGAAGGAGACACGCTGCTGTCAGAGGTCACCAATGGAGAATAGGACTGAGGTGGACGTAGGACAGGAAGGAGAAAAGATGACTTTCACCTTCCTATTTTATATACCTCAGTATTATTTTAATTTTTTAAAAGATTTTATTTATTTATTTGACAGAGAGAGAGATCACAAGTAGGCGGAGCAGCAGGCAGAGAGAGTAAGGGAAGCAGGCTTCCCACTGAGCAAGGAGCCCGATGTGGGGCTCAATCCCAGGACCCTGGGATTATGACCTGAGCCAAAGGCAGAGACTTAACCCACTGAGCCACCCAGGCTATTTTAATTTTTAATAATAGACTTACATTATTCCTAGAATAAAAGCACACTGACAGGATATTTTTAAGGGATACTCTTTTTGGTCTGGCAAATGGTAAGGTGGGGACTATAAGTCTCACCCCACTGATCAAGCCACGCAGGGCCTTCAACACCTCCAAAGCCTATTGCAAGGCAGCTCTGTCTCCCCAGGAGTGCCAACTTTGGCCATTCCCAAACATTCTGTTCCACCTAAGAGACACTGCCCCCCTTCTCCACAGTCGTGGATCTGAGTCCTCTGGGCCAACCTGGATTTCAGGGAGGCACAGCCTACAACTGATACATGATGTAAACAGTATAGGGCAGGAGCTCTGCAACCACTGAGGGTACAGGATCTTCTGGAAATGTGGACTACTTCAATTTCACAAGTGGAGGGAGGCTCTCTGTTGAGCTACTTTGCTAAATCTCTCAAACCACCCTTTGGAAATAGCAAAGATTACAGTTCTAAGGAGACAAGAGGGAGACCTCCTCCCCTTGCCCTCCCTATGGCTCGTCCCCACACCCCGCCACCATGATTACCTGCGGTACAGATGTGGCAGGATGAGTGTGGGGCCCAAGCGATGCCGTTGACACATGCTCGGTGGTTGTTCAACCTGGCGACAGGTGTGCAGGGGACTCGGACATCCAGAATCACTACCTGCAGAAATAACAAGTGAACGGCTCAGGAACTTCAGGGTGTAACAGGAAAACAAACAAGACATTACACAAGGAAAACATAATTCTAAAGCATAACGTGTTCATTTGTGGATTTAAGACCATTAGAGGCAGAGGGTCTTGGGCCCAAAAGCAGCTATAGGATTGAGGAAAAAGACAAGACTAAAAGCAAAGACACAGGCAGTTTGTAGTCTACGTCTAAAGCAACGTAGGGTGTTTAGACTGATAAGGAAGGGGAGAAGTAGGAGTAGGTAACATGAGTTTGGATAATAGGACCAGGTCCTGCTTGGTGCTTGTACTAAGAATTCCGCGCATGCTCAGTGGAGAGAATGAGAGGCCTCTCCCTACAATCCCCAAAGCAGAATTTGAAATGTAAGAAGTCTGAGGTACCAGCTTCCCCAAAAGTTAATCACTGCTTCATCTCCACCCACACTTCATTGCTTTTATTAAGAAACAGGTCACGAAGAGTTGTCATTTCTATGTCTGTTTGCTAAAGCTGGAAGAATCTGTCCAGACTACCGAAGAGAAGTGCCTGTTTCTTTACTCAGCACCATAAGCACATATGATTTGGTTTGCTTTTTAGACACTGCTTTTCTTGGCTCCAACGCCAATGCTCCAAGTTTTAAAAAGTTCTTAACACACAGTCCTTGTTTTAGACCAGGCTTACTCAATCCCAGCACTGCTGAATTTTGGGTCTGATCATTCTTGAGTGGGGTGGGGGGTACTCTTGTACGTGGGATGTTTAGTAGGACCCCTGGCGTCCACCCACCAGATACCAGCAGCACTGCCACCTGCCCCCGAGTCACGGCAATCCAAAATGTCCCGACGTTTTTAAAACTCCACTGGAGAGGAAACTGCCACCGGCCGAGAACTACTCTTCTAGCTGCCCTCACTGGTACCACAGACAGGCGGCCATGCCGCGGGCAGGCCGGAGCAGGGTACTCACCTCCATTCCGTCCATGGCCATGGTGGCCAGGTAGTTAGGGTCCTGCTTGTTCCAGCAGAGGCGAAGCAGTGGGTGATGCTGTGGGTCTTCGTAAATGATGGTGCTGTGTTCTAGGTGACGAAGGTCAAACATCCGCACCGAGCCATCAGCGCCCACAGAGGCAAACATGTCCCGGCCACCCCCAGCCCGACTAAATGCAATATCATAGACCTGTTGGTGAATAAGAAGCTTCAGTCAGATTCAGATCTGGGACCTTCTTTTCCTGTATCAGGGAACTCTATCATCCCTAGTTCCCCTCTACCCGCCTCATGACACAGAAGAAGGTCAAGAGAGCCAAACAGTATCTGCGAGTTCTGGCGCCTGAGACCTCTAACCTCCGTGACTTTCTGCAAACTGGCTGGCTTCCTCATGCATTCCTGCTTTCTGAGTCTGTTTCCTCCAACCTTTGTGATAAGACAAAGAGCAGAAACCCTGCTGAGCCGCAGAGCACAGGGGGAGCAAGTGTTCTGTATGCTGTCAGCCAGTGGCTGTCCTCCCCCACAGTACAAAATCCAGACGTTTGTTTCCTGGGCTGTGATGGCTTTCGTTTGTGTGTGATCAGAGACAGACCCATGCCCACATTAAGGCCACTGATTTGAGAGGTGGAGGCAGCCCTCCTGTGGCGCTTACTAGCAGCCACGAGGGTTCTGCTGTGAAACCTGGACCTGAGACTCATTTTCAAGAAAGAAGTAAGAGCAGTTTCAAATCATGGGACACTCGGGGGTTCCTGTCTTCACAAAGAGGTTCGTGAGCACTCCCTTGTCCTAGGACATGCTCTATTCCTCCTTCCAGTTGGTTTGTATTCAGAAGTGAGTCAATTTAGGTTTTGAATCATTGTTTTCTGCATTTATTACCTCCTGCAAACATTGCACACTAATATCTATGAGAAAACAGAGGCAGAGGGCAACAAAGAGCTTCAGAGAAAGAAAGGGATGAAGAGAGACAGGCAAAGCCAGAGCCAGAGCGGAGAGAGAGAAAAACTGAAAAACCAGTGCCAAGGATCTCCTGGGGTCAAAGATAGTGACAGCTGACTTCTGAGGAGACATAAGTGGCATCTCTCACTAAATACTGGGACTCTAGACTTCTTGAGGTTCTGTCTACTAAGGGACATTGCCAAAGGAACATCTATTTTTATGTGACCTCATAAATTCCTTTTCCTCTGGCTGACCGTGAAATCCCACTTCTCTTTCTATGGTTGGAACTAAGAGTGGTTCAAAAGCGGACCGGGCCAGTCATCACAAAGAGGCCTGACAGATCACAGCTCTGTCCAGCACCATCCAGCCATGTTAGGGTGTGGGTATATTTCCAAGATGTGTTGCCCACGGGCTGGCTGCCAAGAACTCCCAGGGACGGTGACACCACGGCTGCACTGCTGAATGCTTAGATGCCACAGGCAATGTGGCTGAGTATGTCAAGCTCTCTCAGCTCCTTCCTCTGTGCTCCATCTGGGCATTTCCTCCTAAACCAAGGGAAGGTGACAACTCCTGGATATATGTTTCCCTCCTCCACACCCAGCCCTGCGGCAGGCGGCAACAAGAAAGACCCACCAAACAAGTCTCCACTTTGACAAAGAGGTGGACTGAGGAAAAGCAAAGGTCTAGCAGGTGTCACTGTGCCTCTGAGAGCCACACTCCCAGGTCTATTTCTTCAAGGCCAGGGTGCTGGCCCAGGGCCCATCTGCCATTAAGGTCCATCCCTGGCCCTTGGCCTAGGGAGAAGCTAAGGTATTTCTCATTCCCTCTCTCTGTACCCTCAAGTGTCTTTGCCAGTGGCTGTGTCCCCTCCGTGGTTGTAGCTTTTGCTGGGGAGACCCAGCTCCAGGAACCCTGTCTCCTCCCTTTGCCCCTCTGGCCTACAGGCAGCAGCAACTTCCTGCTCCTATTCTCCGCATGACCTCACTGCTGCCAGTGTGGCTTCCCAGCTTCACCACCATCTGTGTGAGCAATGCCCTAGGTTAAATCCCAAGTTTAAATATTTAGAGTAGTTGTAGTCTTCTGGGTTGGACCCTGACAGAGAAGAGCAGACGAGGTTGTCACAGAACTAAAATGTAGCAACCTGTTCCACTTGATGTCAAGAAGGTTTCCAGAAGTTCCTTACTGGTCCTCTCTGTCAGACAAACTCTTCCTTTGCCCCTTGGCTTAGCAGCAGCTAAGTTGAGCAATCTTGTAATAGAGCTTACCCTGAGGAGCACAGAAAGCCAAAGACCAATCCCTTTCTAAGAGTGATAACCTTGTTACCATCTTCCCATTCTGAGGACGTCAAGTGTCTGACCTGAGGTCAAGGCATTCCTTTTATCTGTATGAATACTCCTTGCCGAGCAGGGTAAGGGAGAAAAGAAAAAGAAACACGACCCACAGGAAATCAGAGTACAAGAAACATGCAGTGACTCTGGGAGAAAAAAAATTTATGACCAGTTTCCAAAAGCTCTACTCAGAAGAATGCTTTGATCAAAACACAATCACAAATAGCTCTCCTCGGCTTTTCCAACGAACACAGGAGAAACATCACCATGAAAATAAACCATATTCCATTCCAGATCGTATTGAAAGTATTAAGGAACATACTAAAATTTCATAAAACAAGTTGAGAGAAAAAACGATGATTTAGGTTTGTCTGCCAAGAAATTTTCCCTCTTCCTGGTTTCCCCCACTTCCCTCCCCTCCAAAAAGTAAATATATTTCAAGATAAGTGTTATTTTTCAATCCCATCAGGTCCACTAAGAGAGTTCATTATTACAAAACAGCAATCTCTGGCACAAAAACTATATATGTAGATCAGGTTGCTTGTGTCAGCCGAAAAAACACGTTAGTTTACAACAGTGTTGTTTTTCGCTATTCTGACACATTACCATTTTCAATTTCAAGACATCGGCTTTATGATTTTCCACATACTTTGCACAACAGTGAGAGGGTGGTCTGACCTCGAACTGAAGGCACAGAAAGCAGCTGAGGAAAGCAGAAAGAGGAACAGCATCATTACCTCCTTGTCATGCGCGATCAGTTGGGTCTTCACATGACCAGACACAAGATTCACTCGCCCCAACACCTGCCCTGTCTCCAGCCCCCAGATGGTACAAGTCGTATCAATGCTGGAGGTACCTGGAAACAACCAGTGCAAGTCAGTGGCTGACAGGAGTGAGGCTTCCCTCCTTGTGTCTACTGCTCTGTGTAACCCAGGAGACGACATGCCAGATACTTGCTAGGCAACAAGAGTGAAGTATTCAATCCCTACCCCAGGACCTCAGATTCTACTGACTGGAGAGACAAGATATATACACATGGGAAGCTCAGATCCATATGAGGAATTAATAACTACATTCCATATTTGGCCTCTTTCCCTCTGGCCCGTTTTAGGCTGATCCATGGACCGCAGGCCCAGTGTTTTATCTGAGGAAATGCATCTCTGCTTCTTCAAAAAGGAAGACGCACCCCCTCCCTCCCTTACCTAACAGATAAGGATCCACCTCATTCCAGTCAAAGGAAGTTAGAGGAGCACAGAAATCTGAGTTCTTGTTATTGTTTAGCAAACATTCCAGCCGGGTTTCTGTTTCACCAACCTGAAGGAACAACAATTTTTAAAAATCAGCCAGTCTTATCTTCACAGAAAACCTTTAAAAGCTCTGTTTAGACAATATATTATTAAACAGAAGACACAGGAGAAAAACATTATTATCATAGAGTAATAAAATCCAGAGGAACTCCCCCAAATGCTACTTCTTTCCAAGCTTTCTCCTCTGTCCTGCTTTGTTTTTCCCAATTTTCGCCCCGAGATATTCCTAGAGGAGCGGTCTCCTCACCCTGCCTGACCCGGAACCCCTGCACCCTGCCTGGCACTACTCCAGGCCAGAAGAGACACCACTGCGGACGCGCTCAGCCGAGAAAGGAGGTGAGGCTCCATGGTCCACTCACATACTTAACTAGAATCAACGGTCTGGTATTTTGTTTTTAAATCACTCAAAAATATCTTGGCTATAGACAGAGTAACAAGCCTCAAGCATCCCCCCGCCTCCTACCCACCCCACCCGCAGAAGGTTCTCTTCATTTCACCAGGTTAACTGAGCTTCTCAAGTTTCCAGGGCTGACTATAGCCTGACCACAGCAGGACTTCAAGGAATCCCCGCTAGATTTACTAAGGAATCTGCTGAGCCAAACGAGGTCATTCCAGAATCACTCCCATTTGCTTTTCCTGGGCTACAGTGACACTTGCTGCCTCCAACCCCAGTCAGTTCTGCGACTCCACGCTGCTTAATAACAGCTGACTTGGAGAAAGCCCATCGGTCTGGCCACTGACTGAACACCTGCTCACCCTCCACACACGAAGATAGTCGCCACTTGTCGCCAGTAGGTCTGGATAGACGCCTTTTGTGTCGGGGATCCACATGAGCTTTGTCGTGGGGTACGGGTGGTCAAAGGTGTTTCTGCAAATAAACTCCGAACTCTCTTCATCTAAACCAACAAGCTGGACCTGTAACACAACCAAAGCGAGCCATGGAAACATTTGTTTCTGGAACAGCTTCGAATACCTCAGATCCTTCCCCTACCTCCCAACGCCTCGCCTATTCCTGTACTGACACATAAGCATGTATCAAAGGAGCCTTCAAGAAAGCAAACCACTGGGGCACCTGGGTGGCTCAGTTGGTTAAGGGTCCAACTCTGGATTTTGGCTCAGGTCATAATCTCAGTCAGGGTTGTGAGACTGAGCCCCACATCAGGCTCTGAGCTGGACCCAGAGCCTGCTTAAGATTCTCTCTTCCTCTCCTTCTGCCCCTCCCTCCACCCTCCTCCCCAGAAAGAACCCAAACCCACTGTAAGTGGCAAAAAAGTGGTTGCCACTGATTGGCAAAGTTGCCTGGTTTCCAGCCACATTTTCTTAAGAGTTGATTTGGACCAATATTAACTTCCATTCTTTTTTGTCAAACTCAGTTCGGCTCAGTGAGAAATGCCACTCAGTATACAGTTGTTTATTGATTTCCACTGACTGGAAGATGGAATGGGGAATTTTTGGTAAAGATCCATAGTAAGTGGATAAGCACCAACCGGACAGCAGAAAAACAGAAATCCTACTACTGCTGCCTAACTTCAGTCTCAGATACCACTGTCTTCCTGATTCTTTTTTTTTTTTTAGACAATTTCATTTAGGTACGGCTGCATGCAGTAGAAGTCATTTAAGTGTACAGTTCAATGACACATAATGTGTACATGCACAAAGGTATACCACTGGGAAACCCCCCATGGTAATTAAGATACCGAACATTTCTATTACCCCAAAAAGTTCTCTTGGATTCCTGTGCAGTTAACCCCTTACCCGTAGCCCCAAGCAACCACTGATCTGTAGTTCTGGTCTTTCTGCAACACCATACAAAAGAAATCATATGGTCATGAGTCCTGGGACTGGCTACTTCCAGCACAAAGCTCCTGAGATTCGTCCACATTACTGGGTGTATCAGTAGCGCCTTCCCTTTCATTGCCGGAAAACACTGCATTATGCAGAAACACTGTAATTTATGTATCCATTTACCAGCTGGTGAACTTTTAGGTTATTTCTAGTTTGGGACCATTATAGATATTGCTATGAATACTTATGCGTAAGTTTTTCTTGGACAAGCTTTCATTTCTCTTGGGTAGACAACTGAGAGTAGAACTGCTGGGTCATGTTGTAAATGTAGGTTTAACTTGCTTAGAAGACAAATGGCCAACTGTTTTCTGAAGTGGCTATGTCCTGCATTCCACTATATTCCACTCCTCTAATATAAGAGAGGTCCACACCCTCCACATCCCTGGTCAATGCTTGGTGTTGCCAGCTTTAAAAAAAAAAAAAAATCATTCTAACAGGTGTATAGCAATATATTAAATTGCATTTTCTCACTAATGATACTGTGTATCTTTTCACATGCTTATTCTCCACTGAAGCCTGTTCAGATATTTTGTCCTTTAAAAAAAAAAAAAAGACTTGGCTTTTTAGACTCAGAAAAATTGGTCAGAGAGTAGTGTTCCCATGTACCTCCTGCCCACACACGTACCCACCACATCCACTATCAAAGCACCTGCCCCAAAATGGTACATTTGTTCAACTGATGAACCTACATTGACACATAATCACCCAAAGTCTATAGTTTATAGAGTTCACCCTTTGTGTTGTATGATCTGTAGATTATGACATGTATCCACCAGACATGTATCCACCATTATGGAATCATACAGAATAGTTTCACTTCATCCTTTACCAGGTTGTTTTCTTTTTTATTGAGTTTTGATAGTTCTTTGCATATTCTGGATACAAGCCCCAGTTGTGTTTTGCAACTATGTTTCCAGAGTCTACAACTGTTCCACCATTTTCTTTCAGTGTTTTTTGAAGAATAGAAATTTTATTTATTTTTAAAAGCTGTATTTATTTAAGTAATCTCTACACCCAACGTGGGGCTCAAATTCACAACCCGGAGATTAAGAGTCACGTATGCTCTACAGACTGAGCCAGTCAGATGCCCCAAAGAACAGAAATTATAAATTTTGAGGATGTCTGTTTTTTGTTTGTTTGCTTTTTTTTTTTTCTAAACTAAAGTTTTTTGTGTCCTTGCTAGGAAATCTTTGCCCCACTGCAGGCCAAAAATTTTTTTCTTATGTTTTCTTCTAAAAGTTTTATAGCTTTAGGCTTTACATTTACATTTCATGTTAATTGCTTTGTACGCTGTGAAGTATGAATCAAGGTTCACTTTTTTTATATATGAGTGTCTGACTGTCCCAGCATCATTTGATAAAAACTATCCTTTCTCCTTTGAATTACTTTGGCCACTTTGTTGAAAATCAACTGACCATGTATTTGTTTATCTATTTCTGAACTCTCTATTCTGACCTACTGATCTATAAGCCTATCTATTTACCAGCACCACACTGTCTTGATTATAGCAGCTTTCCAGTGAAGTCCTGAAATCAGATGGTGTGAGTTCTTCAACTGTTTTTTGTTTTGTTTTGTTTTTGTTTCAGAATGATTTAGCTATTCCATACATTTGCTTTTCTGTGTAAATTTTAGAACCAGCTTGCTAAATTCTACAAAAAGCCTGCTAAGATTTGGCTTGGGATTGTGTTGCACCTACAAATCAGTTTGGAAAACTGCTCTCTTAACAATAATGAGTTGTCTAGCCCATAAACAGCCTATTTCTCCATTTATTTAGGCCTTAATTTCTTTCAGCAGTGTTTTGGAGTTTTTAATGTACCAGTCTTCCATTTTTTTCACTAACTTTATTCCTAAGTGTTTTTTATCCTATTATAAATGAAATTGTTTAAAAAATTCCATTTCCAATTGTTTATTGGCACTATATGGAACTGACTTTTGGACATTAATCTTGAATCCTATATCTTTGGTAAATCGGTTATTAGGGTTTTTTTTTTGTTTTTTTTTTTAATTTATTTATTTGTCAGAGAGAGAGGGAGAGAGAGCGAGCGAGCACAGGCAGAGTGGCAGGCAGAGGCAGAGGGAGAAGCAGGCTCCCTGCCGAGCAAGGAGCCCGATGTGGGACTCGATCCCAGGACGCTGGGATCATGACCTGAGCCGAAGGCAGCCGCTTAACCAACTGAGCCACCCAGGCGTCCCAGTTATTAGTTTTAATAGCTTTTTTTTTTTTGGTAGATTCCTAAGGATTTTTCTATGTATATTTATAGATCTTGCCATCCATGTCTTTTAAAAACTTCATAATGACTAAGTCTAAATATTCATTTTTATGGAATACCTACAGGCATTCAAAGATCAAAAAATATAATGTGTTAGGGGAGATGATGTATGAAGATGTAAAAGGAGAAAAAAACCCACTGTCCTAAAACACAATAACACAATAACAATGCCCTAAGATAGCAATAAAAGTGATATCACAGGTAATACATGACAAGCTGCTTATGTAGAACATAGATAACTGGTAACAGTTTAGAAGAAAGCAGTAATTCAAAGGAAAAGTAGTTAGGACTTGAGCAGTCTTCAAAAGCGCGTGGAAAGGTTCTGGGGAGGCAGAGAAGAAATGGACGGCACCCCAGGCAGATGGGAGAGAAGGAACAAATCAATGTACTAAGGCGACAAACTAAATGACCTAGCTGCTGGCAGCATGAAAACCTGTTTGAGAGGAACTATCTGAGAGAACAGTGCAGACAGGGCTGGGAAGGTGTGCCTGGGGCAGGCTGCAGAGCCCTGAAAGTGAACTGAGGACCTAGGTGGGCTTTCCCCTCAGATATTCAAGGCTCTTCACCCCAGCCCTAGCCTAACCTACTTCCACTCTTATTTATCTAGTCACTGCTTCTCATCTTTTTAAGGTTCCTTTCCTTACACGGCCCTTTATGCTTGCAAAACCCTCCTACCTCCTTTCCATCGACCTAAATTCCACCCAATTTTAATACAGCAGAGTGGCATCAGGAACCAGGGCCCTTTCCTTACCACTTGCTAGCTGTAGGACATGTTACTTAACTTTGCTAAACTGGTTTTCCCATCTGTAAAGTGAAGACATTCAGTTACCTAAGAGTTCTTAGCAACACTTTTTGCTTAGGCTAGTATACACTCATACTCAGAGTATGAGCTTTTAATATTACTACTATGTCTCACCTCCTTCATAAACCACCTGCAGTCTTCCTGGTACAGTGCTCTTTCTGCACTGATCTGTACCATCCATTTGGTGAGTAACCCCATACTGCCAAATCAAAGTACTTAGATTGCTGTCTTCTGCTATTTCACTTAGTAAATGCCTTAAAAACAGGACCTGTCTTACTTCTCTTTGTACTACAGACAGCAGTGGTGGTCTCCAAATTTGGCCATCAAATTTACCTAGAGCTGGGGCCCCCAACTCTAGCCCAAGATTCTGACTCAACAAGTGTCAAGTAGGGCCCAGGAATATATTCTTAAGAACTTCCCTGGGTGACTGATTCAGCAAGGTCTGACAACCTCTGCACGAACAGTACTGAACCCAGGGAAGAAGTAGGTAATGGCTGGGATTTCATCTTTCCTAAATCTTCCCAAAGACTTCATGTGTTTGCACAGACACCTGTTTTATCCTTAACCTGACTTTAGCTCTTCTGCTCTAAGTTGCCAACCGAGTATCCAGAGGAATAACAACTGGCTCTCACTGTTATTCAATTTTTTTTGTTCAGATATTCACACGTTTAAAATGTGACGATGAAAGAGAATGGAAGTTCTCTGTGAATATTCGCCTAATAGAGAGCAGAGGGTAAAGTCTCCCATTAACTCCACCCCCAATTCAACTTATTCTCAAACCAGCTGGATTTGTATCTTTCCAAATGGTCCTCTGTGCATTTGTATGCATATGTATGTGATGGGATGTTTTAAAAAACATAAAGAGGCTTGGACCACAAAATGTATTCTGCAACTTGCTCTTAACAACTTTTCCTGGAAGGTCTTCTCAGGTTTACCTTATTCTTCTATAGCAGGCCATGTTAAGCACACCATAATTTATTAACCATTCATAGTTATTGTGGTTATAACCCATTGTTTTGCTATTATAAACAATACTGTGTACACATGTGCAAATGCTTTATTGGATAGATTGCTAGATGTGTAACTGTTGCATCACATTTTAAATGTTCCATAGAAACTATGAGATAATATGTGTTGTTTTAAGGTTAAAAAAAAGTTAATAGATTTGACCCAAAGGCCTTTGAAAGGCTGCTTCCATTTACATTTTCTTGAACAGTGTGTGAGTGCCATTTCTACTGGCACCGTAACTTTTAAAACACTGAAAATAGGGTGCCTGGGTGGCTCAGTCATGAAGTACTGTCTTTGGCTCAGGTCCTGGGGACCTGGGATTGAGCCCCACATCGGGCTCCCTGCTCCATGGGAGGCCTGCTTCTCCCTTTCCCATTCCCCCTGCTTGTGTTCCCTCTCTCACTGTGTCTCTGTCAAAGAAATAAGATCTAAAACAAACAAACAAACAACCCCCCCCAAAAAACACCTAAAAACAACTTTTACATTTTTTGCTAATCTGATGGATAAAAAGGGTATTTCACCAATGGAATACTATGCAGCCATCAAAAGAAATGAAATCTTGCCATTTGTGACAATGTGGATGGAACTAGAGGGTATCATGCTTAGCGAAATAAGTCAATCGGAGAAAGACAACTATCATATGATCTCCCTGATATGAGGAAGTGGAGATGCAACATGGGGGGTTTGGGTGGTAGGAAAAGAATAAATGAAACAAGATGGGATCGGGAGGGAGACAAACCATAAGAGACTCTTAATCTCACAACACAAACTGAGGGTTGCTAGGGGGAGGTGGGTAAGGAGAGGGTGGTGGGGTTATGGACATTGGGGAGGGTATGTGCTATGGTGAGTGCTGTGAAGTGTGTAAACCTGGCGATTCACAGACCTGTACCCCTGGGGGTAATATTACATGTTAATTTTTTTAAAAAGGGTATTTCACCATTTTACTCTTGAAGCTGAGCATATTTGTTTACTATTTCTACTTCTGATTAACAGTAACAAGTTAACTATGTGTATGCTTACGATGGGTCAAGTACAAGCACTGGGCTTACTGCTGTACATGCACTACCTCTAACCCTCTCAATATCTTCACAACAACCCAGGTACTGTTCTTCCTCCCACTTTTCTAAGATCTTGAATAAAGGAGACAGTGAGTAACCTGCCCACAATCATGAAGGTGCCTTTTAAAGATTTTATTTCTTTATTTGAGAGACAGAGGGAGCATGTGTGCGTGCTCGGGGAGGGGCAGAGGGAGAGGGAAAGAGAAAATCTCCAGCAGATTCCAAGCTGAGGGTGGAGCCCCACTTGGGGATCAATCTCAGAATCCTGAGACCACGACCTGACCGAAATCAAAAGTAGGATACCCAACCGACTGAGCCACTGAGATGTCCCCTGAAGCTGCCTTTTAAATACAGATAATCCTATCTCACAGCCCAAGCTCACTATGCCAAAAAAGATTAACTTAAAACATTTGCCCAGTTTATTCTACTGAGCCGTGTCCATCTTTTTCTTCTCGATTTATAGGAACTCTTATAGATGGTCACTGTGCTTTTGATAAATCTGCCCATAAAACTCTTGAGGTGGAGCCTTTTTGGGAGTAGATCCTTGGCTACATTTTCAATTCTTCAAAAAACCCTTAGGAATTTAATCATTCAGATTTCCTACTGAAATTTGGTACTTTGTTTTGCCTTAAAACCATGCTTTATCTAGGCTTTTGACTATAGTCTAAAAAAACTGTTAGTAGCACTCTTGATCTTTACACCTCACTTCCTACCCCATATGTCCACTTATGCCCACAGGAAAGGGAGTTTCTAGGGCACCTGGTGGCTCAGTTGGTTAAGCATCTGCCGTCCAATCAGGTCATGATCCCGACGTCCTAGGATCAAGCCTTACATTGGGCTCCCTGCTCAGTGGGGAGTCTGCTTCTCCCTTTCCCTCCTCCACAGCGCCTGCTTGCACTCTCTCCTCTCACATAAATAAATAATCTTAAAAGGGGGGGATTTCTGTTCCTGTCCTGTCCCCCATGGGAAGAAATACTGAGGGTGAGGAGTTCTGTTCTTGCATCGCTACCCTTAACTAGTTCCAACTGCTAAAATGGCCAAAGCCCTGAGCCAGGCACATGGACATGCCTCACTAGGGGGACTGCTGCTCTGATAGGTAGGCTCAACTGCACTCTTGCTCCTTCCCATCCTGCTTCTACATAGAGAGGCAAACCAGCCTGCTCATTATGGGTCTGAGCATCCTTTGCCCCAGCTTCTCTCTACCTTCAGCTGAATAGGTGAGGTCAGGCTGGGTCTGCCCATAAATTAGATGGAAAAGCAGAAAGTCCACTTGGGCTTTAAGGCTAATCTGCACTTCTCCAATTTAATTTACCAGGGAGTAGCATCAGATTGGAGGTACTCGTTCACTCATTACTAGAGTGGGGCTAGATTTCTCCCTTGGCTGTTATTATTACTCGTTGTTAAGAAGGTCCCAAGGGGAAAGGGGGTGACTGATAAAATTCAGACACCAAACTTCTACCCTAAAACCCCTATCATTATATCTTCTATTATTTTCTTGCTCAGACTTACAAGTTCTAACTAAACAATTTTTCTTTTTTATTTATTTTTAATGATCTGTCAATTGGGTTTATTTTATTCTTTAAATGAACTTTTTTAGATTGTAAAAGAATTATAAAATGTATGACCAGTGTATAAAACCAAAGTACAGGTATACAAAAAAAGTGCAAAACTTCTCCCCATCCCATCTCCAATATATCACAATTACTTAGGCTATGTTGCTTCTTTATGCTCAAATTATATAATATATATTAATATAATGTATATATATTATACACACACACAAGTATAGGGTTTTCCCTTAACTTTTAGAAAAATGGAATACTATATCCAATGTTATGAATCTTTTCATTAATTTGACAAAATAAGGACATCCCTCAAGTGAATACATAGATCCAAATCATTCTTTAATTGATGCATATTTCATAGAATAAATATACCATATTATGTGGCTCCACAACTCCCCTAATGATGTATGTTGTTTCCCTTTTTTTGCCACTACTTACATGACTTGTACATATGTGCTTATGTACTATCTTTACTTCTGGAGGCCAATCTCAAGAATGAGACTGCTGTATTTGAAGGTATGCATATTTTATTTTAATGCAGCAATACTTGCTTTAATTAACTTATTTTTTATTTTATTTATTTGACAGAGACACAGTGAGATGGGAACACAGGCAGAGGGAGTGGGAGAGGAAGAAGCAGGCTTCCCAAAGAGAGCCTGATGCGGGACTCGATCCCAGAACCCTGGGATCATGGCTTGAGCCGAAGGCAGACGCTTAACGACTGAGCCATCCAGGTGCCCCTTTTTATTATTTTTTTTAACTTTAAGTAGGCTCCACGCCCAAGCCCAATGTGGAACCTGAACTCATGACCCTGAGATCAAGAGTCACACACTCTACCAACTAAGCCAGCCAGGCACCCTAAGGTATGTGCATTTTTTATTTTAAGGGATGATGATTTACTTTCCAAATAGGCTGTAGCAATTCAGACTCCTACTGGCATATATAAGTGTTCATTTCCTCATACCACCACCGACACTAGAAGCAGTTAACTTAATTTTTATAAATTTGAAAGGAAAAAAAAGTCACAAGGTCAATTCTCATTTCCCTTAACTACCTGTGAGGTTGAGCATCTTTTCCTATTTGTTGAGCATTTGTTTGCATTCACTACTTTGAAAGGCTATTTATACTGTCCATTTTTTTAAAGATTTTATTCATTTATTTGACAGAGAGAAAGTGTGCACAAGTAGGCAGAGGCAGGCAGAGGGAGGAGAAGCAGGCGCCCCACTAAGCAGAGAGCTTGATGTGGGGCTCAATCCCAGCACCCCGGGATCATGACCTGAGCCGAAGGCAGACACTTAACCAAATGAGCCACCCAGGCATCCCACTTTGCCCAATTTTTTTATCACACTAAGTACATTAACCTGTCATGTTTTGAAAATATTTCCCCTGGCCTATCATTTGTCTTTTGACTTTGTCCACAGCATTATTTTTTCACAAAGAAATGTTTTATTTGTATGGAGTATATTCTGTCAATCTCTTCCTTGTTTGACACTGGATTGAATGACTGGTTTTAAGACTGCCTTCTCCTCTGCTCACCCCCACTGCTTCACTACAAATTTCCTAGTCCATTTTCTCTTATTATTGCTTGTGAGACTTAACACTTAAATATTTTATCTAGAATTGATTTTCACATACAAAGTGAATTAGCAGGCTCTACATTTTTCTGCCAGATGGACAGCTAATTATGCCATAAATTTATTATCTTTTTTCATAGTGAATTAAGTAAGGTTCTACCTTACCAAATACTACATTTCTTTATTAAGATTATTTATTTATTTATTTGACAGAGATCACAAGTAGGCAGAGAGGCAGGAAGAGAGAGAGGAAGGGAAGCAGGCTCCCTGCTGAGCAAAGGGCCCGATGTGGGGCTCAATCCCAGGACCCTGGGATCATGACCTGAGCTGAAGGCAGAGGCTTTAACCCACTGAGCCACCCAGATGCCCCCAAATACTACATTTCTATACACACTCAGATCTGCTTTGGAACATTCTATGTGGTTCCACTAATCTCTCTGGGTATAACTATACCAATTCCAGTATATTTATTCTGTTCTGGTAGGGCAACCGTTCCCCTCTATTTTTCAACACATCCTTTTTCCTCATAATTTTTTTTTTTGACATTTGTATACATTTATTTTTAAGGCTCTGGCAACAATCAGTATTCCAATTCTGGCCCTGCCTTTACCATCTATATCAATCTGGACAAGTCATTTACCATAGCTGGGCCTCAGTTTTCTCATCTTCCCTTAAGCTTTGATATATAATAATTTTTCCTAATCTACTGGCTTCCATTAAAAAATGTTTTCTTAATAGAGGTCCATTTTTATAAATTGAGTTATCTTTTTAAAAAGTGCCATTATTTTTACAACACAAATCTTACATATTCTTAAGCATATTGTCAGATACTTAAGGGGGCACAATCTATAATAATTGCACATTTGTAGACACTGCTCCATTACCTGCTGTCATCAAATGTGTATGCCTAATTTCTCCCCTTCAGGAAGACTCAACTGTTTGGCCTGGCTGCCCAAGATTCTTTCTTCACAATTAAAATAGAGTAATTTTCCTAGGAAAGTTTTCAGTGTCAATTGTTTTGCGTCCATTTTTCTTGAAAGATGGCTTAAACTTATTTCTTCAAACCTTTATTTCCATAAAGTCTTTAATTACATAGTTGAGCTTTTGTTTCATTTCTTTGATCTTCTGTTTCCAGGGACACCAATTATACCTAAGTTATATCTTCTTTGTTTTCTGCATCTACTACAGTTGTTTATTTCCATTTCATTTTCTCAACTGTCTTTCTTATCCTTCACTAAGTTTTCAGCAGTTTGTATTTGTTTTTATTCTCTTTGGTTTTTAATTCTGTGGTAACTTTTGTTTTCTCTTCCACTATTTTCCTGGGCTCTACCTGCTGTTGATCCATTTCCTCCTACCACTGTGCCTTATTTTACCCGATCTTCTGTATCTCTGCTTTGAGTTCTTTATTTCCTTAAGTTCTTTGAATTTATGGTGGCAAGACTGGCCATTAATTTTCATATGAGGTTAAAAAAAAAAAAAAAGCATACATTTTTCTAGTGTGGGTACTTTACCTGCCACTTGTTTCCCATATTTTCCTCTTTTCTATAGTATCTTTCTATAGCTGTTGTGCTGGTTCCTTTTGATTGAGGCAAGTTCTTCCTATGTGCTCTGAAAGAAGCCCCTGTGGGAGAAGCCAGGGCCATGTTCCAAGTTACCAGAAACACACAAAAGCTTTTGCATTTCTCCAGCCAATAGGGATGATAAACTGTCAAGCGGCTCACAATTCAACCTCTCTTCCAACCTGCCTTATCTGCTGCTTCAAGAAAAGATGGCACATTTTTGTGTCTCCTAGTATAGCTCAGCACCCCTCTTATCCAAGGTGTCAAATGGAGAAGTGCCTGCTGCCAGACGGTGCACCCTCTTCTTACTGTCCCAAACAAAGGATTGCTGATTTTGCCTGTCAAAGTCCTATTCTGGAGAACTGTATGAGTTTAAAATCTGAAGCCAAAGATCTCCTTTCTTAGCATTTTCCTATACCCATGGTATCTTCATTATCCCTCTGTCCTTCCTCAGTTCCCATCGGGAGCATAAGGAAAAATTATCTGACTTTAAATATCTTATTGTCGGGGTGCCTGGGTGGCTCAGTGGGTTAAAGCCTCTGCCTTTGGCTCAGGTCATGATCCCAGGGTCCTGGGATCGGGCCCCACCTTAGGCTCTCTGCTCGGTGGGGAGCCTGCTTCCTCCTCTCTCTGCCTGCTTCTCTGCCTACTTGTAATCTCTGTCTGTCAAATAAATAAATAAAATCTTAAACATCTTATTGTCAACACTTAGGTTGCCCTCGTCCTTTTTTCCCTATGTCTTCCCTGTCCTATCAAACTTTTATCTCCCACTTCCACAGCCTTTCTGCACCTATTGCTTCACAATGCTTTACCCCAACATGTGAAAAAAAAATGCCCCTAAAAAGAACAGGCTGTAAAAATTATTTTTACTTATTTTAAAACTGTGGATATTACTATGTCAGATGCCTCTTAGGATGCATATATGCAGGATGCCTGGGTGACACAGCCAGTTGAGCATCCAACTCTGGTTTTGGCTCAGGTAATGGTCTCGAGGTCATGGGATAGACACATGATAGAGCCCGGTATTGGGCTCCATGCTTCGTGTGGAGTCTGTTTGAGACTCTGTCTCCCTATGCCCCTGCCCCCACCCTGCCCCCTCACATGCGCACACGCTCTCTCGCTTTCTCTCTAATAAATAAATCTTAAAAGAAGCTATATGCGATATAAAATATTTATTAAGACTTGACCACATCTTCACTTTCAAATGCTTTCATGAATAACATGAGTTACTATCCACATTACACACATCTTACGCTTTAAAAAATTTAAAAGGTACCATGTCTATCTTGTTATCAAACACTCTTTGAGGGAGGAACCTGTGTATTCTACTTTATTACACACACTGCTAGTACCATAACATGAAGGCACATGTGTATGTATATACAAAACTCCTTTTTCTTTTCTTTTCTTTTTTTTTAAGTAGGTTCCACATGCAGCATGGAGCCCAATGTGGGGCTAGATCTCAAAACCCTCTCAAAACCTCTCAAAAACCTGAGCTGATATCAAGAGGCAGATGCTCAACCAATTAACGGAGCCACCCAGACATCCCTGTATATATTTAATTTTTTTAAAGACCTCAAGTTATGAAAATCAATATACCACTCCAGTCAGTGGAACATTTTCTATGATTGTTAATATAACTAAAATTAGCTGAGCAAAATCCTGAGAGAATAAACCAGCTTTTCTTAATCTTTTCCATTTGTCCTCCCTTCAAGCCCTTTCCTGACTGATTATTGTTGATCAATGTCTGCAGAGAAGTCCTGCCTTGTCAAACTTTGAGATGAATTCTGGCATACTACCCCTTTGGCTCCTAGCTCAGAGGCTAACCAATCAGCTCTGGCATCCTGGCCTCAGGCAAGCCAGACTACCTACAGAACAGAGATTCAGTCCTTGTTCAAATCACAGCACCTCCAGTAAGTCTGTATGAACCAAGTTAGGACAAAAAGTAATAAAGCAGCAGCACTTTTATCCAGTGGTCCCATGGAGGAATTAGTCCTCTCACTGTCTAGAAGAAAGAAAAGAGGAAGTTAAAACCAGAAGAGTTTTATATTTTAAATTCCCCTGCTGACAGTCTTGCAAAGGACTGATGGAGCACTGCAAAATTCCAAGTCTCACAAATCCTTAGGTGTACTAAAACACTTAGTCTTTTCTGTTGTCAATTTCACATCTGCTAACAAAGGCTACAGAAGGTTACTAAGTATCATCATCGTGCCCCAAATACATAAATATGTGTCCATATATATCTGTTGAATTAAATGAAGAGATTCCTAAAGGGCTGCCACAAATACTAAGAAGTGAAAATTTATATGCCAGAGTCAAAAATCATGATGTGCCAAATAGATAAACTGCTTTAAAATCTCAGAGGAATCAACACAGGCTGAAAAGGCAAGCATTCATCCCATGTGTATTTCAAGTACAAGGTGGTCTCACCCAGATTCACTATCAGTATTCTTCAAAAAGCATCAGGTATACCTATATTTCTCTCCTCAGAACCTTATAATGTTTTCTAGATGCTAAACCTTAAAGCACGATGGTCAGCTAGATAAATATTAGGGCAAAATAAATCCCTATGACTCTGCCAATTCTATTCAAAACCAAGTCTGAAACATGCAACTAAATGAAACAGAAGCCCAGGAACTGCTACTCATCTTTTGCCCTAAAACAGGGCAAATAACACCTGCAAACTCAGGAGACATACCAGCATTCTTGTATCAGCTACTGTGTCTAAGTCAGGTAGAACAAGAGAAAACGGCCTTAACCTAGTACATTACAGTAGTTGGAGTCTGACTACAAGAACCTTCTAGACCACAAAAATGGGTTTACTTGAAAGGAATCAAGGGATTTTTTTTTCCCCTCTGGGTCTTTAAAGGCAGAGGAATGAACACAATGACATTTTGAGGTAGTTTTCTGGCCTGGGGTCATTATTCCTCTCTGGAAAATACAAATCACATTTACATAACACCGATATAATTCTCCTTGATTATATTTCAATTATCCAGATACAGTAAAGATGATGATTAAATAATTAATAGCCCACATTTCTGAACTGCTTACCATGTATGTCCGGGGCAGAGTTCCTAAACCCATTACATATACATTAGCTCATTTAATCTTACTTATTATCCTCATTTTATAGATGAAGAAACTGAGGCACAGACGTTAACTTGCCCAAGGCCGCACAAACTGGGAAGAGGCAGGACTAACACAAAGTACGTCAAAGGGGCATCTGGTAACAGAGCTTTCTGCATGGGACCGAAGAGAAGAATCAATGCTCAGGTGCATGTGATAGGATTTCTGCCTCTGGTCAGCAGTTGTCAAGGTAATCCCAGGGTAATGTTCTTAGAGTGCCATCTGCACCACCTGTTTCTTAATCAGCTGAGCATCTGTTAACTTCAGGGGTGGAGCCCAGGAATGTGCAAATCCCTCAGGGGAGTGTCAGATACACCCTACGATTTAGAGAACCACCATTCCAACATCAGTGCTGCTATATCCCCCAGCAGAGACCATAAGGAGAAAAGATGAAACACAATTAGTGATCATGGGACTTTTTATTCTAGGTGTAGTTGATGGAATCCAGTTCTTTACTCTGAAACAATTCCCAAATTTATTCAGAAAGTGGAACACTTGAAAGTCAAGTTGTTCTTGAATTGTAAATAAATTTAATTCTATTCTCCAAATACAAGTAATTTATAGGAAAAACATGATTACATTACTACAGAAAACTTTTAGGAATTATTATCATGTATTCTTATGTCAGTGTCTCCAGGGTAAGAAAGATGAACACTTCTGGACTTTTTCACCAATGTTAAAAGCTGCATCCATTTATTTTGCCCTCTGCTGGCAATTATTGTCGACAGCAAGCAGAACACAATGAACCGAAAAAATCAGTAACTTTTAAATTCCTCTAAACTGTGAAGTCTGGCACCTCTTTGGTAAAAGTCTTTTCCAAAACTGAGCCTAAAAGGCCCTGTGTTAAAGAGGTATTTACTGCTCACCAGTCCCCAGGCACAGAACTTTTACATAAAGGTTTCTTAACTTGAGGTCCATCAGTTTGAACTGGAAAATCACATTCATATTTTCACTAACCTTTGACTGAAATTTAGCATGTCCTTCCATTAAGAAGGAAGGCAGCTGCTTATAGCCATGTCAATATTTGACTCTGTCACTGACAGAAATTAGATTTTTATCATATCACATTACTATAATGAACCATCTTAAAATGCTATTTACCCTCATCACTACTTTAAAATTATAGTAATAATTACACTGGATGGTGTAACTTAATGAATTAATTTAAAAGTATAGGGGCACCCGGGTGGTTCAGTCAGTTAAGTGTCCAACTCTTGGTTTTGGCTCAGGTCATGATCTCAGGATCCTGAGCTTGAACCCCATGATGGGCTCTGAGCTCAGCAGGGAGTCTGCTTGAGATTCTCTCTCCCTCTGCCCTTCCCTCACCCTCTAAAAAATTTACATATTACTATAGGCCCACTTTTAAAAAAATGTTTTTGATAACTGTAATTCAATATAATAGATTTCCTTCACATTCTTATTATATATTTTACGCATTTGAAAACGTAATTATAGGGGCGCCTGGGTGGCTCAGTGGGAAGCCTCTGCCTTCAGCTCAGGTCATGATCCCAGGGTCCTGGGATTGAGCCCCGAATCGGGCCCTCTGCTCAGCAGGGAGCCTGCTTCCTTCCTTTCTCTCTGCCTGCCTCTCTGCCTACTTGTGATCTCTGTCAAATAAATAAATAAAAATCTTAAAAAAAAAAAAAAAAAGAAAACGTAATTATGAAAAGAGGTCTATTGGCTTCAGCTTGCCAAAGGTGTCCATGGCAAGCACACACACACACACATGTTAAGAACTCTGACCTAGACAGGTTGGTGCAGAAAAACAGTTTTAAGATACTGTGTTGCCTACGTCATGCAAGTGAGTTAAGATAGAGCTAACTGCTTATGGTGTGACTACTAGGATTATTAATTTACATTTCACTACTAAGATCCACACTTCCTGTGTGCCTGACACAAGAGTTCCATTAGCTTGCTAAATGAAAGGACAAACTTTGGGGTGCATGGGTGGCTCAGTCAGTTAAGCTGCTGCCTTCAGCTCAGGTCATGATCCCAGGATCCTGGGATCGAGCTCCACATCCAGCTCCCTGCTCAGCGGAGAGCCTGCTTCTCCCTCTCATCTGCCTGCCGCTCTGCCTACTTGTGCTCTCTCTCTCTCTGACAAATAAAATCTTCATTTAAAAAAAGAGAAAGGACAAGCTGTGGGGTAGAGTTCCTGTAAGTGAGGACCCCAGTTACTTCACTGATTCCACTAGTAGCCTAACTTTGGCTTAGTCTCCTTTCTTAGAAATGGGGCTGCTAGTCCTTACCCAAACTGACTCTGGAAGACCTTGCCCCCCCCCCCCGAAAAAAAGTACATCAATTTGTGTAAAAAATCCCAAGCCCTTTGAAAAATATATTGTACTTTTTAAAAAAACATATATTCTCAAATAATAGTTCTAGTAGTCTCAATTTTACTAACACAGACAGTTTCCACATCAGGACCTTGAATTCCATTCCATTCTGAAGATTACCATGGGAGGTAAGGAAGAGCAAGCCATTACAGAAAATAAAACTATGTCTCTCTCAGGACTCTTTTTGTGGACAATGGGTGGACTTCAATATCATCGAGTAGTCCCTGGGATTTGTGTGTAAACTGTGTGTGTTATATCTGGGCAATCAGAGTCCATCGCTTTCATCAATTTCTCAAAGGGAATTTCAGAGGGGAGCCCGGGTGCCTCAGTCAGTTAAGCTTCCGCCTTCGGCTCAGGTCATGAGCCCTAGGTCCTGGGATGGAGGCCAGCGTCCAGCTCCCTGGTGAGCAGGGAGTCTGGTTGTCTCTCTCCCTCCTCCACCCCACCTCGTGCACATAAGTTCACTCTCACTCTCTCTCAAATAAATAAATAAAATCTTTAAAAAGGGGGGAAGGTTCCTGAAAAGTTGAGACCTAGACTCTAATGCTTCTCCAACACTGTAAACAAACTCACAATGTACAAATGTTTTTTGACAGGACCTTTATGTGTAAAAAAGAACTCTTCTCCTACAAGAAACTGTGATTCAGAAATAAGATTAACCTGTACAACACGTCACAGCTATTCAGTGGACTAAACAGAATCAAACTCCACCCAGCTTCCCCACCCCCCGCCCCACCCCCCCCACCCCACCCCGCCGCCTCCCGCCGCCCGCACCATGCCTATCACTGGCCCCAAAGTTTCATTTTTCTTAGGTCATGGTGTTCGTGGTGTCAAGCAGGAGTATACGGCTTTAAACACCACTAGCCAAGGCTCTAGGTTGATCTGATCATTCTCACAGTGCTTAATACGGAAAGTGGAAGAGATTAAGGGATAAAGAAAAAGAAAATTCTTCCCACTGACATATTCAACAACTTTCAGAAGTAAATTCATGTTGCAATGTCAGCTTAAAAGCTTCCTATTGCCTGTGCTTCTATGAAAGATCCTCAAATGGTCAATGTCAAGAAAAACTTACTACTTAAGGTTACACTTCTGTATCACCATGAAAGAAGCCAAGAAGACATTAGGAAAGCGTCATCCTTCTCTATTCAGGAAACGGTGGCACGATCACGGTCAGAGACCAAAATTTCCAAAAAGAGATCACTTTTAAGAGAACAGATGTGAGGCAGCAACAGCAGTGACACTCCCGGCAGACAGGCTGCGGGATCCATGAAGGGTACCTGGGGGTGGGAAGAGGCGGGGAAGCCTGCACAGTAAGCAGCCCTAACAGAAACCTAGTGTAGCCAAAAGTGTATGACCACCAACTGAGGCACCAGCATCTTCATAGCCATCCCTCTCTCTTCCCCAGGCCGCCCCCCAGCTGAAGCAATGCGGCGGGAAGGGAGACGACTGGCGTGATAAACTGGGTAGCTTTTGGGTGAAAAGTCAAGTTTGAGAGCCATCTCCCCCCACTAAATAGCTGTCTGACCCGGGCAAGTCACACACGGTGCCTCAGTTTCCCCACAAGTCAAATGGGGGTAATTACGCTCCTGACTACACAGGAGTGCTGCCAGGATTAAATGAGACAACGAGCGCGAAAGCTTCTGCACAGGGCCAGACACAGAGGAACCGCTCCGGGAGCGCTAAGACAAGTCCGCAGCAGGGTGCTGGGGTCTGGGCTTCGGCCCGGAAAGGATGCTCCCGGGGCCCGCTCCCCGCCAGCTGGGTTCCGAGCCCCTGCCCGGCCCACCTTGTTGTTGTATTCTTCCACGAAGCTCCCCAGAGCCAGGCGAAAGCGCTTGTCGGGCCGCACGCTCCAGTTCATGGCGTAGACCGTCCAAGGCGCTTCGTACTTGTAGATCTCCTTCCGTTTGCCGTGCAGGGACATGGTGGTGGCGGCGGGGCCGCAGTGCGGGCCGGGACGACAGCGAGCTGCTGCAGGCCGGGCGCGAGTCAGGCAGGGAGCCGGGCCTGAGACTGAAGGGTCCGAAGGGAGGCGGGGCGGGGGCGGGCAGGAACGGCCTAGCCCGGAAGCGGGGCCGCGGCGACAGACAACGACTGCCGGGCCCTACCCCCAGTTTCAAACCTGCTTCGGCTCGGACAACAGCCACCTTCCGTTTGAAGCCCCGCCCCACCCTCTCGAAACGGAAGCCACGCGACCCCCATAGAGGCGCCGGCCGTTGGCTGCCTGACATGTCGTTTTGAAAGGTTCCTTCTTCTCATTGGCTAGTACGCCCGTAGCTTCTGAAGCCCTTCGCTATTGGCGTAAATGTTTGTCATTCCAATGACTTGCCCGCCCAACTTCAGGAGGGGCAGGTGCTTTCTCAGCCGCAAAGGTGATTGGCTGGCAGAGATGTCAGTCAGAGAGATAACGGCGTAGTGCTGGTGAATGGGGGCGTGGGTGGTCTAGCGGCTAGTTAGCTAGCTGCGGCACGCCAGGCCTCTAAGTTGTAGGCCAAGTCTCTGACAGTGAAATCGCCTACGTGACCTGCTCTGACTTCTCTGCAGCTGCCACTCTGAGAGGCTTCTCCACGCGGTCCAGTAGAAATTTACATTCTCCTTACCCAGGGGCCTGCGGCCTGGTAGCCTGGCCCCAGCCAAGTGGGAATCACCTTAATTTCCTCCTGGTGCCCACAGCCCTGCACACTAGGGAGCTGGTCTCCCAGTAACCCCCAAGGGCCGGCGGTGGACGCTCCTTTGCAGACCGACCCACCTTTAATCAGGACTTCCCGCGCTTTCCTGGACATTCTAGAAATGCTCGGAATTTCAGGGTTGGTTTTCAGTTAAATTGGCAACCCTACTTGCTTGGCCCTACATTTTTGTCGGTTCCCATTCATTCCATCCTTTTCCCTCCAGCGCCCACCAGCCCAAGGCAAAAGCTAATCAAGTCCTAAACCTATCTGTGTCGTCAGTTTGAAATCGAGAAGGGTCTGAATCTAGGTAACATCTCTTTATAATTTGAATGATTTCTTACGCTTTGCTTTCAACACAATTAAAGGAGAATCGTATGGGACTGCTAGATGATATCATTATCGTTTCAAATACAGTGGATTTTTGAGCAACTCAAAAAGAATTAAGTGACTTATGTATATAACAAACCCCTTAGTGTTCTATCTGCTTACTTATTTGAACAAGTTTACTAAAAAATAAAGAAATATAGATATAAAAGTGTTGCTGAACCTTGTCTCTGATAAAAAAGTGATATTCATCCACACATGAGCTATGAGAGGAAAATACCCTCCTTTTACATGCATTTCCAATAAAATTGTAATTTCTTTTTTTTAAAGATTTTATTTATTTATTTGACAGACAGATCACAAGTGGGCAGAGAGGCAGGCAGAGACAGAGAAGAGGAAGCAGGCTCCCCGCTGAGCAGAGAGCCGGATGCGGGGCTCTATCCCAGGACCCTGGATCATGACCTGAGCTGAAGGCAGAGGCTTTAACCCACTGAGCCACCCAGGCACCCCCAAATTGTAATTTCTATAAAAAAATTTTTTAAATAAATTTGGGGCTCCTGGCTGGCTCAGTTGGTAGAGCATCCATCTCTTGATGTTGGGGTAATTGAGTTCAAGGCCCACCTTGGGTGTAGAGATTACTTAAATAAAATTTTTTTTAAAACTTTAAAAAATAATTTGAAAGATTTTGAAATATATTTCTGTTGTTTTGAACGACTCTGTACTAAGTGTAATCCTCAAAGCTTGGTAAGGTTACAAAAATTTAATTTTAACATTTATATATATGGGACACCTGGGTGGCACAGTGGGTTGAGCCTCTGCCTTCAGCTCAGGTCATAATCTCAGGGTCCTGGGATTGAGCCCCGCATCGGGCTCTCTGCTCAGCAGGGAGCCTGCTCCCCACCCCCTGCCTGCCTACTTGTGATCTGTCAAATAAATAAAATCTTTTTTAAAAATGTATATATATATATGTGTATATATATATATATATTTGTTGCAAACAGTTGTGATCAGGTTATCAATAATAGATCTTAAATCTGGAAATAAATTACATGTAGCATAAACTGTGGTGGGAATAGAATGGAATTATGAAAAGAGACAAAAGCATGATGTTAAAGAAGAGCTTATTCTCGTGTTTTTAGTTTTTATTTTTTAAAAGATTTCATTTAGGTGCACCTAGGTGGCTCAGTGGGTTAAAACCTCTGCTTTTGGCTCAGGTCATGATCCCAGGGTCCTGGGATCGAGCCCCACATCGGGCTCTCTGCTCCGTGGATAGCCTGCTTTCTCCTCTCTCTCCCTGCCTGCCTCTCTTGCCTACTTGTAACCTCTGTCTGTCAAATAAATAAATAAAATCTTAAAAATAAATAAAAATAAAAGATTTCATTTATTTGAAAGAAAGAGAGCATGAGTGGGTGAAGGGGCAGAGGGAGAGGGAGAAACAGATTACCTGCTGAGCAGGCAGCCCAACATGGGGCTAGATCCCAGGACCCTGAGACCAAGACCTGAGCCAAAGGCAGCCTCTTACCAACTGAGTCACCCAGGTGCCCCTATTTTTGTCTTTTTAAAATGAATGCTGTAAAAAAGACGTGATATATATATATACACAATGTATTATTAATCAGCGATGAAAAAGGATGGTATCTTACCATTTACAATGACATGGATGTAACTGGAGGATATTATGGTAAGCAAAATAAGTCAATCAGAGAAAGACAATTATACGGTTTCACTCATGTGGAATTTAAGAAACATAACAGAAGATCATAGGGGAAAGGAGGGGAAAATAAAATAAGATGAAATCAGAGAGGGAGACAAACCATAAGAGACTCTTAACTATAGGAAACAAACTGAGGGTTACTGGAGGGGAAAAGAGTGGGGGGAGATGGAGTAACCCGGTAATGGGCATTAAGGAGGGCACGTGATGTAATGAGCACCGGGTGTTATATGCAACTGATGAATCAATGAACTCTGTATCTGAACCTAATGTTACTCTATATGTTAACTAACCGAATTTAAATAAAATAAGTTTTAAAAAAAGAAAATGAATTATGTTAGGGGTTCCTGGCTGTCTCCGTTGGCAGACATGTGACTCTTGATTTTAGGGTTATGAATTCAAGCCCCACATTGGGCATGGATCCTACTTAAAAAAAAAAAAAAGATGTTGGTTCTGAAATCACTATGCTACTTGGATCTAAATGG
The DNA here is from genome assembly GCA_004024625.1 of Mellivora capensis. Classification (NCBI taxonomy): domain Eukaryota; kingdom Metazoa; phylum Chordata; class Mammalia; order Carnivora; family Mustelidae; genus Mellivora; species Mellivora capensis. The sequence goes on from PISX010000195.1 coordinate 134,057, forward strand.
ATTGATATAAATGAGGCAATTTATAAAGTATCAATATTCACAATACACTGGAAATTACATGCTTGCAATTATTTAAGCTCATCAGTGAAATACTTCAAATGTTAAGTTAAAAATGTGTATGTGGTAGGAGAGATTCATTTTCAAAATTCGTTCAAGGAGTTCTGAAAAAGGACTGAGGGCTAGCGACCAGGTACTTTTTAGACAAAATTCCATTTCACTGGAGGGATTAACTGTAATGTTCTCAGCCCAGACCTGGATTGAAACCATGTCGTCCTTTTCCCGTACTGTTAGGGAAGATTCCTTTTTTTTTTTTTTAAGATTTTATTTATTTATTTGAGAGAGAGAGAGCACAAGCAGAGGGAGGGGCAGCGGGAGAGGCAGAGGGAGAGGGAGAAGCAGACTCTGTTCTGAACAGAGAGCCTGACACGGGTCTCGATCCCAGGACCCCAAGATCATGACCTGAGCTGAAGACAGATGCTCAACCAACTGAGCTACCCAGGTGTCCCAAGATTCCTTTTTTTTTTTTTTTTAAGATTTTATTTATTTATTTGACAGGCAGAGATCACAAGTAGACAGAGAGGCAGGCAGTGAGAGAGAGGAAGGGAAACAGGCTCCCTGCTGAGCAGAGAGTCCAACTCGGGGCTCAATCCCAGGATCTTGGGATCATGACCTGAGCAGAAGGCAGAGGCTTTAACCCACTGAGCCACCCAGGCACCCCTTCATTCCTTTTTTTAAAATTGAAGTATAATTTACACATAGAAGTGCACATATTTTCACCATCTGAAATACACTTACGTCATAGCTCCTGGATCAGGAAGCAGGAAGGTACTAGCATCCCAGTGGTCCCCCTCATGCTTGCATAAATTTCGTAGCCTCTTGCTGCTTCTGATCCCTCGTCTCTTAAACGGAGCCAATAATACCGACCCCATCGGGTTGTGGTGAGGCTTAGGGAACCAGTGTCTACAGTACTGTCAGCAGGGGCCTGGAACAGGGTGAGCATTACAGATCTGTTGGCCAAGCCAGACCCTCTCTGTTTCCCTTTACCCTAGCCTAGCTAAAAGCCCCATGATCCTGCGGGTTCCTGGGTCCAGCAGAGCACCTTCAGGTCCCCAACACACAAATCCTTGTGGGAGGGACTCGAAGAAGACCACAGCTGTTGGAGTCACAGCACAATCAAGGACCTGATGACTCTCAGGTAAGTAACACACCCAGCCCAACATGAAATGTGCAGACTTTATTAGCTGTGAGACATTCCACTGCCTGGTAGAGTCCCAAAGGTCATCACAGAACCATGAGGGGTGGAGTAGCTGGGGGCTAGAGCTCTGTGCCCTGATGTGGCCACCACAGAGGGACACTTTGGTCCTCAGCCGGTTCAAAGGCTCTTGGCAGGAGGTCTCACTAACCTTGGGTGCTGAGCCATGAAGCGGTGGATAGTTCTGAGCCACACGTGACAGTACCCAGCCGAGAGCAAGGTTCTCATATGGATCAAAAACTTCTTCCTTCAGTGCCTCCTCCGTCCTGTAAGCTACCTCTACACCTGAGCCTCAAACACCCTCTAAACAGAGCCCTAGAGGAGTCTGGGAAATTCCTGAGCCTCTTTACCATTCGCCATTGTGGGTCACTTGGGTCAGCAGTTTGTAGCTATGGTAGGAGAATGGTTCTCAGAGGTCCATTGGGTAGCTGTCTGCCTCCCCCAGATCCCTCACTCTCACCCACCTTCAGTCCCCTCACGGTATCTTATCTTGGGGTTCAGTGGCTCCAACTTCCTGCCAATCCAGGATCTGAGCCATGTCTCTGGAACTCCAGCTGCTTGGGGATGGAGCTGAGGTGTTCAGGGAGGGAGGGAAAACGGGGACCACAGATGAGTCCCTGTACCTCCAGGGGATGAAGAGGTGAGGCCAAGGGCGACAGGAGCCCCTCAGGCTGCTCCTGTTCTGAGGAAACTGTGAGAATTTTGTCTGTTGCAGCCAGGGGAGCCAGGGGAGGCCCCCTGGAGGAGGAGTTCCTTCTCAACAGCCTATACTTGTTCAAGTCGCCACAGCTTGGGACCTGGGGGTGGGGTCAAGAAAGGGGGAGGCCACCAACATCAGGGATGGGAACTGGCAGGAGCTGTGTCCTGTTGCCCTTGCCCCAGCTATGGGATCTATGGTTACAATCTGGGCTTTGCCACCACCTGTCCAGGCTGCTTGTCATGATGTAAAGGAGGACAGCAGAAGCCACAGCTGCTCTCTGACTGCAAAGGCTCTGGGCTTGATGCCACAACGAGACCAAGTTCCTGGCGGGGCAGACATGCAGCTGCCTCCAGGAAAGCCCTTGGGGATCCCTTCATCTGCTCACCTGTTCAGGGATCAGACCGCCCGGGGGCAGCCTAGTTCCTGGACTCTGAGTGGCTGAGGCTGCAGGAAACAAGGCCAGGTCATCGGACATAGGAGCTCCCAGAATGCAGCCAGCGTGACCCTGGGGCAGGGGATGTTGAAGGAGCTGTAGGATACGGCTGAGGTCTGAGGACATGCGGGACTCCAGCCTGCCAGACAGAACCCCACAGTCAAGGTCAGGGTCAGAGTCAGCATCAGGGTAAGGGAGAGCAGTTCAGGTCCTGAGGCGTCTCTCAATTTTGCAGCCTGCATGCCATTCCTGCTGCATGGAATGGCAGCCTGGGACCTACCTGATGCTACTTCCCTGCTACAGTCCACAGGTCTGCTGAAATTCCCCTGACTTCAATAATAACAGCGACCAGGCATTGTGCACACCTCATTTAGCCCTCTTAAGGGAGCTTTAGTATGGGTATTCTGGTTATCCCCATTTCATGAAAGGGCAAACAGAGGCTCAGAATAGTTAAGTAACTTGTCCACATTCTTGCTGGTCAGTTGCAGAGCCAGGTTAGTAGCCCAAGACTCTACTGCCCCAAGCCCTCCCTCTACCACCACAGCCCTGCCATCCACAGGCCACACACTCTTGCCAAGGGCCTATGGAATTTGTTTCTGCATGAGGTTATGCCCCTCTTCCAGAAAGTCTTCCTTGGTGTGTTTGGAGGTTCGCTAGGACAAGCGGCCCAAGGAAGTAGGCTTAGTGACCTAGGAAAGGGGAGTCTTACAGCTAAATGGGGCTAGCCATTCTAAAACCCACAGAGTACACAGTGATGTCCCTGAGCCACCAAGAGGGGGCACCCGTGCCTAGCCCACTGCTGGGCCTGCTCTCTGCAGCCACCCCCATTCCTGGCCCCATCACCCAACCAAGTGGCCCCCAGGACACTCACCTGTTCATCTGGGCCTGGAGCTGTTCTAGCCTGGAGCCTAGCTCCCGAGGCCAGCAGTCTGGGTCTCCCTGAGGGTTGGGGGGGGTGTGCCTTGGCTTTGGGGGCACTTGCTGCAGCAACTCAGGCCAGAGGCCAGATGCATCTGAGATGCTCAGGGAAGGGGCTGCGGCTGCAGGAGGGAAAGGGAAGCCTGAGCTTTGGTGTGGCTGGTTCCACAGGCATGAACTGGAGCAGAGACTATCCCCTTCCCCAACCTGCCATGGTAACACAGGTTGGGAGAAGTGGATCTCTTTACCTGGGTGCCCTGGAGTACAAGATCCTGCCCCCATAGAGGTCTGGCTTCTAGGGCCCAGAAAACTCTAGCCCCGAAAAGGGGGCTAGGGCCCCAGCTTGGGGGGTGGGTGCTGGCTGCATGGGGACAGTCCAGCCCTGGCCTCACTGTCCAGGGAGCTGTAGCCCAGCTACTCCCCTTGTGCCTTAATGTGAAACAGCCCTTGCTCAAGTTCTGAGCACACAGAGGCAGGAAGGAGACAAAGGTGTCTATTCTTGAGCCTCAGAGAGGAAGCTGCCCTCTGTCCCAAGGTGAGGAAGATGGAGAAGGACCTGAAAGGGGTAGGAGGCTGGGCAGAGGCTTTAGGCGAGGCTGGGGCCAACACTAGTAGAGGCTGGCTTTGCTTACCTGACTGGTTGTCACCAAGGAAGAAGGCTTGGCGGTCCTGGCTGCCTGGAGCTGGCTGGGGTGATGACTGGAAACCCCCGCCTGCCTTGTGGGGAACAAGAGCATCAAGTGACAGGTACCAAAGCTGGGACAGCTTTTTTCTCCCTTGCAGCCCCCCTCCTGTGGCCCTTGAGACAGCTAGGTGAGAAAGTAGTAACAGGAGGCCAGGCTTCCCCTGATGCTCCAGAAAGCTTCCTGAAGGTTCTCTCCTGCACAGATGGGCAGGAGATTAACAGGGACTTGGAGATGTGCTGACTACCCCATCCCCCAACCAAGAGACTTGGGAGAGGCAGCCTTGAGTGGCAAGATTTGGTGGGGTGCGGGGGCGGGGGGGGGGAGGGGAGGGGACAGAGGAGCTGTTCTTGCGTGCTCCCTTTCCTGAATTCCCTGCTGCTCCCAACCTCAGCTTGGGCTACTGGGAAGTTTCCTCTGAGGAGACTCAGTCTGGAATCCCTAATCCATCCAGGATACTCTCAGTAGCACCCTTGGCAGACCACCCTCTTGGCACCATGTAACTTGGGGGTACTGAGGAGCTACAGATGCCCCAGGCCACAGGACCACATCCCTCTTGGCCTAGAGTCCAGCCACTGAGCACTTGGGCCATCTGATGGCTCCTAGGGGGTAGGGGCCCCAAGGCAGGTTCCTTATAAAACATCTCCTAGACAGATCAGGTGGGAAGAGGAGTTACTAGCTGGGGGTAGAAGAGCAGAACAGACAGGGTTGGAATGGCTGTCCACAGTAAGAAAACCTACCTCAGCACCACCTTCTAGAAGGTGGGCATGGGGCTTGAGCCAGCAGAACCCATCCTCCTGAGGCTGGGGGGTGGCAGGCTCAGTGCCAGGACCTCGGCCACTGTTTCCCCTGCCAGGCACGCCCTGCCCCCTCCTTCACACTAACCGATTCCAGACACCCTTTCTCCATACAGTCCCTTCTGGGCACTCCTTGGTAACCCTGAGCTCCGTTGAAATTTGGTCTCCCCACGCATCCTCGTGACTTCCTTGGTTATTTAACTATGAGGCTCTTTATTTTCACTGAGTTGTTATAATCTCTTCCACTGAGTGATAAGCTTGAGAGGAGGGGCTGCTCTATCACTCGTTTACATCCCTGGGACCTGGAACTGTGAGCCCCTGGATGGCAGATGTCCCCTTCCAGCCTGGTGCTGTGAGGTGGGAAAAACCTCAGCTGTAGATTTGCACAAACTTGAGTCCACCCTTTGGCTCTGCCTTTGATTGTATGGCTTACTGAATGGAGGTATGGCTTTAGCCAATGTACTCATCCTCTCTGACCCTCAGTCTCTTCATCTAGAAAGTGGGGGAAATTACACCCTGTGCAAGGAGAAGACTAAATGAGATCATGTAAATGAAGCTGGGTTGGTGCTCAATAACTAGTAACTCTCATCACATTTGACATTATGTTGGCCACAGTAGACGTAGAAGAAATTACGGAGAAGGACGCAGGATGGGGTGGAAAGGAAGGGAGGTGGTCAGATGGGTCCCCTCAGGCCAGGCAGGCTAAGGGCTCAGCACCCTCCATGGCCTGTTACTAGCTGGCTGAGGGCCACTCCCCGCCCTGGCCCACCCAGCCCAGACTCACGTCCCGCAGGTTGAAGGTGACTTCCAGCTTACTCCAGAAGCTGTCTGCAAACGCGGGGTACATGTCCAGCACCTCCAGCAGGTCTGCCCGCTGGATCTTGTGCAGGTCACAGTAGGTCAGGGCCCGCACATCTGCACTGGACTTGCCCGGCTGGGCGTGAAGGCTAATGGGTTCCCCAAAGATGTCATTCTTTCCTGCCAGCCAGAGGGACAGGGTCTTTCCAGGGTCTGGCTCCAAGCTCTCCTTGGAAGAGCCTCCCTGAGAGCCCCTTGATCATGAACTCTCCCCATCCAGGGATCCTGCCAGGCTGGGGCTAGGGACAAGGCTGGGTGTGCTGGCTGGGGGTAGAGAGGGGTTGGATGTGAAAACTGCCTTTTTCTTTGTTCTCTGAACTCTGAAGAGGACATATACCGTCTCAGCATGTAGGTCTCCCCCAACACTAGTCTCCAGGCCCCTCAGGACCACCCCCATCAGAATCCGCCCCCCTTCTATTTTCTTTGTTCTCTGGCACTGCCCCTATCCACCCCTCCACTCCAGGGGAAAGTGGGCAGGAAAGGACACTAAAGGTTCCCTGCTCAACCTCTTCCTTGTCCTTCAGTCTGGTGGTGCTGTGAGTGCAGGGAACTCAGGGCTGGGAGCCCCCACTGCCCCCACAGCGAGGTCTGAGGCTTCTCTTTGTGTTCCTACTCCTTATTGTGGGGCCAGGTAACCAGCATGGCCCTGGCAGAGGAAGCCTGGGGAAGTCACTTCCTCTCTCTGGACCCCACCATTCTCCTCTCTAAAATGGGTTTAACTATATTTGCCTTGCCTGCCCCACTGGGCTGTCTAGAGGAACAGATGTGATGCTTGAGAACCTGCCTCAAATAGCAAGAAGTACCAGACAGGTTGGTGCCAGGCACCGGGGGACGACGGATGTCCCAGGGTGGATGTAGGCTGATGAGACTTGGGGCATGTGGTGAGGGTAGGGTTCCTCCTGGTGCCAGGCCCCCTGTGCTGGCCACAGGATGTAAACATGAATAAGATCCTATACCCACCCCCAAAGAGCCCCCAAAGTCCCACAAGACAGGCACCTAAGCCATCAACTAGTTTATACATCATGTGTAGAGTCTTAGGATGGGGAGAACCAAAAGCTAAGGGGCCAAGGAGGGGGAAGGCTCAAATGACCAGGGTTGGTGGAGGCCGGGATGAAGGGCTTACAGAAGATGTGATGTGGGAGCTCGGTTGTGACAACGAGGGCTAGGCCCGAAGGAGAAAGGCAATCGGAATAGAAGAATCATCTGCACAGTGAGGGCAGACAGAGAGCCCAGGGCTGGGGTATCAGGGACCATGATTGCCTAACATCCACTCCCCACAGAGAAGTCCAGCCCCTCAGTCTGGCAGTATGACCAGGACCCCTAATGGCTTACATGGACAATGATGGATGGAAGCCAAGACCTGTTGCCCAAGAGAACAGGATCAAAGATCACTCAAGAGGAGGGGACTAAGGTCCAGAGAGGGAAGGGACTCACCAGAGTCACATATGAAATTCATAAGCTCGAAAACTGAGCAACATCATAAAATGATGGTTATCAAGTAGATGAAGGATTATGATCTAATGTACATTTCCACTCAAGGCAAAATGAGAGGATTTCAAGTCTCTAACCGAAACTTAAATTGGACTAGCTTCTTAATTATTAAATAGAATTATTATCCTTCCCACGTGGATGGCACTTCTAAGGTAGGCTGGGAAGGTCTCATAGAGGAGCCCACAGCTTGAGCTCAGCCTTGAAGGACGACCAGGATCTGCCAGGCAAGTGCTCCAAGCCGAGTGGCAGCACGTGCAAAGGCAGGGAGGTGTGACAGATACTGCGGGGTAGGGAAGTCTAAGTGTTTGGATGGCGGCAGCATGAAGTATCGGGGGGAGGGTGGCAGGATTTAGGGAGAGGCCAGATCAGGGAGGGCTTTGTATGTTGTGATCAGGGGTTTACATATGTCATGGGCCATGGGGAACCATGGAAAGATTTTGAGCAGAAGAGGAATATGCAGATGTGAATTTCAGGTCACTGGCAGAAGGTGGAAAATGGAGTATGGGGGTAGACCAGATGTAGGGACACAGGAACGGAGCGCTTGACATGTGCCCAGGAAGGACGTGATGAGGGCTGGAGCCAGGCAGGGACAAGGAGACAGGTGTGGGATAGAGAGGTATTAAGGAGGGTAAAAGACGGGAGTCTGTGGCTGCCTGGATGGTATGGATGGGACAGGAAAGGAGAAGGGTGCTCCCTTGGTTGATTTCCAGATCTCTGGCCCCAGCAATGGATGGTTCACAGTGATGGGGATTCTGAAGGAGCAGATTTGAGGAAAGATAATGATTTTAGACACAGACACGTTGTTTGGTCTGCCTATGGAATATAGGGTGGCCATACCCAGGAAGGAATGGAATATTCTGGCCTAAGGAGATATTGGGGCCAGGATGGCTGAGAACGTGGGAGCAAGGCAGTAGCTCAGGTGAGGGTACTGAGTGAGGAAAAGAAAGCAGAGCCCACACTTGGTGAACACCAGCTGGGGGGCGACCAAAGGGAGAGGACTGAGCAGAGGAACTGGAGGCAGCCTGTTCAGTGGGGCTGGAGGAGAGCCCAGCCATGGAGACCAAAGGAAGGAGAGGCTGGATCCTGTTCAGGGTCTTGAGGTGGGCTGAAGTCAGGGAGAAGGCAAGGAAGATGAGAATCATCTCAGAGAGGTGAAGTGATTTGCATGAGGTCACATGGTTGGTAAGGAGCAGGGGCTTGTGTGCCCCCAAATCTGTCCCCTGTCCAGTGCTCATATCCTTCTTCCAAAGTGTCCAGCTGTCCGTATAGCAGCAGTGAATGAAACTGGGGTCCTCCTTCCACCCAAGACAAAGCTTTGCCCTCTCACATTGAGCTCCCCAAGAGTGGAAGAAGGTAGGCGCCTTCTTGGACTTTGGAGTCGGACACATAGCCCTAGAATCCCAGTCTGGCCACCTGTCAGCATGACCTCTCTGAGCCTCTACTTCCCTATCAGGAAAATGGAACCCATGGTTGAGATTTGTTTTAAGGGTTCAGTGAGCTAGGTATTTAAAGGAAAAAAAAAAAAAAAAGCTCTCCACCGAGCACCGAGCATGCGCACATGGCAGGCCAGTAAAACGTGCCATCCGCGTTAGGAATGGAGTAGTCCAGGCAGGACATCTCTACTTCCACCCCACCCACCCATACCCGTCTTGCCCTCCCTGCCCGACCCACCTAGGATGGCCACCACCACGTCGTCACGCAAGATCTCAATGGAGCCACGAGAGATGAAGTAGAGCGTGGAGAGCACGTCGCCCAGGTGCACCAGTGTGTCCCCCGGCGGTGCGTGAGTCGTCTTGAACTTGACTGCCAGTGCTCGCAAGCAGCCCTTGCTGGCTCCACGGAAGGCAGGGCAGTGCTGCAGCAGCGCGCGGTGCAGGTGCAGGCAGATGTCGGCCTGCAGGCACTCGGGGAAGCCCTTCAGCACCTGTGAGGGGGGCGGCCCCGTCCAGCGGGATGCGGCTGGGCCTGGGGCTAGGGGAACCAGAGCAGGGGCAGGGGCATGGGGGATGGGTAGAGTGGAAGGGGGTAGGGGGCTAGGGGTGCCCTGTGCCCACGGGACCTCGGCCTCGCCCGGGGACATTCAGCCAGAGCTGGGCCATGAGCTGGATCGCCTGCCCCACCCGAGGTAGGGTGGCGGGGCTCACCGCGTTCATGTCAATGCCGTTGGTGTAGGACCAGGCATGCTGGAAGTACTCTTCCAGGCGCTGCCGCAGCGGGTTTGGGATCTGGTGGAAGCGGATGAACTCCTTGACACGTAACATCTGCGTGTGGTAGCGCGCAGTGCCCGAGTACAGGCGCTGGATGATGGCTGACACGTTGCCAAAGATGCTGGCGTACATGAGGGCTGGGGTGAAGAAGCAGGGGTTCGGGGAGCGAGCTCCTTCACAGCCCCACCAGGCCATAGCACCCCAAGGCCTGCTCCAGACCTCCTCCTCCCTAGGAACCCTCTAATCAGGGGCCCCTCTGTCCAGAGCCAAGTCAGAGCGCCCAGAACAGTGCCAGGGCACACAGAGGGACAAAAGCCCCTGGGCTTCCTGCCCTCCTCTCTCCTCCCTCTGTGCTGTGTCTCTTGGCACCTTCCTGGACCCAGAGGCCAGACTCCTGAGAACTAGGGCAATGATTTTTTTTTAGTACAGATTTGTTTTCCTCCTTCAAGTTGTAAAAAAAAAAAAAAAAAAAAGAAAGAAAAAGAAAAAAAAAAAGGTATAATAAAGGGAAAACTCTTGGTCTCTGTTTTCACTCATTTTTTTTTCTTGTTTTGTTTCTCCAGGCTTTCACATCTCTAAATACTCTGAACATGACAACTTCTTCTACGTGTAAAATTCCATCTGACTCTTGTGTTGCTAGACGAGGTGTCTTGGGGAGCAGGCAGCGCAGGGCCTGGAGCACACATAGCCAGAGGAGCTGGCCCCCGAGATAAAACTGGGTCTCTGTGTATCCCTGGCAAGTTAGGACCCTCAGTCTCCTCGGTCTGTAAACTGGGCTTGTAATACGGCTCCCACAGGGCAAGCACTTACAAAAATGCCTGAGGGGCCAGCTTCATGGATGTGCGAGCTGTGCTAAGAAGGGCCCCCGGGCTTGGTTGCTGGCTCTGCTGTCACCATTCTGGAAATCCTTAAGACTTTTTAAATAAACAGTCCCCACCTTTTCATTTTGTACTGGGCCCTACAAGTAATATAGTTGGTCCTGGTGCCTGGCACAGAACAAAATGCTGTACGTGTGTTAATTTCTGTGTGTAGTAGGTGAACAGGTACAAAATTTCCTGGTGCTGCATGCTTCATATTTGCCCATCCCCCACAGCTTTACTATGCTCTGTCTCATTACCCAACTAAAACTTGAACGGCACTGGTAAGGCCTGGGCATGGGGTGACACTCACAGCCAATGAGCATGACGCAGATAGAGAAGACCTTCTCGGAGTTGGTGTTGGGGGAGACGTTGCCGAAGCCCACACTGGTGAGGCTGCTGAAGGTGAAGTAGAGGGCGGTGACATACTTGTCCTGCACCGAGGGGCCGGAGGCTGGGTCACTGCCATTGTAGCGTTTGCCGAGCTGCGCGCCCAGGCTGTCCAGCCAGCCAATCTTGGGCTCCAGGTAGGGCCGCTCCACGTTGCCGATGGCGTACCAGATGCAGGCTAGCCAGTGTGCAATGAGCGCAAAAGTGCACATGAGCAGGAAAAGAACAGCTGCCCCGTACTCAGAGTAGCGGTCCAGCTTCCGCGCCACGCGCACCAGCCGCAGCAGCCTGGCCGTTTTCAGCAGCCCGATCAGCGTTGTGGTCTGGAGGGGCAGGGAGGGGACCATGGAACCGAGGGTCAGCCCTGGAAAGGCTGCATTTAGGATCACCTTTGGTTGCTTGTGCATGCGGTCACACAGTCATTCAACAAACATTGGGCTCTTGGCCGGTGGCAGCCCAGCACAGCACAGCAGAGGATCTGCTTAAGGAGCTCTCAGCCTAAATCTCAAAACATTGTTATGGTTGTGAGGACGGAAGTCCAGGGGAGTGCAGAGAAAAGGGTGATCAATACAGGACAGGGGAGGCTTCACTCATGAGCTGAATCTTGAGAGTTGAGGCTGAGTCTGCGGCAGACAGAGGGAGAGGGAAAGGCATTCTAGGCATCCGGAGTAGAACGAGCCAGGCAAGGTGTGGAGGCGTGAAACGGCCCAGCCCGCATGGGAAACCAAGTGCAGTGTTGCCGCCTGGAGTGCAGGGTAGATGGTAGAGTGGTGAGAAACGAGCCTGGAGGATGGGTGAGCAGGGGCTGCTCCTGTGGACCTCAAGGTCCAAAAAGAGCTTGGCTTTTATTTCAAGTTACCGAGAGACCAATGAAGGGTTTTACAGGGTCAGATAAATGATTTGAAACCGGTCCCGGTTTCTTTGTGGAGGAGTGAGGCTGGCAGGTGCAGCTCTGGGGCAGAGGTGGATAAGAGGGCCACTCAGTGTTCCGGCAGGAGCAGTTGGGGTGGAGAGGAGGGAAAGAGATTGGCTAGAAGTGGGTGGGCACAGGAACAAGGAGTGATGATGGACTTCCCTCCCCACCAGCCCCCTGCTGGATCCTCTCTGGCTGGTACACAGAAGGCAGAGCTGATCTGAGTGGAAAGCTGATCCCAAGGAATTGGGGGCAAAAGGATGTTGTGGGACTAGAAGCTATGAAAAGAGCCTGCAAATGCCTTCATGTCAACCGTAGGAAGTGAGTGGGCATAGTAGAGGGTCTGGGAGTGACCGGGGGGTCAGGCTGCCTTGCGGAAGCAGCCTGTGGATTCCCTTTCCAACTCCAGGGTAAGTGTGCTTTAGATGCCAGCACAAGGGGCTGGGAGATGACACATGTTTGAGGCCCCCTCTCTATCCCCACCTGCTTTGGCAAAGGTACCCAACACCAAGAGCTCCCTGCACCCAGGACCATGGGGCTGGGAAGCCCCAGGGCTGGGGCATAGGGGGTGGCCACAGCCGCTGGCCTGAATGGGGTTTGCTCACCTCATCGGAGCCAGTGCGGAAGATGAGCAGGTCGAAGGGGATGGCGGCCACCATGTCAATGAGGAACCAGCCCTTGAAGTAGTGGACGGCGATGCGGCGAGGGTGGCTGACCACCTCGTCATTGGTGTTGACATAGGTGGTACGGAAGTTGATGACAATGTCCACGACAAACATGATGTCTACGATGAGGTCCACCACCGTGAGCGGACTACAGGTGTAGCCACAGTCCACGCGTTGCGACTCTTCCTGGTCGCTGAGCAGGAAGGCGGCTGAGTAGGGTGTGAAGATGGCCGTGTAGATGACCAGCAACAGGATGACCCAGTCCCACATGGCCTTGAAGGGGCTGTAGTGCAGCAGGGTCCCCCGGTGGATGCGCGGAGCCTGCAGCTTGTACTCCGGCAGCACGTCGGCGCCCAGGGACAGAACCTGGGGGTGGGGACACATAGGGCGTCTGTTGCTAGTGAGACAGGGCTGGGAGGGATGAAGGCTTCTCGGAGAGGCTGTGGGAGAGGGTGGGTGATGAGGGGTGTGGCGGATAGAGGGGATGAAGCAAAGATGGGGAGAGCATGTGTGAGGCAAATTCATAAGGCGACAGGCGTATTGGGAGGAAGTACAGAGGGGAGATGGGTTAAATGAGGAAGGACACAGCTCTGTTGCATAGGGAACCCGGGCTGGAAGTTCACCAGCTCCCTCACAAACAGGCCAGCCTGGAGTGGAGACAGCACTGGGGTGGGGGGGTGGGAGGAGAACCAGGCTTGGAGTCATCCGTGGGCATGTTCCAGAGAAGAACTTAGATCGAAGGGGGTAGCTGGGGGTTCGATCCTCTCTGGTGGGTTTGGGAGGTTCCCAGAGGTCAGGATTCCTGATAGGACCAAGTCACTTCACTCCCAGAAGAACCTCTTCAGTCCTGAAGGCCCCAGGGAGCCTAGACCAACGAGGGGCCTCCCCGGGGCCAAGTCACAGAGCCTTCCATGGGAAGAGTCAAACTTGGGGTCATGTAGCTAATCTGAGCCCTTGAGTCCTGGGCACCAAGGAGCCCCAACTATTTTGCATGTGTGCAAGGGGGCTTTGCTCATTACTTTCAGCTGAGCCCTCTCTGTTCTGCCCCTCCCACCCTGCCTCGAAGACTATGGCCAATATAGGGTCACCAGGCCCAGCCCAGCATGCCCAGGCTCTTGCCAGTTACCCAACACTAGAAGCAGATGGGGCTTCAGGAAGGGCATGTGTTTTGGAGCCAGCCAGATCTTCCAGGTTGATCCCAGTTCTGACATTGCTATACTGTCTGTCTTGGGGTGAATTTTATGAGCTCTATGAGCCTCAGTTCCTTCGTCCACAGAGTGGATAACAAAGCACAACCAACTCCAGACGTGATTGTGCATCCCAGTGGCATGTGCCGCTCTACGATCATTCCTGATGGAGCCTGGGGCCCGCTGACCCCACCACCACCACTGGATAGGCCCTGGCGGATGGCCCTGGTTTGAGAAAATCTGCAGTGTTACATTCTAGCCTTTGCAAATCAGATCCGTTAACAGATAAAGTCACAAGGAGGATCCATCAAAGGGCTTAGGTCCTTAGGAGGTAAGGCCCAGCCCTCTGAGCCTTGGTTGAGGAGGGGGAACTTCCCTACTCGGGGCCCATGCCAGCTCCCTCCCCTGAGCTCTGTCAGGCACCTCTCCTACCTTAGGGCTCTTACGGGGTGAGCTAGGAAAGCCAAGGCAGGCTGGGGCGCTGGGGTGGGGGGGACAGGATAGGAGCAGGTGGGCTGATGGAGCAGGGACCATGGGCCCCAGCCAGGCCTGTCAGTCTTTCATGGGCAAATTTTCAGTCTAACACCCCCCCTCACCGCTGTGCCAACCTGAGGGCCTGGGGTGAGTGGCCTTGGCAGGACTTCCATGGTCAGGTCATTAGGGCCACCCTGCCTGACCTCTGAGGCCCCGGCCCCGCAGCCTGTGGTGCTTCCTTCCCAGGGTTCTCACATTTGGGGAGGGGCTGGGTGACAGGGAGTTTCCATCCCACCTGTTCTGTCACAGGTGAAAGGGGGCAGGGAGGAAAAAGAACTGACCCATCCCCCATGAAGGCAAAGCCTCAGAGAAAGCTGAGCGGAGGCCCTCTAGACCCCCACCCCCACGACCTGTACTTCCTCACTCAGCCCTGGCCTAGCCCCCTTTGATATCTTCATTATTCAATGTCAAAAGGATCCTTAGAGACCGTGGAGTCCAACTCTCTCTACATGAGAGCTCTGGGGCCCAGAAAGGGGTAAGGTTACTTGTCCAAGGTCATACAACAAGTCAGGGGCAGGACTCCAGTCATCTGAACCTCCGACAGGCCTCTTGGATTTCCCTCTAGAATGGTGGTGGGGACTGGGACATCAGGCCCTATGCGAAGGCACACTGGGGTCAGCTGAAACAGAAAACCCAGGAAGGTTTGCCTGGGCTGGCCAAGGAGGGGCTTAAGGGGAGAGAGTAATTCCAGATGGGACAGCTGGTCCCCTGGCCTTGGCTGCTCTGACCCTGGGCCTGCTTCAGGGCATGAATCCCCAGGAAGGTGTTCAAAGAGAACTTAAGATGCCAGGGCCAACTCCCCTCTGCCTGGCTGGTGGGAGGATCCTGTTGTGGGCTGGGGGCTGGAGGTGGGGAACAGGGACAGGAACAGGGCCCTCCATCCTTCCTCCTCTTCTCCCCTTAGGACGGCCCTGACACTTCTCTCTGCTTCTCCTTTTCTGTTACTGGCAGAGACTTGAACAGGCCCCCGTGGTGGCCTGGGTGATCCCCCTCCCAGGTTCCTCCAGAGCTAGGGCGTGGCACTATTCCTAGGCTCTGTTGATACTGACTTCCCAGCCTCTTCCATAAGGATGGTGGGCTCTAGGTAGGCCTTCAGGGCTAAAGAATCAGACTGCGGCAGGACAGGAGGCCTGGGGCTCAGACCAGACCCCAGGGGGCTGGACAAGCTGACTGCCTCTACCACCCCCAGCCCCAGGCCTGAGAAGGGACCCACGAGGCCCAGCACAGCCCTGCCACCCTACCCTGCAGCTCGCACCTGTGTGACCTTCTCAGTGACGTTCTGGGTTCTCTCCACCACCTTGTGCGGTGCGATGATCTCAATCTCTGTGGTCGAGCCCGAGCGGTGCTTCTCGAGGTTGAACTCCACAAAGTTGAGCGTGAACTGTGGGATCTGGCCAATGGTCCTGTACTTGACCCTGCCTATGCCAGGCCCTTGTGCCCCCGGCCTGCCATGAGAGCTCTCTGAAAGCAGGCCCAGGGTAAGAGCAGCCAGGCCCAGGGGACCAGCTGTCCCATCTGGTACCCCCAAGGATCCCTCCCACCACCACCCGCACCCCCACCTCACCGGAGCCCAGGAAGCTCTGGGACAGCAGGCACTGGGACAGGCTGCGGCGTTCGCTTTTGGCCAGGAGCTGGGCTAGGTCCTCAAAGTTGAGGATGAACATGATGACGGCCCCATCCTCGTTCTTCACAGGTACCACGTCCACCAGGCAGCGGAAGCTGGAGGCTGCAGATACCATTGGGAGGGATCACAGAAGGGATCCTCTCCTGCAGTAACACGGCCAGGGGAAGCCAGGGAAGGGGCTGGGTGGAGGTCAAGTGAAGGGTAGCCACGGAACTATTGGGTAGAGGGTTGGTGATGCTGCCCAGCAGGTGCCCCACCCACAGGGCAGAGGTGGGGAGAGCAGCTTAGCTGCTCATTAGGAGATAATGTAGCATCAGGCCCAAGTCCACACTCAGCCCTCTGCTCAGGGCTTAACCTTGAGGTTTGCTTCTGCTGTAATTAAAGCTGAGCAGATGGGGTGGATTAAGTGGGGAGGTGATGTCGGGTGTTCTACCCCCACGTAGCTCTGGCTAGCCCTGGGTTCAGCTGCCATATTCTTACCGGACAAAGATGCCCCGCTCCCTCGATGCTGGAAGGAACTCAGAAAACACACTAAGTACTGTACCTGGAGCCAGTGGGCACTTTAGGCCTCAAGATCCGTGGTGGTGCCTCAGGGGAGGGGCAGACATAGCCCTCCCCTCCATTCTGCAGAGCCTGGGGTTCTGAGAAACTGACCGGCGAGGGCTGGAAGGGGAGGTGGAGTGGGGCTAGTCTCGCTGAGCTCTCAGTACATAACAGCTTGGGGAGAAGGGACAGGTCCAGGATGAAGACACTAGAGTAAAGGCCAGGCTGCTGCCCCAGGGGTCCCAAGGCAGAGGTACTGGGACTGGAGGGCAGGCAGGGCAGTGGCCTGGGGTCTGGAGAAGGAGAGAGATGGCAGTTTGGGGACAGGCCCCTCCCCTTCTGTCCCTCTCATGCCCTCTTAGGCAGCTTAGACCTAGCTGTTGGCCCTCTGTTCTTCTTTCTTGGCTTCAGGGTCTCCGTTGTGTGTGTGTTGGGGGGGAGCAATCAGAGCTAAGGCAGCCACATACTCCCAGAGCCCAGACTATGGGCTGAGTTGGTGGATAGATGCTCTATAAGCCCCCTTCCAAGATACCCAGTGGTCCCATGTCCCTCAGCTGAAACTGTTGGTGGGTATCAGGCCCAAAGGGCAGGATGCTAAGAGCCAGGGGCCTCAAGTAAGTATGCAGATCAGCTTGCCTGAGGGCAGATTTGGGTCTGTCTCACGTATGAGGGGTCAGTACCTATCCCGGGTGTTGTGTGTTGGTTGAGTGAATGAAAGAACATGTAAATATGAATATGCAGGAGGCCAGTTGACAGAAGCATTGCTACTTTGGGGTCCATTAGGATCTCTCTTCCCCCAAACTGCCTCCACACACCATCAGTGCTGGGGTGCAGCTAAGCGGCCTGCATTCTCCCTCCCACCTTCTTCCCTGGGAGCAGGGATCTCCTGGATCAGATTCCCCGACTCCCAGGCACCAGGCAGCCATCTGCCAGCTGCTGCCCTGGGCCCCGGGGGAGACATCCACACCGAGGAGAGGCCACCCACCTGCCTCTGTGACCGCTCCTGGGCTCAGAGGGCTGTGGGCTCAGCCTCCAGAGCCACAGCCCAAACTCTTAGCCTGGAACACCGGGACCTAGCCAGGAAGCCTTGCTGGCCAGTGGTCCGACACATCCCCCCAAGGCCAGACTATTGCCTCACTGGCACTCCTCTCTGACACTCCAGAGATCTGGCCTGGGATAGGACAGGGAGAGGGCAGAGCTGGACAGAGGGGCAGGATCTCCAGGCTCTCTATGCTGTTGGGCACTGTCAAGGCCTAGTCTTCAAGGGTAGGACCTGCCCACTGATGCTCGCTTGGGAAAATTGAGGCTGGGAATGGACCAAAGACTCCCCTCCAGCCCTCATAATAGTGAGGGCTGGAGGGGAGTCGTGTATCCTGTGCCCAACCTTCATTCTTGCTGCCTCCAGGGTGGGCAGAGAGAGGAGTCTGTGAGGATTTAGATGAGTTTGGAGCATTCTTTTTCCACAGCCCTAGGCTGCCCTTGCTCAAAAGTGACTATGTCTGGGTGACCAGAAGCAGCTGAGTGTGTCACCCCAGGTTCTGCCCAGGAGAGGCGGTGTCCCTGTGCTCTTGCCCCACTGCTGGAGGGGGAGCTACCTTTTACCCCTTCCAGGGGCTCCTTCCAGGGCCCACCTCACCTCTGACCAAGGGCAGCAGACTTGTCTGCCCCCTGGGACGCAGCCCTTCTCTCTGCTCTGCTCTGCCTCCTGGATGTGCTCCTTCCTTCAGTTTCCCATTGTCTCCACCCCTTGCCCCCTGGCCCTTGCCCCTCCTCCACACAGCCTCCCTGTCTATCACCTCCCACCTCTTTATGCCCTGTCCAGGTTTGCAGGGAGCCCTCAGGGAGAAGCTGGTGCTGTAGAAAGCTGCCACTGAGAGGGTAACAGGGGAGGGTGGCCTCCTGCTTGGAGCTTATGGCATTCATGTGTGAGTATGTGGAAAACACTGGGGCCTCTGACCTTGGCCCTTACTCTGTCCTCCTCATCCAGAGCTGAGGACTAGAGGAGCCCAGGCATCCTCTAGTGTGGCTTGGAGATGAGGAGACTCTCTGGTTTGGGGTCATTAGAGAAGAGGGCCCGACCAAAGCAGGCAGGGCTAGGCTCCTCTGCCAAGGGTCCAGCGGGGGCCGGCATAAGGGTGGGGGAGATCTGAGCACTCTCTATTCGTCCCTCCAAACTCTCATTAGCTTTAGTCTGTCGTGACTGTCCCTATTCTTCCTTATCTTTTAGATTCTTACTTTCCTCAGTAAAGGCGGGTGGTGGAAGAGTCAGGTTCTTAGGGGTCTCTGAGCCCTATCTCATGGGGCAATTTTCACCAAGTGCTGTGGCTTCTTTGAATCCAACTTTGTGCAGCTGTATAATGCGGAGATAAATGAACACTTTCATTATGACTTGGAGAACCGTCAGTGGATTACCCTTTTAGAGGAAAAGAGGATTATACATAAACCAGCTAGAGTTCTGTTCAGGACCCTTTTCCACCTCTCTGGAGTCAGGGGGAGGGGAGGAGAGGAGGTATTGACTGGAAGAGGGAAAAAAATCACCATTAGGAGACGTGTCAGGAGGACTAAAAGGTATATGTGAACATTATAAAAGAAGAATCATGTAGTCAGAGTGGACCATAAGGTGAATATAAGTTATCTGAGTACCACATCCTTTCCTTAGGGTACTACAGGCCAAAAAGCTCTCCTTTCTGGATTTTGGGCCAATCTCAGGTAGGTCCAAGTGGTCTAAGGTTTGGGTAACAGGGCAGAGAAGGGCTCAGTGGCATAGGCTGGGGCTTGCAGGCACCAGAGATGTGGTAATTTTCCATTTTCACCCAGGGCACGCCCCCAAGGCTAGGTCCTGGGATCTCTTCTGATATCTGGAAGACCCCAGCAGGGTTCTGAAGATATGAATCCTGATCTGAGAGGGCCAAAGCCTGGTCTTGATCTCTGCCCCCTGCCCAGGTACATGCAGGGTGCTGAGGAGAGACCCTAAGAAAGCTGATCTGACATCCCTAGGAGTCCAAGACCAGCCCATACCCCTCTGGGGCCCAGCTAGAGCTCTGGGGTTAAGGACCTGTTATCCCCCCCATTTCCTGCTGTCCCATCCTATCTCTAGGGGACCCTTCTCACTCCCCTGACTGTCACCTCCTCCCTGCAATGATGTGAGGAGGTGAGGTCACAGCTTTTAAAAATATTCTGACTTCATTAACCCTGCAAGGGCTGCCAAACTAAACCAGATTCTTCCCACTCCCCTAATCATTACCCCTGTATCCGCTTAGTTGGCAGCAGCAGGAGACAGTCAGGGGGATATCCAGGACCCAGCCACGAAGCACCCTAGAAGTCCTCGAACACAAACATGCACACACATACATGCTTATGTCCACTTACATTCATGCTCCACACACACACCAGGCCCCTAGGGCCCAGGTTCTCAGTACCCCTTCACCCCAATCCAAAAGAACCTGGTCTTTATACTCAGAGGGCCCTCATGCCTGCCTTCTCCAGAAGTCGGGCTTCTTAGCAGAGGCAGGTGGGGCGGGGGGAGTCCTTTCACCCCTCTTGGGATTACTCAGAACAAATAGCTCAAGGCAAAAATCCGGAGACTTGGGTTCTGCCCCAAGTTGGACCCCAGCAGTAGGATATCAGGCAAGTCCTTCCATTGTCTTGGGCATTGGTTTCTTCATCCATGAAATGAAGGGATTTATCTAAGCCAGTGGTTCCTTAACTTGACAGAACATCAGAACCGCCAGGGAGATTTCTCCAAATGTACCTGCTTTGGTTTCAACTCACACCTCTGAGTCAGCCTCTCTCTAGGGAAGGTGTGTTTTGGAAAACACGTCCCAGGTAATTCTGATGCAGAACCAGGGTGGGGGGCCATTAAGTGATTTCAAAGGGACTTTTAGGATCCTAGTTCCCACTCATCTCTCCCCTCCTTCCCACCCACTGTCTGAGACGCTGAAGTCCTAGGGGGAGAGTCTTAAAGGGCCACAGAGCTCTGTCCTCAGCTCCTGCCCCATGCTTTTGTCCTGCTTGCAATAAACGTGGGCTGGCAGTAACATGCCAAACTGGATGAGCCTCTGGGTAGGGGCAAACTCCAGATTCTATCTCCCCAAGGATCTGGGGCTGGGTGAGCTAGGTCCACTCCTGTTTCCCAGCAAGCAGCCCCCAAGCCTTGCCTGCTCACAGAGGCATTGAGGGGGTGACTCCTCCCCTAATCTCCAGAGCAGACAGAGATGAGGAAAGGTTCATTTTCATTCCAGCTGTCTGACAGCTGGGGCTGACAGTGACAGAGTGGGCAGCCAGGAGACTGAGGATGTGAGGGAGGGATGGTGGAACGGGGGTGGGGGGGCCTGCCTGGAGTGAGGATCAGTCGGTGAGTCACCCTGGTCCCCAGCTTTGGGAAAGGACCTCAGAAGGCATTGATTCCAATGCCTATTGCTCCCCCGCCCCATGCAGATAAGGAAACTAAGGAGCAGAGAGGAGCAGGATTTGTTGGGGCCTCTGGTCCCTGGGTCAGTGCCCTCCCAATGGCCACTGTGGCTGGACAAGAGAGGGGCTGAGTCAGCCCTGCAGCACCTGTGGCCCAAAGGAAGCTCACCATCCTTGCGGTAGTAGAGAATGTCCACCTTGCACTCCTCGGTCCCCAGCAGGGCCTGCGCTAGGCGGGACATAGCACTGCGTGGGGTATTGGGTCCTGTGAGGAAGTCGCAGGTGCAGGGTCGCTGCATCACCTCCACTCGGGAGTAGCCGAAGAGTTCACAGAAGCCGTCATTGCAGTAAATGATGGCGCAGTTCTCCATCTGTGCATTGGCTATCAGGAACTTCCGACCTGGGGTGGGATGTGGGAAGCCCATGGCAACCAAGACTGGGCAACAGAGGGCAGAAAGATCATAGGGATTCTTGGCAGCAGTGAGGGGGTGTCTAGAGGGGAGAGCAGAGCAGTAACCAAAATGAGGGAGAGAAGTCAGGTCTGGCAAGGGTGGGAAGACCTCAGAGGCCAGAGTCATGGGGGATGGCCATGGGACTCTTGAAAGTAATGAGGGTGATGGTAAGCGTTGGGGTGGGGGTGGGGGCGGGAATCAGAACAGTGACCAGAGAAGTGCTGGGGAAGGGGAGTCAGGCCTGGGGGTAGTAGGAAGACCAGGGCAGTAATAGGGTCAATGAAGTGAGAAAGAGGCCCAAGGCTTCCTGGAGTCAGTGCAAAGAGTCAGGAAGAAGGAGCAGGGATGTGAACAGATGGGGCTCAGGCCTGGCGAGAGCTCCTATAAAAATCAGAGTGGCTAGGGTCAGGAGGTGAAAAGGAGGGATCAAGGAAACCTTTGGAGGAAGTGGGGGGGGGGGTGTCAGGAGGAGGAAGCCGGACAGAGATAAAAGAGAAGGTCAGCGATTGGGATACGGAGAAATCAGCTCAGGGAAGGGGGCACTGCAGCCTGCCTCTCTTGCTCCAGAGGAGAGTGTGGCATTTGAGTTAAGTGGGACTTGCTGGAACAGAAGATGTCCGGGGACATTAAAACGAAGGATTTTTCATTCAGCGTCAATACCCCCCACTCTGCTCCATTCGAAGTAAGTAAAGGAGTCAGTCCCACCACTCCTGCCACCGAACCAGGAGTTCAGATCCGCCCCCACCTTAACGCACACACTCACTCTGGCCCTCGAACTTGCGGATGATGGTGTCCAGGTACGTGTTTTGGGGCGCGACGTGGCCCCTGCGGACAGGCATCTTTCGCTGCAACCTCCGCCCGGAGCCACCAGCGCCCGGCTCCCTGCGTCTCCACCTGTCCTCGGGCTCAGCGGCGTCCGGTTCCGGGTGGGCGCCGCCCCGGGAGTGGGCCTCGGGGCTGCGTGCCCCGCCTGCCCGCCTGCGCCTACCCTCTGCTGCCCTCCCTGCTCCGCCCTCCCAGGCCCGCGGCTCCTCACTCCTCGGCTTCAGCCCCGGAGCTGTCCGCGCCGCGGTGCTGAAAGAAGCCGCGCGGCGGCGGGGCGGGGCTCGCGGGGCGGGGGCAACTTCTCTCGGACCCGGCGGGGCAGGGGCGGGGCCCTGACTCCTAGGGGGCGGAGCTGGGCAGAAGAGCAGCATCCGGGTCGGGGCTCCTCTCCGGAGCTTCATTCTGCTCCTGTCCCACTGGCCAGTGGCCTCAGCCCCTATCGGACCCTTTCCTGCTACCGTAGGGCAGTCCATACCTTGCCCGGCCGGGTCTTTTAGGTGGAGGGTGAGGAGAAGGGGAGCAGTTGTTAGAGGCCTCAGGTGGTCTTTTGCTGACTGTTTCTTTCACGGTTAAACAACCCTTAAACCGCCCTTGCCGCGTGCCCTCCAGCTGAATCCCAGGGAAACATGCAGAGCTCCTAAGTGGCAAGCTCAACATGGCCCTGGCCCTGGGAACATGGGTAGGAGTACATATGGAGGTGTACAAAAAATATACAATAAGGTATCTTCTTCAGAAGCCTGAGAGCTCTTAGCCTACAGGCACTGCTTGGGTTGGGGGCGGGGGGCAGATTTAAAGCCACCTATTAGCAAGTGACCACTGATAAAAGTGTCTGAGTACTGACTGAAAATAATACACTAGCAGAGCAGATGGGGATGGGGTGAGATTTATTGAAAGAGGCTTCTTGGAGAGGAGGGAGAGAAGAGCATCACTGTTCACTGAGCATGTCAGTGGCTGGTCTTGGAGCTTTGCAGAGGGTCCAATGAACAGTTTGGAGTCAGGCCTTGGAAGGCAAGCATTCAAATGGGGCATGCACCTTAGGGAAAGGGCAATGGTGGAAGCAGTGCCAAGGGGCTCAGCTGGGGCATGGGAGAGGTGAGGTTTGGACAAAAGGGGAATTGATAAAGACCCTCGGATGCCATTTTGAACATCTAGATTTAATTGATGGACAAGCAAGTTCTTAGGCAGTTAGACACGAAGGAAATATTCCAGTGAAAGAAACTTTACAATGGCGGATGGGGGAGAGAGGATGGACAAGGAGGCTCAGTGAGGTTTCTGCTGGAGTCCAGATGAGAGGCTTGGAGTCCTGGGCTGGGTGTGCCTTTGCCACACAGAGCCACAATGCCGGATGGGGGCCTGGCTGGCCACTGTGGCTGGGGAATGGGAAGGCCGCAAGTGTGGCTCTTAGGGGGGCAGAGTTGTCCTGGCTGCCCCTTATTTGGGGGTACAGGCTGGCTGTGGAGGAAAAGTGGGGCTGTTTCTCGTGGACTCAGAGCAGGATGCTGAGCTCTGAGGGGGGACTTGGGCAGTGGGATACTCATTCATTCACTTTCAAACATTTTCCAAGTCTCCACCATGTTCTATGGCCTGTGCTGGCTAAAGATATTATGCAGGGACACACTCCTGATGGGTGTCCTGTCCTTACAGAGCTACCAGCTAGTAATGGGGACAAATAAGGACATTACAGCACAGCAAAGTAAAAGCAGTGACAGAAACGTCAAACAAGAGTGCTGTGGAGCCTGCAGGCAGAGCAGGGATTTCTTGGGTTTAGCTAGAACTCAGGAAGACTTCTTGAAACCTGGGGCAGAGGTAGGGTCCATGGAGATCTCAGCCCAGTCCCTCTTGTTCCCTGAACCCTTGACATCTGGATTTAGATCCTTAATCTAGACAGAGCCAGTCCCATCTTTTCACTGCGTTCCCACCAACTCAACCGTAGCCCTACTGCCTGTCTCTGCGGTTACTGGCTATGAGGCTACTTGCCTCAAGACTCCCCTAATCTCTGACAGGCACTGATTTTCAGCCTTGGGGCCTCATTCCCAACTCAGTGAGCCTACATGTATTGGATGTGGCATCCCTGTGGTGGGCAGACCCAGGCCGGAAAGAAAGGGCTAGAAGAGGAAGGAGCAGAGGCCTTCTCTCTCTCTTCTCAAGCTTGTCCCTCGGATACTCATTTCCCAAATGCCTCCTACAGCTCTCTCCATCCCGTTTTCCCCTCCCCCACTGAGCCTGGAAAGGTGCTATTTGCCTGTGCTCCGTCCCCAGGGCAACAGGCCAGGCAGCAGGTGTGTGTGTGTTGAACAAGGCCATCTCTGGAGCGGAGTGGCTGGAGATGAGTTTTGTTTAAATATTAAAGAAGTCAATCATTAATCAAGCCTGGCTTGGTGCCCAGCCCCCCACTGTCTCCATTTGGGAGCGGGGACTGGGCCAGGGAGGGCCATGTTGCATCTCACACAGCTGGCAAGCAGCTTTTGGGGCTGGATTATGCAGCCCAACACAGGGTAGGCCAGGGGATCGGCAGAAAAATGTGCGGGGTAGCGCACAGAGCACAGTGCTCATGAACGGGCACTAGTGATTTGTACAGAATGTTTGGTTCTACTTGACTATGTTTTATAAGGGGACTGAAGCAGTGTCCTGTTTCTAGCCAGAGAGGACATTTCTTGGGCATGGCAGTCCTGGCCCAGCCTCACAGGCTGTGGGAAGAACAGTTTGCAGCATGAATTGGGGTGGGGACTGGATTGGAATGACATAGTCACTGGGTTGCTAAAACCATGGTTCCTGAGCCCTCCCTAGGGGATGGAGGTTGGTCTGGAAACCAGAGCATACATGAAATCACAGAGAGTCAGTAGCCTGCGCACATACATGAGTTCCAGACACACAGTTACGAACCCCCATGTACCCAGATCAGCCACAGCTGCACCCAACTGCAGCTGGACACTATGCATGCAAGCGGTCTCCTCCCCAGCCCGTCAGCCCTCTCTGCCTTGGCCGCCCTCCTCTTGCCCTCCAGCCTCACCAGTCGTACTGGTGTCTAGTCCCAGCTCCACCATTCAGCTCTCATCCACGGAGGCTTCCTGTAGTGCTGTGTGAAAATCCGAATGATCAGGCAGATTGAGCACAGCGTCAGGACCAGGCAAATGCCCAGCAGGATCCACTGTCTTTTGGCAGCTAGGTGGGGCGCCATGGCTACGCCCAGGAAGTAGGCCTTGGGCTGTTTCTCGGGGGCACCGGAGTCCCGTGAACCAGTGTCCTGGGCGTTGGTATCCTGGGACAGTGACCTTTTTTCCCGGGAGTACAACCTGCAGGCCAGTAGTAGGGCCAGCAGGAACATGACCAAGCTGAGGGCCAGCAACACCCACTGCCCAAATTTGGCCTGGTCAGGGTCCAGCTCCAGACTCAGAAACGTCACCTTGTCTGTGTCTTTTTCTGTGGAAGACATGGGAGTCTTGTAGAGCTGGCAGAAGGACGGAAGGAGCCCTGGGGTGCCCCAAGGAAACCAGAGTACCTGACTGCTACTGGCCTCCTCCCTCAGCCTCAGGCACCTACCTTCCAAGCCACACGTGAGGGCATTGCCCTGGAAGAAGGGTGAGAAAGAGGAATAGAAGGGAGGAGGAGGAGGAGATGGGCATAGATAGGGCTACGTCCCTATGGTGCCCAGTGGTGGCTCTGTGCAAGGGTCAGGAGGAAAGAAGCCCACTCCATGCTCGACCGGGCCTTCTAGCTGAACAGTGTGCAAGAAAGCAACTGAGCCAGTGGCTGGGCTGTGGGCTGCGGTCTTGGCCAAGGCTGCATCAGGTGCAGACTGGGCCCCATAGCAACAGGGCTGTTACTTGTTCAAGCCAGGTCATAGATAGGTTAGGGGTTAAAGCTGGGTTGGGGTGGGGCCTGGCCCAGGGCAGTCTTGGGTAGGGCTTGGGGCTGTACCAGAGCTAGCACTAAGGTCATGATCAAACCTTCAAAGGTACAGCTGAAGTCTGGCCAGCCCAGGATCTCCCCATGGCGCACATTCTCGGTGACCAGCCAGTTCAGCAGGGGCTTGAAGTAGGTCATGAGGGCTCTTACGGACACTTCGGTCTGGCCGGTTATCTTCTGCAGAACTTCTGGCCAGGGCTTGCTGGAGCCTAGCTTTAGGGTGTCTCTGGAAGATTGGATACAGCTGTGAGACTGTAGGGGAGCATCAGCTGGTGCTGCTGGGACCCTTTCGTGTGCCCCGCCCTGGCCTCACGGCTTTGCTAGCCAGGCTCTTCCCACAGTGCTCAGCGCCAGGGATAGAATCACAAGCTCTGAAATAAGACTGACCTGCGTTTGAACTCTGTGGGGCTTCGGGCCAGTGACTTAACCTCCCTGAGTCTCAGAGTCCATATTCACAAAATGGAGATAACAGTACTACCTCCTAGGGTTGGCATGATGATTAAATCATAGTGGGCAGGCGATAAATGTTAGCTGCTTCTTATTATGTGATGAACATTATTCTCCTGGACTCAGAGGGGCATAAAGTCTTGAGACACAGTTTCCCATGAGGTGCTCTATGTCAGTGGCGGGGGGAGGGGGGCTTTCTAGTCGCAGGGAGTGTTTGGGAGGATTAGGGAGTTGGCCAGCATGGGATGTGCTCTGTGCGTTGCCTGAGACACTGCCTTAATGTTAGAGGTCACCCAGCACAGCTGGTGTTTGGTGGCAGGGGGACCAGCCTGAGGCTTGGTGGGGGCACGGTGTTTTGCAGAAGCCAGGGTTCTGGGCTGTTCCCCTGCAGAGGCAGTGGGGAGCATAAGTTGATCCTTCTTAATCTGTGTCTGCGTTCTGACCAGGAGAGAGAGGGGCTCTAGAGGCCCACAAGTCAGGACTGTGGAGTCTAGACTAACGGGACCCACGTTCAAGACTCAGCAGTGCTCCTAAGGGGCCGTATAACGTCAGGCAATCAACTCAGCTCCTCTTAGCCTCAGTTTCTCCATCAGGAAAACGGATCCCATTAATACCCACCTTTCACCGTGGTGCAGACTAAGCCACATCATGGTGGTGAGAGAAGGCTTTGTAGCGTGCACACCCTTGTATGCATTGCTTCATAAACAGCAGAGAAAGAATGAGGGGGAAACTAAATGTTAGTGGATCCTTGACAGAAACCACCAGGGGAAAATGTAGTTAAGATCTGAGAGAAATGCGGGGAAAAAGTCATCAAGATTAAGAGAAAAACAAAACAAAACCCCACAACTAAATTTAGGTAAGAAGATTTTATCAGATGCGGGTCCTGGGAGAAAGGAAGGACCTGATGAGAGAAAAGTTTTGACCACTGAAAGTCTGTCCACTTAGAAACAGTGGGACAAGAGGTTTGACCCAATCCCGGCTCACCGCCAGCGTGGCCAGCACCTGGGACCTGCAAAGGTCGTAACTAGAACCCTCAACTCCAAGGTTGCTACAAGGTGTCCCATGGACAAGGTCAGGCCTACCATGGCGGCCAGATGAGCCAAGGGCTTTGGGAACTTGGATCAAATCCACTTCAACTCTCCATTCCCAGCAGAACCAACCCAGAGCAATCACATATAGGAAGATGAGTCAAATTCTAAGATATATTAAAAAAGCAGCCAAGAATCTTGCCCTCCCCCTTCTCCTCTGCAAGCACTCACCCCCCCCCCCCCCACAACCTATATTCCACTCTGCTCTGTGTCATTTCTCCAAAGCTCAGGACATCCTCCTTTCCCAGAGCCCTCTCCTCTGCCCTCTGCCCAGAAGATAGCATTCAAAGTTCTAAACCTGGAACTTGGGGTCTTCCCTGGCATCCAGGGGTCTGGATAGCAACGTGTGAGGATGTGAGAGCAATGACCAGTGTTGACTGGCAAGTGCTTTGGTGCCAAGTCAGATGCTGGGAGCCTCATGTGCCCTGAGGGCGGTGGTAGGAGAGGGCGTGGAGGGAATGACTGAGGTCAGATGTCCCACCCATCACGTGGTGAAGTCTCAGAGTTAAACGTGGGTTGATGTATAGAAAACAGATGTCACTATTTCTTGCACTTCTGCTTTTGGGGACAGAGTTCCCTTCCTTGTCCCCCGGCATGACCTCCTCACCCTCTCTGCATGTTCACCAAAGCCCTTTCCTACCGCACCAGCTCCTTTCTTGTAGTGTGGTCATTATCCTGTGGCCCATTGCCCCCTGCTGGACACAGGGCAGGCTGATTGGCACGTGCACAAGTAAATGTTTGCTGAATGAATAAATGATGGGAGGCCAGAGACATGAATGCAGAGAGCAGAGAGGCCCCTTATGTTCCACATGTTCAGAAAAGCTCCAATATGGGCCGTCGGCTATCATAAACCCCTGTAGTGTGGAAAGAAGGAAAAGCAAACAGACTAGGTTGATACTCGGCCTGCAAGATGCAGCCCTCCCTGGGAGCAAAGCCAGGGGATCAGTCCCGCAGCTCCATCCGGCCTAGTGGTTCCTGGCAAACCGCATGGTGGAATCAAAATATGCTCCTTAAATTTGCAAAGGATACTAAATTATACGGCTATGTTAATCCTCTGGGAGACAGGAATAAAACTCAAGATGACCTTGACCAATCAGGGAAATGGACCCCCTGAAAAGGGTTGAAAATTGATGGGGAGAAGACCATGTCAGTGGGTGGGCTCTGCATCTCAGTGTTGGGAGCACTGACCTTGGAGCCAGCGGACCGAAGTCTAACCTCACCAGACCTGGACCCCTTGATTGGTGGAAGCAACCGTGTGAACGAGAATGCATTCTGGAGTCAGTTCGGGACTCAAAGCCTGAATTTGCCGCTTGCTAGATGAGTGATGGGCAAGCGTATTTTCTCTCTTAGCTTTGTTTCATTATTTATGAGATGTGGCTAATCATATCCACTCTGTGGGTTCCGAGCCGCTCACATGAGACCTCATAGGAGCGCTCCTCAAAGAGCCCAGCCTCTATCAGCAAATGCTCCCTGCCATCAGGTCGGCCCCCCCAGGTTTGCTTCAGGGCTAAAACCACCTCTACAGAGGCAGGAATAGAAAGGATGGCTGGATCCCAACTGCAGGAAGAAAAGATTATGGGTAAGGAGTCAAAGTGGACCACACGCTGACCAGCGCATCTCAAAGGCTGGTGTGAAAGCGACCTGTGTCAGCCTGGGAGCTGTATCTGGGCACCTCCAGGAAGAGGTGGGAAGAGCCGTATGCACCTGAGGGTACCTCAAGGCTGCCGAGGGTAGGAAAGGATGAAGGGGTTCGGATGGAAGTCTGGACGCTGAGGGTGGACTCCAGCGTGACTTCCCATCGGGGACAGTTTGATTTATTGGCGTGTGTGTGTGTGTGTGTGTGCGCGCGCGCGTGCATGTGCGTGTGGGGAACCATGAGCACAGATGAGTGAGGGAGTGTGTGGTAGTGAGTGTGTGCAAGCTTGTGTGTGAGAAGGTGCGAGTATGAGATCTGTGTGGGTATGAGAATGACTGTGTGTATGTGTGTGTATGTGTGTGTGTGAGAGCAGCAGAGGCCAGAGAGTGCATCAGCATGAGGGGCTACACACAAGGAAATGGGCTTCGATTATTGTCGGAGAGACTGCAGTCTGACACAAGAAAGAACTTCCCCTACACTCTGAGGTCCATGAGGCCTGCTCGGGGCACCCAGGGTGGCCTGGTGAGGACATGGGGCCAGGGGCTAAGCGTCCAGGCAGGAGCAGGGGAGCTGAGAACAAACGAGGGAAGAGAGCACTCACTCCAGGAGCTTCCCAGCCGTCTTGGAGTTAGAGATGTCACAGCGGTGCAGGGGGCCCACGTGACCTGAGGCCCTGCACAGCGCTTCGTGGAACTGGAACTGGAGCACGAGGCTGAGGAAGTACCTGGGTAGAGGAACGGGAGGGCAGGCTGGGGAGCTGGTGGCAGGGGTGGGAAGCCCAGAGCCATCTGGAGTCTGGCCGCTCTGATGGGCAGGGGCCTGAGGGGTCTTCCAGGGCCCAGTCTTTCTGGGCAGAGGCTCCTTCGGCAAGGTCCCACCTCAGCCAGGGGCTCTCCTCCTTAGCCTTCTGAACAAGCTCTTGCCTCCTTCTTCCCTGCCCTCCTCTTGGGGACAGCAGAAATGGTTTAGAACCTTCCCAAAAGCTCTGCCCTCCATGCAGGATCTGATCTAAAAGCCCAAATTGTCCCAGGGTGGGCTGTGCAACCCAACAGATAGGTGGGTAGGTGGGGGGATCATTTGGATACAGGGCCTTCCTGGGAATCCTCAGCCCAGTTCCCAAGCCCCCCCCCCAACTCCCAACTCCCAGAGCTGCCTCTGCTGGCAGGCCCAGACTGTTACCGTATGTAGGGCATGCTGGCAGAGATGTGGAACTTGGCACCGGGATCAAAGTCATCCTCTGTCCGAGGGACAGGGGGGCACAGGCCCTGGTACTTCAACCTGCCAGGGAGAATGGGGGGGCCGATACCACCCAGCTGGGTTCTCAGAGCCTTTTCCCTTCAAAGTACTTGCACAGCTACCAAAAAGTGGACTTGGCTGATGCAGGACATTTCATGCATTTTTATAGATTAAATAAATAAGTTGAAAACACAGGGGATTGGGAATCAGCGTCAAATGGTAATAGTGGTTAACACTGACTTCCTCTGCAGAGGAACCGTGCTAAGCTCTTCACACAGACTCACTCGACACTATCATGGTTCTGGGGACTTGGGAGGGAATGGGCTTCACAAGGTCTAGCTTATAATCCTAATGATGAAGACGGTTAGAGACCAATCAACAAGGTCATCTCATCTGGCAAGAACAGCCAAGAAGAGAACAGGAACAGCGTATCTGTGGCATAGAGCTGTTATCATTCCCAGTTTACAGATGAGGAGACCAAAGTTTAGAGGTCAGGGAACTGGTGGGAGGTCACAGAACTAGTCACTGGCAGATCCCATTAACCCTCTGCTCTATGTGACTATGGGAAAGTTACTGTCACTGAGCCTTGTCACAAAATGTTGTCTAAGGTGGGGGTAAAATGATCTATCCCTGGGATGAGACAAAGTCTATGAAAAGTTCTCATAATTTGATTATTGGCTCACTGGTCACCTCTGAGGCACGCTCTGGGGTCGACAGACAGTGGGGTGGTATCTCTCCCGGTTGACAGAGCCTTCCTTGTTCAGGCCCAGGAACTTGCCACCTCTCTCCCTGTGCCCATGGATTCCCCCATTGGTGGTGGTGGGTGCAGCTGACCCAGGAAGGGAAAGGGCCCCTGTGGGTAGCCCAGATGGCTGGTGGGGTTTGCCCTTGGAGGAGTTCAAGGTCAAGACTCTGCCAACCTCACCAGTGAGCCCCGGGGCCTGAATTTGGGGTGAGGGTAGGAGGGTGAGTGGACAAAGAGAGGAGCACCCAGCTTTGCCACCCTGGGGTGCGGTGGGACCCTGGGCTGCTCACACATTCTGCTCCTGCTAATGACCCTGGGACGTTGTGCAGGATCAAAGAAACATAAGGGCCTCGTGCAGAGCTGGCAGCCCCTTCATGGTCACCCCAAACCACACTATGCCTGGCAGACTTGAGCAGGTCATACTGAGGCCTGGTGGAGATGGGGTGCCCTGGCCATTCATTATCCCATCAAACAGCCAGTGGTCGGTGAGGAGATGTACCGTGGATGCCCCTTGCTCAAGCAGGGTGCTGCCTGACTGCTGGTGGGCTCTTTCAGCAGCCAGTTCTGACCTTGAACATACCTAAGGATGCTAAACCAGAGGCAGGTGTGTGTGTGCATGTGCAGTAGCTGGGTTGGGGCCTGCGCGGAAGATCAGAGAGAGGACACTGCACGGGCAGTGTCCATGAGGCTGACCCGGAAGCCCGGCCCACCAGGGGCAGAGGGGGCCGAGAGCCCAGGGCGGCCATCCTCTCCCCACCTGAGGTTCCACCACTCCTGGTTGTAGACGTCCTTCTGGATGGTGCCATCAAAGACCTTCCAGCGGAACAGGTCCATCAGGTAGGCGAAAGGGATTAAAGCGATCTTCTCCAGGGCAATGCCCATCAGGAAATTGACCTCCTCCTCTGGGGAAGAGGGTGCAGTCAGGAGGTGGCTCCTGGCTCACCTTCCCTTCAGCTTCTCCCAGAGAGCCCAGGTGGCAGCCTCAGGCTCGGTGGCCCTGCTATGGTTCTCTTGGTCCCCATCACCTGAGTCCTGGTGCTGGTGGCTGAGCAGGCCTCTGCTGAGCAGGTGCTTGTGGGAGGAGGCCGAGAGGGTGATCGTGGACCCCACGGCCTCTTCAAAGGCTGGGTTGGCGCCTGCGCGGAAGATCATAGAGAGGTTCTTGTACTGCAGGAAGTACTGGATATGGCCCATCTGGTGGAAGATGGAGAGCAGGTCTTCTATGGTCACCTCGGTGCACTTCTTTATCCTAGGGTTAAAGGGCAGGGGTCAAGGAGCACGGGGAGGCCCTGGGACAAGGGGAGATCTCTGGATTCAGACTCCACAGAGGGACTGGGGCGGTCGGGCTGGAGACCATCAGGGCCTTGGGTGCTGTTGCTTCTCACTCTGGGTCCCCCTTACCCACGTTACCAGCTCACATCCCCCTCTGCCTCCCGGCTCACACACCTCCTGACGCACCTCCTCAGATCAGGGGGACAGCAGAGGAGCGGGCGGAGGGGAAGAAGGGTGAGAGAGGGGCGGGAGGGTGGTGCTGGAGCAGCGTGAGACCTGAAGTCCTTGCCGTTGTAAAAGTCCCAGGCGGAGGCGTGGCACTCCACCTCCCGTCCATCAGCCGGCCTTTCCATCATGGATTTTTTCCAGAAGCTGGGAGGGGTGGAAAGCAGCCCCAGGGAGGTGAAGAACTTGTCCGCCTCTTCGAACATTTTGGAGGGCTTCCAGTGCTGTGGGGAAGAGGGGCTGCGTGGGGCCCTGCCCGGGGAACAGGGGGGATGCGGGGGGTGGGGCAGTGCCAGCAGGGGCAGAGGGGGGCCCAGTACTAACCTGGCTTTTCATGTTCTTCGTGATATCCTCGGGGGGCTTCTTCGGGAAGGGTAGGACCAGGTCTAAGATGTTGACCCAGGACTGAGCCCACATGTTCCCTGGAAGGGGCGTGCAGGGGCTCAGAGGAGTCTGGGGAGTGCCCCTCCCTTTGCTGGGGGCCAGCCTGGAGGCCCGCTCTGCCCACCCCACTCTGCTACCAGCAAGGGCTTTACCCAGCAGGTGAGCGGGGATGGGCCCCCTCGGGTCGATAAGCTCTGGCCCGTAGTAGCGGTGCAGGGCCCGGCGCACATAGGCGTGCAGGTTCAAGTACAGCGGCTGCAGCTCCTGGTAGAGCTGCTCCAGGTCCTGCTCCAGCGTGTCAGACTCATACTTGGACCGCCACAAGGCCCCCATGTCTGTGTAACCTAGGACAGGAGTGGGGGTGCTCAGAAGCACTCACCACCCACCCTTCCTGCAGCGGCGGCCTGGCAGGCAGGAGACCCAGGCACTTTCTGGGGAAGCCGCTTGATCTCCCTGTTCCTCAGGCTCTTCATCTGCCAAATGGGAAACGTGCCTCCCAAGGTCAAGTTCAGACTGGATGAGATCAGGGGTGGAAAAGCACTTGGCAAAGTACACATTCCATGCTCCTCACCGTGCCTGGTTGGATAGGACCCAATGAGGCCCTGGTCCTCACGCTCACCTCAAACCACACCTGTCCAAGCCCTAAGACCACCTGGCTCCTCTCAGATCCTCCCACCGTGAGGCCTGGGCGGCTCTTCCACTTCTTGTTTGCCTTCTTTCAGGCCTTGGGGAAGTGTCTCAAGGCCTTCCCTTTCCCCTTCTCTCTGGGCACTTGTCCAGAGATGTGCATTTGCACAAATCTTGTCTGTCCCCCAGACCGTAGGCCCTGCCCAGGAGGACGGGCATCTTCTCTGTCTTTTCACCCACAAATCTTTAGAACCTCTCCAGGGCCTGGCACACAGTAGGTGCTCAAGCAATAGCTGTAGACCAATGGTGGTGAATGAAACACCTTTGCTTCCCCCAGCTGCAGGGCTCAGGGTCCCCATCTCCAGGTCCTACTACTGCCCATATCCTCTGCAGAGTCTGCTTTGCCCTTCCCACCGAGCCCTGCGCCCTGTGCCATCTACACAGACTGGGCTGGCCAGGGTGGGTGGTGGGGGCCTCACCATTGAGCTTTGCAGCCTTGTTGCTGAGCTGCACATAGCGCTCAAAGGTCATGCGGAGCTGACGACCCACAGCATCCCGCCAGCCCTGCCAGGCCCACAGCAGCTCCTTCTGGTCCCGGGAGGTGGCCATGACTTCTTGGAGGTCTATGCCAGGGGAAAAAGGAGCCAAGGTGGGACCCGCCCTCTTCTGCCTGCCTCGGGCCCTCTCCTGCTTCAGGCAGACGGGCGCGCCCCTCCCCCTGCCACACCCTCCGACAAGTGAGTGCAGCCGGGGCAAGGAGGACAATGGGGGTCCGGGCTAGGCTTGTGGAAGGGGCCCATGCTGGAGACTCTGGGGTTGGACGGGGACGAGGCTTGGGGGCTCACCAGGCTCCAGGGGCAGGCAGGGTCCCTCATTCAGGCACACCTGGGCCATGCTGTACGTCGTCTCCATGTAGGCCAGAAGCTGGTTGTACTGGGGTGGGGCAGGTGTCACCTAGAGCAGGCCTGCACCCGTAGGCCCACCCCCAGCGCTAGCCCCACCAGCTGGGAGGGGCGGGCCTGTCTGAGGCATCTTCCCGCCAGCCTCTGTTTCTCTGCTCCCACCCACCACCACCCAGGAAGCTCTAGCCCTGCCCATCCTCCTCGCCCCCTGCCCAGGC
Organism: Mellivora capensis; assembly: GCA_004024625.1. Lineage (NCBI taxonomy): Eukaryota > Metazoa > Chordata > Mammalia > Carnivora > Mustelidae > Mellivora > Mellivora capensis. The sequence continues at coordinate 168,482 of PISX010000195.1, forward strand.
AGTCTGGCTTCCCTCCCGGCAGGCCCACCCACCCCTGGGGTGGGGAGCATGTGCCTGGAGACCTGGGGGCTCCGTCCATCACCTCCCGGAGCTCGTCCTGGGGCAGGGCCGCCTTGTCTATGGTCTGCAGCTTACTCAGCATGCGCTTCACAGCCGGGTCCCGGAACCTGGAGGTCTTAAACAGGCGGGCCCGGGTGCCAAAGTACAGCATGTGCCGGGACCTCTCTGAGTCCTTGTGCAGCTGGAATGAGGGTCACCATATTTATCATGGGAAGCTGGGGGAGGGAGGAAGGGCCCCACATTGAACTCCAGGGTCACAGTCCTCCCAACCTCCTCCCAAAGCCTACTTTAAGGGGTCACAATCACTGGAAATTTGCTAAGAGGGAGACGGGGAGGGAGGAGCCTGGGTCCTTAAAAGCAAGGAGGTGATATTTACAAGGGGAAAGAAAAAACAGAGATTCTGGCCCAGGGAGCTTCTTGGGTCAGCAAGAGGCCCAGAGCTTGCAGCCTGCTTTGACATGTACTTTGGGGGTTCCCTCCTTCCTCTAGCTCTGGACAGGGGGCAGAAAGTATGGTTCCCCCAATCCCCCCAGATCCCTGAGAAGAGCAAGGGGAGAAGGGGCTGGAGTTGAGGTGGTACCACACCATCTCCTCCCGATTTTTCTTGGTGATATTGGTGACATAGTTCCATGTGGCCTCCATGAACTGGCTCCACACAACCTGGGCGGTATGTTCATAAAACTGCAGGAACGCCTTTGCCACGGTCTCATTGTAGAACTTGTCTGCGGAGAAGGAGGTGGGCATCATGATGTCCTGGGAGGGGCCTGCCCCTGACTGGTCCCCTTGTCTGGTCCCAGGTTCCTTCAGGTCCCAGCCCCACCTAAGCTCTGATCATCCTCGGTCCTGAGCCAAGGCAAGAGCTGCCCATAACAGAAGAGCACAAATAGGGAAGGTCCATGGCAAGTCCATCTTGTGCCCATGGCCAAGAGAACAGCAGAGCTGGGTGAGGCTGTGGGCCAATCGCAGTCCAGCTCCATATTGTGACATCAGGAGCTGAAGGGTTAGCCATGGAATGTCAGAACTGGAAAACCTCCACCCACCTTCTGGTCCAACCATTCCCATTTTACAGGTGAGGAGACTGAGGTCAAGCCACATGACCTGGTTCACACAGCTAGTTAGTGGCAGAGCCAAAAAGAGAACCAGCGCTCTTGATTTTTAGGCCGAAGCTTATTTTGGTCTACTTAGTCACTTTTCCTTGGCATTGGAACCACCCTTGGACCTTGGCCGGGGATTGATGAGACCCCTGCCCTCCACAGGCTGGCATTACCTCTGAGAAGGTGGATAGGAGGATGAATGGGTGAGTGGATGGATAGAGGTATGGAAGTGATGTCTCTGGGTCTCTGGAATCTGGAAGCCCAGTTGTCTCTCCCTGTTCTTTTGACCTAACCTCTTATGTTCTCATTTTTGGCCTCCTTCTCTCTTATGGGATGTGTGATCATCCCTCGGGCGATGCAGGACCCTTCCTCCCTTCCCCTTGTCCTTAAATCTGTTTCCCCAGGGATAGCCTCATGCTATGAGTTTGCAGTCAGGAGGAAGCACAGAGGGCAGAGGGCTATGAGGGCTCTGGGGAATGAGTGGTTGGCACCTTCCACTCAAGATGCATGTCCCTGAGTACCTGAGCCTGTTTGGAACACCAGCTCGCAGGACCCCAGCTCTCTGCTGGCCTGGTGACCCCCCACTAGCCTGATGCACTTAGCCTGGGGGAGATGAGCCCATCTATCTCACTTTGGGATTTTTTGCTCAGATTTGCTTCCCTCCACACTCATATGCCCTCCACCCTATGTTCCTTTCACTCCCCCTGCTCAGCCCAGGTGTACCCACAATCTCCAGACGCTTTACCTCTTCGCCTGAGCTGACATCCCCCAGAGAAACTGACCAAATAACCCTCCAAATATGATGATATGATCAAAATTATTTAAAACACCAGGAATGAAAAAAATCAGTGACACTTTTGGGTAAGCTGGCTGACCGAGTTCTGCTTCAAGCATATAGACATGCTTGATAAAATACAGAAATTTGTTGTTGTTAACGGTAGTCATTGTGCCATACCTTACGTTTCCCGGGACTTATTTATGTTATCACCAGCAGCTGATGCCTTTTGCCCACCTTCACCCGTTTTGCTGACCCTCCCACCCCCACTTCTGGCAACCACAGATCTGTGGGCTCAGTTTTTTACCACCTTTTCATTATCCATTCACCTGTCATTAGACACGTAGGTTGTTTCCGTGTCTTGGTTATTGTAAGGTGTGTTGCGTTGAACACAGGAGTGCAGATAACTTGTCAAGACAGCGATTTCATTTTCTTTGTATAAATACCCAGAAGTGAAATTGCTGGGTCATATAGTGTTCTATTTTTGACTTTTTGAGGAAGCTCCACACCGTTGTCTATAGCGGCTGCCAATTCACATTCCCACCAACAGCGCACGAGAGTTCCCTTTTCTCCCCATCCTTGCCAGCACCTGTTATTTCTTTTTGATAACAGCCCTTCCACCAGGCATGAGGTGCTATCTAATTGTGGTTCAGATCTGCATTTCCCTGATGTTTAGTGATGTTGGCCACCATTTCTTGCACCTGTTGGCCATCTGTATGTCGTCTTTGGAAAAATGTCTATCCAGTTCCTCTGCTCATTTTTTAATTGGAGTGTTTGTTTTGAGTTGTAAGAGTTCTTTATATATTTCAGCTATTAATCCCTTATCAGATACGTAATTTGCAAGTATTTGCTCCCACTCTGTAGGTTGCCTTTTCATTTTGCTGATGATTGATTTTGTTGTGTCAGAGCTTTTTAGTCTGATGTCATCCCACCTGTTGATTTTTACTTTTGTTATCTTTGTTTTTGGTGTCAAATCCAAAAAAATCCTTGTCAAGACCAATGTCTAGGAGCTCACCACCTATGTTTTCATAGGAGTTCTATGCCTTCTGGCCTCATGCTTGTGTCTTTAATCCATTTTCAGTTGATTTTTTCGCATGATGTAAGATAGGGCCCCAGTTTCATTCTTTTGCATGTGGCTGTCCAGGTTCCCCAACACCATTTATTGAAGAAACTATCCTTTCCCCATTGCATATTCCTGGCTGTTTTGTCATAAATATGTTGACCACATATGGGTGGGTTTATTTGGGGGCTCTCTATTCTGTTCCATTGATCTATATGTCTGTTTTTATGCTGGTTCCATACTGTTTTGAATACAATGACTTTGGTACATAGTTTGAAGATAGGAAGTATGATGCCTCCAGCTTTATTCTTCTTTCTCAAGGTTGCTCTGGCTATTTGGGCTTAAAAATAGTGCTTTTTTTTTTTTTTAAGATTTTATTCATTTATTTGAGAGAGAGAGCACGAGCACAGAGGGAGAATGAGATGGAGAAGTAGACTCCCCAATGAGCAGAGAGCCCAATGTGGGTCTCAATCCCAAGACCCCAAGTTCACAACCTGAGCTGAGGGCAGAAGCCTAACTGACTGAGCCACCCAGGTGCCCCCAACATAGTGCTTTTTAAAATGCAAAATACAGAGCTGAGATGGGAAGCAAGAAAGGGAACTGTTCAGATGCTGGGGAGACAAAGAGGGTTCATGCCACAGTGAGTGGGGGCTGTATGGGAAATCAGAGTATGTCCATGTTCAAAGCACTGCAGCATGGCGGCCTGCAGGGGGAGAGCTGATCCTCCATTGAGCCGAGAGCCGGCAGATGGCTTCCTTTCTAAGGGAGTCCTACAAGAAGCAACCATGAACCTGACCCTGGGGACATCTTCACAACACATGCACATGCTGTGCACATGGGACCCTGAAGAAGAATGTTCCCATTGAAACCGGCTCATAGGTCAAGATGACCAAGAGAAAGGACAGTGTCGTGAGGGTCAGTGATGCTCACCAGTCCCCTCTGAGCACTTTTCTAGGTGCTAGGGACCCTGTGAAAGCTTTTAGTATAGGCATCCTTGTAAAAAACATATGAGGTATGTACTGTGATCAACACTCCTACTTTACAGATGAGGAAACAGAGGCACAGAGAGGTTGAGGAACTTGGTCACAGTCACACAGCTGGCAAAAAGTGGAGGTGGGACTCAAATCCCCAGGCTCTGGCCCCAGAGCCTTTGCTAAATGACAGACACACCTGAGGAAGGACGGGTCTTGGAGCAATCTGGAAAGGACTTAAAATACAGATCTTTTCACCATATGGAAAAAGTAAATGAAACTGGATTAAAGATCTAAACATAAGAGCTAAGATCATGAAACTCTTTCAAGAAATCACCCGGGAAAAGCTTCCTGATGTTCGATTGGTCGGTGCAATCTTGGCTAGGACACCAAAAACACAGACAACAATGACGACGAAAACCAAACTGGACTTCATCAATTTAAAAAACCTTTGCACATCAAAGGACGTTAACAACAGAGCACAAAGACAACTCACAGAAAGGGAGAAAGTGTTCATAAATCATACATCTGGTAAGTGATTCGTATCTGGAATATATAAAGAACTCCCAAACTGGACAATTAAAAAAAAACAACCAACTCAATTCAGCGGGGGGGTGGGGGTGGGGAAGGACTTGAATAGACATCTCTCTAAAGAGGAGGTATAAACAGATAATAAGCACTTGAAAAGATACTATTATTAATTATTAGGGAAATACAAATCAAAACCAGGAGATACTGCTAGGATGATTATTACCAAACCACCCAGAAAACCTCATCTGTTGGCCAACACATGGAAAAACTAGAAGCCTTGCGCATTGCTGCTGGGAATATAAAAAAGTGCAGCCACCGTGAAAAGTAGTGTGGTGGCTCCTTAAAAAATTATAGGATTACCATATGATCAAGCAATCCCAATTTGGGGCCCACATTCAAAAGAATTGGATTGGAAGCAGGGACTTGAAAGATATGGTGGTGATGGTTGCAGGACAGTATGAATGTCCTCAGTGCCCCTGAACTCGCGCTTTAAGACAGTTAGAATGGTATAGTGTATGGTACGTACATTTTACCATGACTTAAAAAAAAATACAGATCTTAAAGTGATAAAAGAAAGCATAGAATCCATGAAGCAAGAATGGGCTTTTGTGAACACACAGGAGATTTGAAGAAAAGATGAGAAAATGAAAAAAAGAGTTATTACATCGGAACCACGTAAATCCCTACGGGCAGGAGAAGCTGCAGATTGAAATGCAGAACCGGAGCCTTCGAAGACATGACTGGGGAATCCCCTGGAACGCGGGGCAGAGAAAGAGATGAGAATGAGCAAGGGTTTGGGAGACACAGAGGGCAAAAGAGAAAGCTCCGAGCAGCATCTGGTAGGAGTCCCCAGAGAGGAGCCTGGCTAGGAGGGGAAGAGAGACATTCAAAGAGATGATGCCCTTGTTTCCAGAACTGAAGCAAGCCGAGTCCCCAAGTGAACAAGCTCACTGCACTCCAGGGAAGTCGATGGCGCAGAAACCACAGAAAGTTCCTGGAAGGCACCAGAGGGAAATGTGGGCACTCAGCTGTCTCCAGCAAGCTGCTCTGGACCTTTCCCTCCACCTGTCTAGTGAGGGGCTGATCTCTGCTTGACTTTCCTGCTCTCACAGTTCGTGACTGGGGGAGGTGATGTATTCATTATCAAGAGAGGGAACTCTATACAGGAAGTTGTATATTATCTCACCTAATCTTCACAGCAACCATAGGAAGGTTTGCAAGAACCGTTTCATAGGCTTGGAAAACGGAATTCTCCAGGTTCCATAGGTGGTAAGTACAGAGGCAGGATTTGACTTGGGCATAATCCAAAGCCATCGGATTCACTTATGTTAGAGCCAACGTGGGACAAGAGGGGGTTTGAGAGATCAGAGAAACTGTCCAGCAACCATGCTCATCTTTGGCCCTCGCAGGTAAGAGCTGGTTGCGGAGGAGTGATCAGCCATCAGACATTAGCAGGTGCAACACAGAGAAGGGCTCAGACTTCAGGGCCACTGGTAGAAAATGCCAGAATGACCTCTCTTCCTGCTGTCACCCCCTACCCTTCCTCTGCCTTCTTCTAGGTAGACCCAAGGAGGCAGCCACAGGAATCTAAGCAATTTTAGTATTTCAAAAGGTCCAGGGGACCCCAGGGTCCAAGGACCCCAATGTTAAGTTTCTTTGTCCTCAGTCTGTGGCTCAGAACTCTGGGTGTTGAGTGCTGGTGCCCTCAGGCTGTTCTATCAGCTGCCACAGGCAGTAGGAACCCCCACCCCCAACCCCGCTTTCACAAAGATAGGAAACTGGGTGTTGTGACAATGATCTTTGTCTGGCAGAGGGGCAGCTTTTGAAACACCAGGCTGGGGAGGAAAGTAATTAAAAAGTCATTGGTGGTAGAAGGCTTGGAACTATTTAGAGGATGTGTTTATAAATTCCATTGTCCTAAGTAATCATAAACTTCTACCCTCTTGCATATCCAAAATACCTCAACTCCACATCCTGCTCCGTGGAACAGGCCCCTAGGACCCAGTTTGTGCACAACACACACACACACACACACACACACACACACACGGCAGCTGAAGATTGGGGGTAAAAAAAAAAAACCTGTGGAGTAAAGGATATTGAGGGACAGTTATTGGGGGCTCGGTCTGGCTGGGGTCAAGGCATCCCTAAAGCTGGGAAAGGCTCTGGGCCCAGCGTCCTGAGGGAGGGAACCAGGCTTACAATGGGAGCCTCTGGCCCTGGAAAATTGCCAACTTCCCTTTGGCCAGGTTCTAGACTTGGCACTTAAATATCTGAAAAACAGATTGTATGTTAACTGGGAAAAGGATACACAACCGTCACATATGATCTCATTTAAAATATGTGCTGAGAAAAACAGTGGACAACCAACTGTCAACACTGCTTGTCTCTTGGTGTTCATATAAAGGGCTTTAATCTTCTTTAGTTTTCTCTATTTTCCAAATTTTCTATAATAAAGTTATTAAAGTGTCCCTCAGAATTCTGCTCCCTCAAGCCCACCTTGGCTTCCTGAGGGAAGGCTCAGGGTGAGAGTGTGAGCTCGGGGGAGGGCAGGGGCGGCCTCCGGCAGTGAAGCCCTGCTTGAGCACTAGCTCCTGCCAAGCTCCAGCATTTAGGGCCCCTCTCCAGCTGAGGAGAAGGGATCTGGCCCGGGACCCCACGGACGAGACTCAGGGAGCTCGGTCTAGTCACACAAGCAGACAGGGAGCTGGTGCAGGCAGGAGCCTGAGTGATCACGGGGAACAGTGCTGAGCCCTCAGTGAGTCAGACATATGCAAGGCTTCTCCCCCAGGGGACCAGGGGACAGCCGGGAGCCTTCCATCTTAAAGACCTGCCATTTTAAGGGAACAGTTGGGGCAGGGCTCCCGAAGCAAGTGGAAAGGCAAGGCCGGAAGCCCAGAATGTCTGCTCCCCCTTTGCTTCCCAGAGTCCCCTTGGGCTGGTGCCGAGGCTGGCAGGGGCCGCCTGCGGCGCAGGACATTGGCCGACTGCCTGGGCTGGAGGTGGGTGCTGGGGCCAGAGCTCCAGGGCATTTTCCCAGGCTCTTCTTGGAGGAGGAGGAAGACGCCCAGCAAAGTGACCCACTTGACGGCCAGGAGGCGGGAGAGCGTCCCTGTGCCTGTCCCTGGTTTCCCCATGAGGGACACAGACTCAGATGGGGGAGGCAGGTCCTTTAATTGTATTCGGGGGGGACGACGAGGGGGCTCCATGTTAGGCGGACTGCTGCCCTGGGATTTGCGGGCAGGGGCCGCGGGGGGCTCGCGGTCCGGAGGGTGGACTGTCAGCACGGGGTTCGAGGCACGGTGAGGGGGGGACCCCGTGAGAGGAGGAGGGCGGGCGGGGGTGAGCCGTGAGGGGGGCGGTGGGTCCTCTGCCCACGACCCCATGTCCCCAGTCTGGTCTCTCGGTGGCGGACGCTCCCCGGCAGGCCCAGGCCGACCCGGTCCTCTCAGGAGTGTCTCAGCTCCACCTCCGAGCCGAACTGGGGCCCGCGGTGGGGCCGGCGGAGGCTGTGGTGGCGGATGCTGAAGAGCCGCTGGGTGAGGCCCAGGGTGGCCACCAGCAGGGCGACGCCCAGGAAGAGCAGCACCCACTGGCCCACGCGCGCCTGCTGCTCGTCCAGCTGCAGGCCCAGGAAGTTGACGCGGCCGTTGCCCGGGAAGGGGCCTTCGGAGCGAGCTGGGCGGGGGAGGCAAGGAGAGCAGGCGGTGGGCAGGCCGACGGGGCAGGCCGCCGAGGGGCCCGGGGGGCCGCGAGCGCTCTGGGGGCGGGCCTGGGGCGGAGGGGGGCGGGGAGGGGTACCGGAGTTGGGCGTCCAGTTGTACTGAGGCCAGCCCAGCTTCTCCCCGTGCCGCCCGTTCTCGGTGAGGAGCCAGTCCAGCAGCGGCTTGAAGTAGTTCATCATGGCGGACGCGGACATGTTGGACTGGCCTGTGATCAGCTTCATGGCTTCCGGCCACGGCTTACTGAAGCCCAGTTTCATGGCATCCCTGAGGGAGCACCAAAGAAGGGAAACTGAGTCAGAAGGACAGGAGGGGAGGCTCCTTGCTCCAGCCCCCAACCTAATTCTCACTCCCCCCACCCCGTGTCCCCCCTCCCCCCCCCCCAGCATCAACCTCCTTCGGGATTGGGAAGGCCTGGGCAGGCCTGGGGGTGGGGGTGGGAGTAGGGGAGGGATGACCGGGGCCCAGAGGGCTCTAGGTCCCTACTGGGATGGCACATTAAGGCCCTGGCACGGGCCCCACCTGGGATCTCCAGCACGGGCACCCCGACAGCAGGTGTTCCCAGAAGAGCCCCATAGGGCTCCTCAAAGCTGAAGGGTTAGAGGGTGGAAAATGGTCAAAAGAAAGCTGGAGAACACTCACGCCAGGCGCTTCCCTGCCTCCTTCGATTGGTAGATGTCACACGTGTGCAAGGGGCCCTTGTGGCCAGCTGCCTGACACAGAGCCTCGTGGAACTGGAACTGAATGACAAAGCCCACGAAGTACCTGGTGTGGAGGGAAGCACGGCCTGGGGTGGGGCTGGGGACCTGTGCCACCAAGCCACAGTGACCCTCATCTTCCTCTGCAGCCAGACAGTCAGGGTGAGCACACCCTCTGGTCTGCAGGGTCAGCAAGTCTCCCTAGTTCCATGCCTCCCACCGGAGAGGCTCCCGCTGCATCTCAGGAGGGCTGTTCTGAGGAGGTCTGGTGATCACTCATGGGTGAGGAGGGTCAGGGCAGAGCCCTTCAAAGTTTTGGCAGGTTGCTTCCAAAGCAGTGAGGTCTGGGTTAGATGCAGGCAGAAGCCAGGTGTTGGCTCCAGGGTCACGTGCACCTGGCAGGGTGGTCTGGGCAAGGAAGCCAGCGCAAATGATCTCCTTTATCCCAAACAGCAGGGATTCCCTGGTAGAAATCTGCCAGTCAAGGCCACAGCAAATTCTCTGCACTTGGTTCAGAATGTCCCAAACTGGCAGTGCAGGCCTCCCACTTTGATGCTGGGCACAAGCCATGTGCCACTGACTTTCCTGGCATTTCTTAAAAGTGCTCTGCCAAGGTAGCTGGTCAGAATTTGGAATGTGTCTCCTTCACCCACCCTTGCCTGGAGAATTATCTACACTAAGCTCAGAAGCTAACCATCACTTGGGCCTGGCTTCCATGGGAAAGCTAGTGCCAGCCTGGAAGAAGGAAACCAGTGGAGAAGGCAGGTAGGGGCCCTTCTTACAGGTCAACCTCATGCACTGTCCAGGTTGGGCCTGTTCTGAGGTACCCTTTAGTCCCCTTGGTCCCCTGCCCAAGATTGCTCTCTGGAACATCTGAGCAGGCTTTCTCTCCCTTCCTGGACTCTGGAAACAATTCACCCAACCCACACTTATGTATTAGGTCTTGACTATATGCAGATATCATGCCAGGTGCTAGGGTGGAAAGATGGGCATGGTGAGCACTAATCCTTCCTCAATGGCCTTCCTGGGACTGAAGGTGGCAAGGGCTAGAGGTAGCCACAGCCCTCCTGGGGCAGCCCTCACCCCCCGCTCCCCGCCTTGCCTTATGGGTGGTCTGGGCTCCCTGCAGCTCAGACACATCTGGGCCCTTCACTCTTGAGAGGGTCTCTCTAGACCCTTCCCTCCCAGGGAGGGCCCCAGATCCAGCTGGGTCTCTAACCCTGGATTTAGTGTATAGAAGTTCTTCCAGGCACAACTCAAACTTTATCACAGGCAATATGGTGAATTTACAGTAAAGGAATCATAATCTTGTTTAAAAACAGAAAGTTCTTAGGTCATGATCTAGCCAAGGGTCATGGGTCATGGTTAATAATGTTAACTATCCAACCAAGGTCTTGTAACCATTAGCCAATTATAGTAGAGTTTCTGTTTTCAACTGCCTGGAGGGGAGAGACTCTCATCATGTCAAAAGTGTAAAACAACAGGGAGCCTTGGTTTCAGGTGAGTGACCTAGGCACTGTGTGTCATGCAGCCAGGCTCTCCGGGTCACCCAGACAGGTAGCTCCCCACAGGGCAGTGATGGCCCTTCAAAGACTGAATGGCCTCTTCCCTTTCCCTTTACCTGATATAAGGCACACTTGAAGGAACGTGGAACTTGGCCCCTGGGTCAAAGTCACCTTGAGACCGGGCCACTGGGGGGCAGAGGCCCTGGTACTTCAGCCTGTCAAGGGGAAAGGTACGTTGGAGGGAGGGTTTGGGAAGAATCAAGTCAGGAAGAGTTGGTGTTTTTGAAGTAAAGAGCTACCTGCCCCTGGAGCTACACTGGATACTCCAGATTCTGGTGTGCTGTACCTCGTGCACAATCAGCCCCTGTGCCCCTCATCTCACACACACACACACACACACACAGACTCATGTGTTGTTCACAGACACATCCCTTCTCTAAACACCGTACACACACCCCACATGCAGAAACACAGATACTGACGGAGACCCTCCCACAACCCACAGCCTCACAGGAACATTCTAGAACCTGAGGTTCCACCACTCCTGGTTGTAGTTCTCCTTGGTAATGCTTCCATCAAATACCCTCCAGCGCCACTGGTCGACGAGGTAGCTGAAGGGGACAAAGGCGATCTTGTCGAGTGCCATCTTCATCAGAAAATTGATGTCTTGCTCTGCCAAGGGAAGGGATCCTGGTCGTCAGATCTCCACCTGCCTCCTGCCACATCCCAGCAGCTCAGCCTGGATGGGTGTGCAGCAGCTAGAGAGGGGAGGAGCGGGCTGTGCCTCTCTAGGTCTAGCGACCTGCCTCTCGGACTGGTATGAGGGTTCTGTCCTCCCGGTTCACCGAGCTGGTGGCCTCCTTGTTCCCCATTGTTCTGTCCCAGCTGCTGCCTGTGAGCCATCAAGGGCCCTCCCACAGCCTCCCAAGCTCACTGGCCCTTCTCAGTCCCTCTGTCCAGGGGGACCTCCCATTCCTCTCTCACCATAGCCGCCACTCTCGCTACTCAGTAGGTTAATACTGTGTAGGTGCTTGGGGGTAGACACAGAGAGCGCCAGCACATCTCCGATGGCCTCGTGAAAGCCAGGGTTGGCACCCTCCCGGAAGGTCACAGGCAAGTCCTTGTACTGCATGAAATACTGTATGTGGCCCATTTCATGATGGGCCACCACCAGGTCCTCCATGTTCACTGTGGTGCACTGCTTGATCCTGGAACACAAGGAGTTGGGCAAAGGGACCTGCTGTCTCCCTGCATACGAACCACATGCCCATCAATGCTCTATGCAGGGAACACAGCATTATGGGAAGGAAAACCAAAGGAGGCAAGAGATAAGCTTGAGAAAGAGGCAATGCAATCTGAGGGTTGGAAGTCCCTAAGGTATGGTCATTCAGGCCATCTCTCTGCCTCCAATTTCCCTGAATAACTCCAGCCCTCACTGCTATGTTGCTTTCCAACTGTGCAAAGTACTTGCTCCAGAGGCATTGGGACACTTAGCTATGATTGTTGTAGGACTTTCTAGAATGTAGGTGCTATGATTTTTTCTTCTTTTTTGGTGCTGTCATTTTTCATGCACACATTTTTTTTTCTCTCTTCCGAGACTCAGGCTTCCTGAAGGAAACAACAGTTGTTCTGAGCCATTCTACATCCCATGTGCCCAACACCAGCAAACATCATCACCCCAGGAGGTCTCTGGCTTGGGCTGAAATGTCATCTGCGGAGCTGTCCACGCCAGAGGTCCCGCCTCCTTCTTCATCTTTCTTCAGTCTCTTTTGTGAACCAAAGAAATTCTCCCTTGGATCTAACCAGAGCCCTTCAGTTCAGTTGACCCCATATTTTTGTCATTGTATAGGAAGGGCTTCCCTGCATCCAGGTTGGAGTCTGTCCACCTTCTCCTATGGCTCCCCATACAAGGAAAGACCCCCCCAGAAGGGCTCTCACCCTCTTGATTCTGTTTCCATCCAGCCCTACAGTTGCAGCCCTCATGCCTTTGAAAGAGGGACCCAAGAACGGGCAATCCAGTGAACCCTGGCTGCTTTGTTCTAGCCTCTCTGTGTCCACTCTCATAAGAAGACACTTCACCCATAATGGCAGATCATCCTTGCCACTTCTCCCAAGAGGTGGGGTCTTCTTTCCCTTCTTTGACTCTGGATTGTCCTTGTGACTTGCTTTAGCCAATGAAGTGTGGCAGAAGTGACTTGGCCAGTTTCAGATTTAGCCTTTAAGAGACCTGGCTGTTTTAGCTTTCTTTCTGGAGGATGCCAACTGCCAGATAGGAAATCTGACTGCCTATCTCTCATACTGGGCGAGAGCCCAAGCTAGCCTGGACAGACCTATGTCCCATCAACCTCCAGCTGCTCCAGTCATCCCAGCCCAAGGACCCAACATGTGAGTAAAGAAGGCAGCGTGAAAATTCCTGCCCCAGCACATGCCACATGGAGAAAAACTGAGGAACCCAACCAAGAGCCAGAACCAAGTCCCCACCCTGCGCTCTCCAGCCACCAGAGCCACCGCAGCTGAGGTCTCCATCATTGTACATAGGAGCAGCCATGTTCATTGCATGCTGCCTGAGCTCCTGACCAATAAAATCATGAACTAAACAAATGATTGTTTTCTACCACTAAGTTCTAGAGTGGTTTGTTAGGCAGTAATAGATAATGATCCTCTGATGAAGACAGATTCTGAGCCTCTGCTAATGGTGGGCCTGTGTGAAGCCCCCAGTGTCCTCAGGTACCTCTCTGTGTCAAGGCACATGTTGCCAGGAAGATGGCCTGCTACAAGCAGGGGCCGCCACAGAGTGAGAGAAGGCTGGGCAGCTCCCAGAGTGCTCACATCCGGGACTGGCCAGTGCCTGAGAAGACCCTCGCCTGGTAGACAATGTTCTCCCACTGGAAGTCAATGGCCAAGCTGGGGTCAGGCCCAAGGCTTTTGATCCTCACCCTAAGCTCTGGTCCCTGTGCTTGTTTCTGCTCACTCTGGCTGAGGGGACAATAGGAGAACTTTACTTGGCTCATGTCCTTGCCCATTGGGTTCAGGATATAGTCCCCTGGCTGCTACCTGGACACACCTGAAGTCCTTGCCATTGTAGAAGTCCCAGGCAGAGGCATGGCACACCACTTCCCGCCCATCGGTTGGCTTCTCCAGCATTGACTTGTTCCAGAACTCAAAGGGCACAGGCAACAGCCCCAGAGAGGTGAAGAACTTGTCTGCTTCTTCAAACATCCTTTTGGGAGTCCAGCCCTGCAAGCAGAGGGAGCTCTGTCCAAACTGGGGATTAAGGGGCTAGACTGTGTGCTGCGGTTGGGGTGGGGGTTGGGAGAAGCCCTAGCCAGAGGGAATTCCTGAATCAGAGGGCCATCTCCCACTGAGGCAGAGGTCTCCCCTCCCCTGTGCCCGGAGGCTGCCCTCGAGGGGCAGAAGTGTGACGAGGGGCCCAGTGTGCACCTGCTTTATCATGGCCTCTGTGGCGTCTATCTTGGGGGCTGAAGGGAAAGGCACCACCAAGTCATAGATGTTGGACCAGGTCTGAGCCCACATGTTCCCTGGAGGCAGGCAGGGGAAGAGAAGGGAGAGAGAGAGGAGAGACCGATGTTATTTCTTAGACTCAGCATCATCACCCATGAAAAGGGAACCAGATCCCCGTCTTGGGATCTTAACGGCTTCTCTTGAGCACCTGCTGTTTGCAAATGGTGCCAGGGATTCGACACACACGGGTCTTCAACCCGTACATCCAGTGCACGAAGTCATTATCTGCTGAGTGCTAAGGTCTTAGTTCAAAGCCTCAGCTCAGCCTCCCGCTCCTGGGGCCACTTGGGCCTGGTGCCTCCCCTTTGGGGGTCTGTGTTTCATAGTCATCAAGCTGATGTCTCCTCAGATATTCTTGGTCTCACCAGTGCGGGTCAAGGATGGCTGGGCTCCTAGGGCTACAAGTTCCCCAAACCTGGTCAAGCTTCTTGGGGTCTCCCTCATGGTTGGCAAATGGTCTGTGTCCCTGTCTGGCCTCTCTGCTCATAGCAATAAGCCCCCTAGGGCTGTGTCCTCAGTGGCCCAGCAGGGATGGACAGGAACCCGCGAGCCTCTGTTTTGCCTCCCTGCCCACTGTCCTTCACTGTCTTCCACTGCCTACTTCCTGCCTTCTGGGAATCTGAGCTTACAAGCCCTGAAAACACGAGGCTCCAGAGGTTGCAATGGCTCTACACTCTCCATGTTGTCCTCTGTGCTCCTAACTCCCTCTGCCCCGGCCTGAGCGTCGTGTCTGCCCTTCTCTCTACCGCTACTTTTTCCATCTGCGGGATCCTCTCTCATCTTTGAAGGCTCTGCTCACGGCCCAGGTTCTCACTCCCAGCCCCTCCCTCGCCCGCACCCCCAGCGTCGTGCTGCCTTGAGCGGGGATGGGTGATAGGGTCTCCGTAAACTTATTATGAATCCTCCCGCTGCTCCATCGGATGATCTGTACCATGGGGCTCCGTAGCAAATGGGGTGCTCAAGACAAGCAGTGGTTTCATCCCCGCTCACCTAGCTGCCACCCCACCCCAGCCCTGGCAACATTCCCTCAGCCTCAAGTCTACACTCTCTCTGCCCAAGGTGCCATCTGACGGTCCCTCCCAGCCTCTCCTCCGCCCTCTGGACAGCACTGGCCCCACCCTCCCTCATCCGGGCTCTGTTCCCGGCCCCGCCCCTGCCCCGCCCCCCGTCCGGCCCCCGCCCCGCGGCCCCCCGCCCCGCGGTACTTGGCCTCACCCAGCAGGTGAGCTGGAATTGGGCCCTCCAGGTTGATGTGCTGCGACCCGTAGTGGCGGTGCAGGGCCCGGCGCACGTAGGCGTGCAGATTCAAGTACAGCGGCTGCAGCTCCTGGTAGAGCTGCTCCAGATCTTGCTCCAGGGACGGCATCTCATACATGACTCTCCAGGAGTCCCCTGCATCTTCGTAGCCTGCAGAGGGGACACCCGACCAGTCCCTGAGCACCCCCCCCCCCCCACAGGGACCTCCCTCTCACCAAGTGTAGGAGGCTCTGAGGACCCTCCTGAGGGCCCCAGCGGGGCTTGGACCCAAGACCCGGCGATAATGGCCGGAGGGACTCACCGTTGAGCCGGGCAGCCTTGTTGGCGAGTTCCACATACTTGGGAAAGAAAGGGAGGATGGCTCTCCCCACCTTGTCCCGCCAGCTCTTCCAGGCCCACAACAGATCTTCATACTTCCGGGATGTGGCCATGAGGTTCGTCAGATCTGCGGGAAGAAGTTGGAAGGAGTTGAAGGGCTGGAACCTCGAGCCCTTGGCTCAACTCCCACCTCCTATAAAGTGGACTCGGTCATAGGAGTTTGAGGCTGGGGTCCAGCTGGGACGTCCCGTGAAGAGGGCTGTCCAGGCAGCCTGTCCAGGGACATGGGAGAAAGGCTCCTGTGCTTTCTACAGAGGCTTCCTGGTGGCCGTCCCTGGGCTCAGGGGACCTACACACCACCTCGAGTTTGCAGCAGCCCCGTAAGGGGTGCACTGGCTTTCACATGAGCGTGTTGGTGACATGGCAGGTTCCCCCAGCCAGGAAGTGGCCCAGCCAGGCACAAACCAAAGGCCCGGACTCCAGAGCTGCTGCTCACCACGGATTTCCTGCTCACCCCCTCCGTGGGAGGGACAAATGGCTTAGAGGGCACAAGACCTGAGTTCCTGTCTAGTCTCCCACTGACCCCCAAAATAACCTCACGAGTCATGGGACCCTTCTTCCCCTATCTTTCAAATTGGGAATATGCCAGCACTCATGGGGGGGGTGTAAAAATCAAATGGGGGTACAAGGGCCCTGAATGGGCACACTCCCCACCGGTCTCTGAGTATTCATGGGGCCTAGGCCATCTAGTACCAACTGCTGGCAAACTGGGCGGAATCAAGGATGGCCGTGGAGACAAAGTACAGAGAGCCATCCCAGTGCCGTCAGGAAGGCTGGAGTCCTAGGTCTGGGTCTGGTCAAAGCCACACTGTGCGTGCAGCCTTCTCCACATGGCTTGCACGGAGCTGACACACACCTGGCAGAGCTGGGACAAGGAGGGCCTGAGCTCATGTGGCACTTTCGGAGCCCCCCCACCCACCAAGGGTGGTGCCTGCTCTTGGCCCCCAGGCCTGAGCGAGAAGACAGCAGATGCCCTTTGGGACCATCTGTACCTTACTATCTGATTTGTGCTCTCTCCCTATTTCAGAATATGCTTAATGATATCTACTTCTCCCTGAGAAAGTATATTCAAATGCATTATTTGGGGAAAAAGTGTATTGTGAGAATTTCACTTCTCCCCTCTGCTGATGTTGAGTATTCTGTTTTTTGTGGGTGCTTCCTCGTTTTACTAATGGTAAATGATTGGATGGCCCGGTCCTAGATTAAGAGGCTAACCGATGGGGGGGGGTAGGGGGAGTGGCGAGGAGAGGCTGAAGGCTACACTCTTCCACATACATGTGCACACACACGCACACAGGCGCGCATTCGCCCCCCGCAACTCTGTGCGTGCCTCCCTGTGTATACAAACTTTAGGTCAAACCCTGTCTCAGGAAAACTGTCTCTCTCTCCTGTTTATTTTCCATTTCCCCTTCTATTTGTCATTGTTTTAATGAGGGACTTGGGCAGAGGGCCAGGAAGAGATGGTTTCTGGGTGGTGATTCCTCAGGAAGAATGTTTATGGCTCTAGCTCCCCAACCCTTGGGAGGATGGGGTCAGGAGGGAGGACGGAACGTATCTGTGAGCAGGTACTCGAGTGTCCAGGGTGAGCTCTTTCAAAGGGGAGAAGCCAAGAAGAACCAGCCAGTGTGGAGAGAGAAGGGGATGAGCAAGAGCTGGGGCATTCCTTCGAGCGGGAGGTGGGTTCCATGAGCCGTGGCCTCAATGTGGGGGATAAGGGGCAAGGAGGAGGCCAGAGAAGGTGGGAAAGACATGGGTTGGGTGAAGGAAGGAAGGGACCTAGAGTTACTCTCTTTAGTTGCGGGTATAAGCACTCAGCTGACAAGTCTGAGGTACCCCCTACTCTGATGGGCAGAGTGCAGAGAGGAAAAGAGGGAGTCCAGGTGGGACCCAGAGGGAGCAGAAGCATGGACCCATGGAGAGCCACAATCAGAGCAGAGGTAAAGTGGGTGTCCATCCTCGGTGGTGGCAGAGAAGCCCCCACTGGTGGAAAACAGAGGAATGAATCTCCTGGACAAGCTGACCCCGTGAGTCAGGAGACCCTGACCCCCCTCAATGGGCCAGTACCCCTAACACTGCCCCCACCAGCCTTCCCCACCCTCCCTCTCGTTCCCCATGTGCCCTCACCAGGGTCCAGCTGCAGACAAGTGCCGTTGGCGTGGCACACAGAGGCAACGCTGTAGGTGGTTTCCATGTCCAACAGGATCTGGTTGTACTGCAGGAGGAAGGAGAGAGACAGCAAGCTGCCCCCCTTTGCTACCTGTTCTGCCCCAGGCACCATCATGTGCAGAGGGGGGACCTATGGAGCTGGGGGAGTATGTTCCCAAAGGTGCTGCCTTCTCAGGAGTCCTACAGGTGATGCCAACGGGGGAGATGTCACGACAGAGGAAGAGGAAGCAGCAGGAAGGCCAGACCCTGTACTGGGCTCAGTCCCCCGAGCTAGGACCTGGTCTTGACCTTGGACCTTCCATTCCCTGCTCCCCACAAGCCACATACCTCCTCCAGCTCGTTGGCAGGTAGCGCTGCCCGCTCTAGGTCCTGAATCTTCTTTATCATCCTCTTGATGCTGGCGTTCTGGAAGTTAGTCACATCGAACTGCCTGGCCCAGGTGCCGAACTTTAAGGTGTGGTTTGCCATCTGTATGTTCTTCTGCAGCTGAGGGCACAGGGGGAACCATGCCAGGAGGTCTAGGAGCTTTGGAGAGGCCTCTGAGGTGGAGGAGCCACGGGGGGAGTGGAAGGGACTGGGTGTTGCCGTGGGATGGGGCAGTTTTGTCAAGTTGTTGCCTTTGCTCTTCAACCTGGACCATCTATGGGGTCTTGGGTACAGTGCGTGCCCCTCAACAGATACCCAGTGTCACACAGGACATCCCTGGTAGACAGAAGGGGATGTGCCCCATGTATCTTGTTAGGATGGGGACAGGTTGGTGTTAGTTCTGTGGCCTCTCTGAGCCTCAGGGCCCCATCTGTAAAATGGGAACAAGATCACTGGTTTTGCAAAGGCAGATGAGGACTGCAGGAGGCAACAGCCGTAATGTTCACAGTGGTCCTCAAGAAACGGTTCTCCAGAGCTCTCCTTCCATACACCTGCGTGCACCACACAGGCCGGGAAGGGGTGAGGGGCCGCGAGTCCTTACTGTGGTGGCAAACAGGGGCTTTCAACCTAAAATCCCAGCTTTAGTCTCCCCTGTGTCTGTGCAAATCATTTTACTGTGAACAACATGTTGCTTGGTAAAGAAAGACAACTTTTTTAGGCATTGAGTATATGCCCACCCAAATCTGAAGTTGAGTATTATTTTAAATATCACATCTGGATTTTTCACAAATTCTGATAACCCCCCCACACCCCCTGCCCTAAGGGAGGGAGGGGGCAGCCTGCTCTGCGCTGTCTTGGGTTTTGAGGCTCAGTCCCTGGGGGCAGAAGTTAACATGTGGGCCGCTCGTGTGCGTGAGTGTGTGCGCGTGCGCGAGCATGGGGCGGGGCAGGGCCCCTACCAGGATCTTGCTGGCCTCTGTGGTGATGTTGGTGTTATAGTTCCAGTTAGCCTCGGCATACTCATTCCATATCACCAGGGACCTCCGGTCATACTCCTCCACAAACCCTCCGGCCTCAACCTCATCGGTCACCAGGCCTGTGGAACAAAGTGGAGGGACACAGACAGGCCTCCCCTTGCCCTCTGCTGCGGGTTGGCCTGAGCCTGCTCCTGCCCCAGCCTCCTGCTCCTACCCGCCTACCCCCCAGGCCCCGCCCCTCCCCCCAACTGGTCCCACTTGGGCTCTGGGGTGTCTGGCTGCTGGTTGTTGCCTGGCTGGTTGTTGCCTGGCTGGCTGTTGTCTGGCTGCTGGTTGTTGCCTGGTTGGTTGTCACCTGGTGGTTGGTCTCCTGGCTGGGGACCAGCATGGGGTGCCCACAGCAGAGTAGGAGGAAGAAGAGGCTGGGCAGTCCTGGAGCAGCCCAACTTTGGCCCATGGCCGCAGGAGAGCAGAGCCCTGTAGCCACAGTCCCCCGGCCAATAAGAACGGAGCCTGCAATGTGACCTCATAGAGCAGTGTGCCCACCAGCTTGCCCCCGGCGGCGGGGGGGGGCTCAGATCTGGGCACCCCCTCCCTAGAATGCTGGGGAAAAGACATGCTCATTCCCACCTCAAGGCCTCGTGATGAGCTAAGGGTGCTAGGCTGCATGGTCCTTAAGAGCAGGGTGCCGGGGCCCAGCTGGGAGCGGCTGACCAGGAACTGGGAACCAGGGGTCCTGAGTCCAGAGCCCAGAACCAAGAACTTATGTTAGCCGGCCCCACCCTCACTCCGGGCTTTACCGATGTCCTGTGGGTAATTGTTGGGCATCGGAGGCCGCCACTGGTATTCGGGCCACCCCAGCACCTCCCCGTTGCGCTCGTTCTGCTCCTGTAGCCACCGGTAGACCGGCTCGAAGTAATCGAGCAGCGGCTGGGCGTCCAGGGTGTCCGTGCCGATCGCCTCCTTCAGCACCTCCTGCCAGGGCCTTGAGGAGCCTGCCCGCAGCGCCTCCCTGTTGGTGGGCACAAGGCGCTCAGACCAGCGTCCGACCCCAGCCCCTGGACCACTTCCATGGCCCCTGGCCTGTCAGAGCAGCAACATTAAGACTCTGGGGACTAGGAGCTCTGGCAAGGGGCCCGGGACATCATCCTGTGTTGTACCCGCCAGAGGCCTACTCCATAAATGCTTGAGGACAGAAAGAAGGGGCTGGGAGGGGAGGAAGGCGCCCTCCCTCAGTAGGGCCTTGTGGTTTTCCCGTGGGCAGCCAGTTGCCTTCCAGACATGTCTTCTCCCCACCTCTCCCCTCCCCTCCCCTCCCACTGGCCCTGCTGCTCCCCCTACACACCGGAGCTTGGCCCCTGCCTGGGTGGACTGGTAGATGTCACACTTGTGCAGTGGGTACTGTTGACCTGCCTCCTTGCACAGGGCTTGATGGAACTGGAACTGCAGGACAAAACTCACGAAGTACCTGCAGGTACAGGGCCGGCGTTAGGGCGAGTGGTGAGGAAGCCTTCGCCCAGGCACCATTCAGCCCCTGACCCGGCAGAGGCCAGACCACACGGGCCACCTTGGGGGAGAAGGGAGAACCCACCCTAGCTCAAGAAAGAGGCCCACTGAAACCCCAGGCCCTTGGGGGGTGCCCAGAAGAGTGCGGGGATCAGCCCTGAGAAGGGGGAGGAGGACGAACAGTGTGACCTACTGGGTGGGGGGCGGGGCACTGGTACCTGATGTACGGCGTCACATTTGGGACATGAAACTTAGCTCCAGCATCAAAGTGGGTTTCGTTTCGGGCAACTGGAGGACAGATCCCCTGATACTTGGTTCTAGAAGAGGATGGTTAAATTGCCTTAGGACATAAAAGTTGCACACAGGCTGACTTAGCCTTTGCAGAAAATGCTGTGAAGCAGGCATTCCCACCAGGCCATCCTGTTCCCCTCTGGTGAACTGTGGAAGACTTCCCGGAGGACGGAGTTTTGGGTAGAAAAGAATGGGTAGGGAAAAGGGTAGAGACAACATTAGAGAGGATGGGACCGGACTGATGGAAGCAGGAGGCTCCTGGGCGCCCAGGAGAGGGAGGAGGGAAAACTTGGGGTTAGGCCCTTCCTGATCCCTCTTTACTCACCGAAGATACCACCAGTCAAAGTTGTAGCGGGAAGGGGGG
The DNA here is from genome assembly GCA_004024625.1 of Mellivora capensis. Lineage (NCBI taxonomy): Eukaryota > Metazoa > Chordata > Mammalia > Carnivora > Mustelidae > Mellivora > Mellivora capensis. The sequence continues at coordinate 189,725 of PISX010000195.1, forward strand.
GTACGCCCACTAAAGACCCCCCAACGCCACTGGTCTACCAAGTAGCCAAAGGGAAGGAAGGCAATTTTTTCCAGTGCCATCTTCAACAAGAAATTGATGTCACTTTCTGTTGGAAGAGGAGACGAGAAGAGGGAGGTCAGCGGGAGATGGGGGTCCAGCTAGAATAGGGTGGGCCTGGGCCAGAGCCAGCAGGAGGTGGGGGTGCCCGATGCAGAGAAGGGAAAGCCGGCCTTCACAACCATGGAGCCCGGCTTGGAAGAGGGCCCTTGGGCAGTGTCCAATTGGAACTTGGGGTGAGCTGTGAGGCTCCAGGTAGATGCCCAAACCTGCCTGAGCTGGGGCGGAGAGGCAGAATCAGGAAGGGCAGGAGGGAGCGTGGGCTGGAATAGGGTCCGGGGGGGCCAGGCTGGGTCCTCTCCACCCCCCATACCCATGTCATTGCTGACATTGTCCAGCAGGCCAATTTTGTACAGATGTGCAGGAGTGGAGACGGAGAGCGCCAGCACATCCCCGATGGCCTCGTGGAAGCCAGGGTTGGCCCCTTGGCGCAGGGAGACAGGCTGCTCCTTGTACTGCAGATAGTACTGCACGTGGCCCATCTCGTGGTGCACCGTGGACAGCTGGTCCATAGTGACCCGCGTGCACTGCTTGATCCTGGGGCAGGGAGATGGCGAGGGTGAGGGTGAAGGACAGGGCAGGGCAAGGATCAGAGTACGGGGAGGCCGGCACCTAAGGGAAAGGAACAAGCTGGGCGCTGCCCTGGGCTTGGAAGGAGCTGGTGGAAACATACAAATCCTTTGCCCTGCCCCAGCCCACACTCAGGGCCTTCTTCCTCCATTCCAATGTAAAGAGCTGCTGCCTGCCAAAGCTGCCAAAGGAAGGCGGCCTAAGGGGTCTCATATGCCAAATAGCCTTGGAATAGACCCAGCCCCACCAGATAGTGTCAGGGCTCGGGGAAGTGGCTTTGGGGAACTGGCTTCTCTGTGTCCAGTCTGCCCACCCTTCCTGGAGCTCCAGATCCCCCTTTCCCCTCCCACGTCTAGACCTGAAGTCTCTCCTGTTGTAGAAGTCCCAGGCAGAGGCGTGGCACACCACCTCACGCCCATCCGTTGGTTTCTCCAGCATGGACCCTGCCCAAAACTCAGGAGGCATGGGCGAGAGCCCTAGGGAGGTGAAGAACTCCTCCGCCACTCGGAACATGTGTGTAGTGTTCCAACCCTGGGGAGGGAGGGGGGAGCAGGTACAAGTCAGGGACCAGTTGTGGGAGCTCACTGTGGCTCCCACCTAGCTCAGCTCCTTGCCCAGTCCCTGCTCTTGCGGCCTCCCTTCCCAGAGGCAGGGCCCCCACTAACCACAGTGGATCAATAAAAGTAGACGGCTGCCCACACCCCACCTGTGGGGTCCTGGAGGGAGGGGCCGGCATCTCACCCCGGACACAGACCCCAGCTCACTGCTGGCATGCACACTCCGGGCTAGTGCTCTGTAGAAAGGGGGGACCCATCTCCCTCCTGTAACTTCTTCCTGCCCCTCCCCCTATGTCTGACACCTTCATGCTGCCCCCCACTCCAGCCCAACCCCGAGCTTACCTTCCGCACCATAATGCTGGTAACATCGAGACTCGGCTTGTCAGGGAAAGGCACCATCATGTCATAGAGGTTGTCCCAGCTCTGGGCCCACATGTCCCCTAGGCAGAGGAGAGGAGCCAGTCAGCTTAGCTCCCTGCCTGGCCGGCTTCCTTCCTGCCTGCTTCCCCATGTGTGTCCCCGAACAGCCCTCTGGTCCCTGGCACCTGGACCCTGGGCACTCAAGGGTAGCAACCTGTTCGCCCCCTCAGGCCCACTCATGCTCCCGAATGCTTCAGGTTCCCCGGGGTTGGCAAGGACCCTGGCAACAGCGGGAAGGACCCCAGCAGCATCACTTGGGCTCACACTGCCAAGCCCGGGCTTGCTTCCTAGGACATAATCTAAGATGATTACTTCTCCCCCACTGGACCTGGAGTCAAAACTCTGTAGTGTGACTCCTAGCTCCACCTTTCACCAGTTCTCTGTCCTCTGCCAAGTCTACGTGCCTCAAGCCTCTGGGTCCCCGTCTGAAAAGCAGGAACAGCCGTGGTGATTGAGAAGGGCTGCCTGCTTCATGGGGTTGTGGAGTGAGCCACGGGGGTCGTGCGTGGGGGAGCGCACAGGATGGGGCTCGACAACGGGAGACACGAGGAGGAGAGTCCATGGGACACGCATGGAGGCGAGGCAAGGTCCTCACCCAGCAGGTGCGCAGGAATGGGGCCCCTGAGGTTGACGTATCTGTCTCCGTATCGGCGGTGCAGTGCGCGGCGGACGTAGGCGTGGAGGTTCAGGTAGAGGGGCTCTACTTGATGGTAGAGGCGCTCCAGATCTTCCACGAAGGTGGGTGACTCATACCAGGAGCGCCAGTAGGCCCCTGTGTCTGAGAAGCCTGCGGGGGGTGTTGGGGTGCAGCTCAGACCCAAGGTTCTGGCACCTCCGTGGTCAGCTCCTGCTTCCCCAGCGTCCGGACTCGGGGCCTGCCTATGTGCCAGCTAGCTGGGAAAGATGGCTGAGGGACCGCCGCTCTAGGATTTCCCAACTAGGGTTGTTCCAACTCCAGCTAAACAGATCCTGGCACAGCAAAGATGAGTGCCGGGGCTCCGACGTGTGCCAGGAGGGGCAGCGCGAGGACCACGCGGCAGCCCCGAGGAAGGCAGGTGCGGCTCCGGCCAGTGCCACCATCCACTAGCTGTGTGACCTTGAGTCAGAATATAGCAACAGCTGCTCTGTCTGCCTCAGGGGTCGGGCTCCGAGAGGACTGTGGATGGGAGAGCTCCTGGCAAGCTGGGAAGGGCAGCGCTCGCTCACACCAGGGGAGTGGTAGGTCAACTCACCATCCTTCTGGTAAGCCTCATTGCTGAGGGTAGTGAAGTTCTGGTACAGCGGCTTCAGCGGGGTGCCCACGGCATTGTGCCAGCCCTCCCAGGCGTAGAGTAGCAGGGCGTAGTTTCTTGAGATGGCCATGATGTGGGTGAGCTCTGGGACATGGGTGAGCGGGGTCAGTTGTTTCCACGGAAGGCAGCAGCCATCTTCAGGAGAGCTCCCACGCCAGTCTCTACTCTCCAGAGCTCCCACCATCTCTACCTGCTTCCTCAACATCATGATGTCCCCCCAAGCCAAGGGCCGCCTGCAGCCTGGGTGGGCTGGGGCTGGGACCTATACAAGAGGGGTCCTGGTCCCTAGGGAAGTGAGGTTCTAAGGCGGTACACACAAAGGGGCCATCTAGACAGACCTTTCACGGCTCATGGGTTGGAGTGGCTAACCTCAGGCTGCCTCGTGGATGGGGGTGTCGGTGTCGGGGGAGACGGGGAGGTTTAGGCAGAAGTGACAAGGGGTCTATGTCCTGTGGAGGGCTCTTGGGAGACTCAGAGGACTCATGAAAGGGCAAAACCAGGCAGCCAGGAGGAAGGCTAGTGGGGATGGGAGACACCAAAGCACCCATGGGGGTGGGGGTTGGGAGGGGTGGGAGCTGGAGGTATGAGAAATCAGTGTGCCAGGAGAAGCAGGCGTGGGAGCAACCGACAGTCCAGTCCCAATTGGAGGTCAATGCCTTCGGTTTACCCACTCCCTCCGTGAGTCCCCTGTTAAACACACCCTCTTCCTGGGTGCCGCAGGGCTGAGGGGAAGGGCTGGGAACCCCCAGGAGAGACAATTAGAGACAGAGCCATACCTGGGTCCAGGGACCAGCAGATGGCAGTCTTGTTGGGATAGAAGCAGACCCTGGCTGTGGAGTAGATCCTGTTCATGTTGCTTAGCAGGGAGTTGTACTGGGGAGTTAGAGTGCAGAAACTGTTAGCATCAAACAGGCCCCAGAGACCACTGGGCTGCCCCCTCCTCTTTTTGCTGGGATGAAAAGGAGGCCCGGAGAGGGCATGTGGCTTGGGCAAGGCCCCTCGTGGCACCCAGGACACTCTGATCACTAATATGCTGACTCCCCTTCCCATGGAGGCAGCCTGCAGAGGTGGAAACAAGTGTCCTTAGAATTTGGGATGGGCTTCAAGTCCCAGCTCGGTCACCGCCTTGCAGTGAGGGCAAATCCCTTTCACTCTTGACCTCAATGACCTCTCAGTCCTCCTCAATCTTTCAGAAGCCCATAAACCACACCGGACTATGGCAAAATTTTGAAAATCCCCTTTTCATCTGTTTTCTTGAATTTCACTTTCTATACCCCAACTCCAGGAGAAATCAATGTTTCAGGGAGCCGTTCTGTGCTCACAGAGGCTTCCCAGTCAGGGTGCGTACAGACCCCAGAGCCCCCTCCTGCCAGGCTTCCCCTGCCAGCTCAGGGCAGCCCTGGGAGGCATGCTGGCCACATCTGCGTCCCCCCTCCGGCCCACCAGGCCCACCTGCTGCCGCTTTTCCACAGGCAGGTTGGCAGGACCCAGGGTGCGAACACCGCTGATGACCCTTCGCAGGATGGGGTCGCTGAAGTTCTGCCAGATTGGGTCGTACAGATCCTTGGCCTTCTGGCCCCAGACCTCAGCAAACTCCTGGTTGAGTAAGGCTGCTTCCTCCTGTGGGCACCGGAGAGGACACAGCAGAGGCCATGGTGCTGGGTAAGGGGAGGAATGCCAGGGTCTCCTGGACACTGGGGCTTGGGGAAGCACTGCTCCCTCCTCTTGGGGGTCAGGAGCTGGGGTAATCTGCCTCAGGTGGGCGGCGGAGCAGAAACTGGGGCCAGAAAAGAGGCGGGCGGAGGGGAGGGTAGATAGTGATGAGCAGTGACAGAACAGTGAGAGAGGGGTAGGTAGCGGCTACGGAGGATGAGGGCCCAGGGCTGAGAGGACACTCTCGGAGAAGGCTGCCTCTGACCCAGCCCGATGTCATCCCAGGGCGCTGCAACCTGGGGTGACTCGAGGTCAAGGCGAGCCTGCCTTATCCATTTTGGTTCTTGGGGACGGACCATGCGCCCAGTACCGTGCTGGGACATCCACCGTCGGTCTGCAGCGGGGTGGGCGGCGTCCGCGGGTCCCACCGGGTCCCCAAGGCTCAGGGGCCGGGGGCGCGCGCCCGGCCGTGACTCCCCGCCCCCCAGCGCCCAGCCGCAGGCCTGTGATTGGGCGTCCGGGCCCCGCCCCCGCCCCGGGCCCGCGCGCCCACCTGGCGCCGCGCGTTCTCCTCGGTGATGTTGGTGTCGTACGCCCAGCTGGCGACCGTGCTCTGGTACATCACCAGCTCGGCGCTCGAGTTGAAGCTCTGCACGAAGAGCTGCGCCCCGGCCTCGTCGGCGGAAAAGTTTCCCGGCTCCAGGTCGGGGTGGAGCGCCAGGGCGGCGGGCGGCCGCGGCGGCAGGAGCAGCAGCGGCAGGAGCAGCAGCGGCAGCGGCGGCGGCGGCGCCCGCCCCGCACGGCCCGACGCGGCCCCCATGGCGCGGTGCGCGGTGCACGGCGCGGCGCTGCCCCTTCTCCCGCGCCGCGCCCGGCCTGCGGATTATAAAACCCCGCCGCCGCCTTCCGACACACCCCCACCTCCCCGCCCCGCTAGCTTCCTCCCCGACTCCAAAGTCCCCCGGCTGCGGGCCTAAGCGAGCGGGGCGGGGACCGACGCTTCCTGGCCAGCCTGGGCAGGGGCGCCGGCCCGGGGAGGGGCCAAGGCGGCCCCCCGCGAGCTGTCGCCCGGGGGGTGGCGGATGGGGCTCAGGTCAGGATCTCACAGAGGAGGCTGGAAGGGGGTACCCTCCGGCACACACAGACCTCCAAGGCTGAGCGAGCCAGCAGTTCGCCGGAATAGCCCCGTCTACACTCGGTGCCCTCTCCTTGCCATCGCCCAGCCTCCGCGCAGGCACCCGGGAGCCCCGCAATCTCCCGGGCTCCGTCTCCCGGCCGAACCGCCCCAGGCGTCTCCGGAGTGACAAAGTGGGGGAGCCGCCCGCGGCGCCGCCAGCGCAGCAGAGATGGGGTTAATGATCAGTCACCGGGTCCAGCTTCTCCACCAGGCCTTGGGGGGAGGGGTGTGACCTGCACCGGCCCCGGGGGAAAGTTTCGGCTTTGGAGGCGCCCGGGGGAGGTGCTGCCGCGAGGTTCACCTGGGGACTGGCTGGGGGACTACCAAGAAAGGGGGGAGAACGGAGGGACTGTGCTGGGAGGGTTTGTCTAGAGGCACAGGAGCGCTGGCACGCATGCCCCCTTCCCGCTGGGGACGCGAGCCGTTGAGTGCCTTACGCAGAAGCAACCACACAGACTCGCAGCCTTTGCGAACGACGAGAGGAGCCTCCAGATGAGAATTTATCCCCTCACTGTGACAGATGAAGAAATTAAGACTGCGGTTTGAGTGGCTCCAAGTCACCTCAGGTCCCCACACTCCCCGTCATTCTTTTCCTGTGTCATCCACGTCTTCAGGGGACAAGCACAGGGAAGGAAGAGAGTGGCATCTGCCTGAGGTGGTTGTGGCAGCGGAAGGTCCTCCCCTAACCCCTCAGCACCACGGTGTCTGTCCCCAGAAGCGGGGGGAGGGGGAGGACGACGATGACCCAAGACCCTAGCAGACCTGGACAAGCAAGTGGGAGGGGTGGTGGAAGGAGCCAGAGGCAGAGCAGAGGAAGCAGGAAAGGGACCAACGTGGATGGTTCCCCAACCCATTCAGCTGCTCCAGGCAGATGGGAATCCCTGTGTCTGGGTGTCTGCGTGTGGACAGTGCCTGGTGCCTGAGGCTCCGAGGGACACATGGGCTCCCCTTGTCATATGGAGTGTGCACAGGAGGCTGTGACCGAAATGCCGGAGATGACTAATCAGGCGACATGATGGCAGGGAGAGGTGTGTGCAGGAGGATGGGGTGGAAGGGAGACAGGGAGGGGAAGAGGGCAGATAGCTACCCTCTGGCTTTCGCTCATGCCAAGGGACACTGGTGCATCTCGGGGCTGGCTAGGTGGACCCCTGTGACCGCCCTAGCCAGGGGGAGGGTGCAGCAGTGGGCCTGAGCTCTCCTTCCCAGAGCCATGCGGGCTCTTGGGTGGTCCAAGTGAGCTGCTGTCTTCTGGGAGGGAGGAGTCTCCCTTGGCGGCTGGCGGTGTTTGGGGGGTGCCGTGGGGAGTCTAACACCCCTTCAGACCCTGAAGGAAGGGTCAGGGTTGGGGAGGAAGGGCAGAGTGCAAGGCTTAGCTTGTAACTAGGGAGCCTTTCTCTGTAGTCAGAAAAGAAACCCAAGGAAAGCAGGATGGAGGTAGATTTCAGCCGGGACTGCCCTCGGAAGAGCTTCCCTCTGAGAACCGGATCTAGGAGGACAGCAGAGCAGGCTGGTCCGTTCAGGTCTATGTGGAACTGAGATGATGTCTATGGAACATCTGGGTTAGGGACTGAGTTCAGCATGGGACAGCTTCTGCCTCATTGAAAAATAAAAGAAGCCAAGGTAAATGGGTTGGAAGATAATCTCATCTCCGTGGTTTATGTGGAGCAAACGGATAGGAGGGCTGGTTGAAGGCATCACTCACACCTCCCTAATGATGGTTCACTCTGGTAGCCTGCTTCCCTACTATACCATCAGTGCCAGGAGACAGAGACTGCTTCTGCCTTAGTCTCTGGTTTTCCCAGAGCTCAGCACAGTGCCTGGCACAAAGTAAGCCCTCATTCAAGGAAGGGAGGTATGTGGATAAAAGGAATAAACCTCATTCATACTCGCTTGCCAGGTGGCAGGCTCCCAGCCTCCTGCAGGAATAACAGGAAGGACCAAAACTCACTAATTTGGAATTTGCAATAATATTGATGTTACAACCTTGATCTCAATGAGTAAAAGTTAAAAATAACCTCCCTCCCTCTCTCTCTCTCTCTCTCTCTCTTTAGGGTCCTATTCATGAGGGAGAGGTATAATAAGAATACACATTACATTTGGATAGCACTTTAGATCTCCTAAATTCTTTTGTGGGAATTATCTAATTTGATAATGGTAATAACCTTGAGAGGTAGGAAAGAGATATGGTAAGTTACTTCCCAGATGCCATCAAATCAATGGAAGATGTTCTGATTCCTATAGGAGGAGGTCATTATGGTTAGGCCAGTGCAAAGAGCTATGGATGACAGAACCAATAAAGGAAATGCAGTCTGCTTCGGAGATCACTCCCTATCTCCTCCTCTCTTCCAGGGAAGGAGGAGTCACCAGCTATCACAGTTTGAGGGAAAAAAAAATCCCTTAGAAAATATGCCCCAAAATGGAATAAAATTTTAGAGTCTATATAAATCTTAAATTATGTTCAATTGAGTTTTTGATAAGGGTACCCAGACAATTAAATGGGGTAGAGGGAAAGAGAAGAAATTCTTTTTAACAAATGGTTCTGGGACACTGGATTTTTACCTGCCGGAGAATAAAGTTGGACCCCCACCTCATCCTGTTTATAAAAATTAACCCAAACAGATCATAGACAATGTAAGGGGTAAAATCATAAAAATCTTAGAAGAAACATAGAATTAAAACTTTGTGACCTTGGATTAGGGAATAGTTTCTTAGATTTGACACCAAAAGCACAAGTGACAAAAGAAAAATTAGATAAATTAGACTTTGTCAAAATCAAAAACTTTTGGGCTTCAAAGGACACCACCAAGAAAACGAACAGATAAGCCATGAAACGGGAGAAAATATTTGCAAAGCATGCCTATGATAAGGGACTTGTGTCCAGAATATATAAAGAACTCTTCCAACTCAACAAAAAGACAAATAACTCAATTTAAAAATGGGCAGAGGATTTGAATAGATGTTCTCCCAAGAGATACACAATGACCAATAAGCACATGAAAAGATGCTCAACTTCATTAATCATCAGGGAAATGCAAGTCAAACCACAGAATGAGCAATCACTTCACACCCACCAAGATGCCTAAAATAAATAAGACAGCATCTGACTGGCTGATTCAGAAGAGCACGTGACTCTTGATCTCTGGGTTGTGAGTTCACACCCCGTGTTGGGTGGAGAGATTGCTTTAAAAAAATACATTAAAAAAAATTTTTTTTAAAGACAATAATAAATGTTGCTGAGGATGTGGAGAAACTGGAATCCTTGTACATTGCTAGTGGGATTGTAAAATGGTGAAGCCACTTTGGGAAAACAGATCGGCAGTTCCTCAAATTGTTGACCATAAAGTTACTGTGTGACCCTGCAACCCCATTCCGAGGTATGTACCCAAGTACTGAAGAAGTGTCTGCACAAAATACTTTTACACAAAAGCTCAAAGCAGCATGTTATTGTTCATAAAAGCCAAAAATGGAAAATGACCCAAATGTCCATCAACTAATGGATGGATAAAGGTAGTATATTCATACAATGGAATATTATTCTGCCATAAAACGAAATGAAGTATTGATTATACACTACAAATATTTGTGCTGTTCAGGCTACAACACAGATGAACCTTGAAAACATTATGCTAAGTGAAAGCAGCTGGTCATGAAAAGCCACATATTTTATAAATCCATTCATGTGAAATTTCTAGAATAGGTAAATCCATAGAGACAGAAAAGGATTAGTGGGTGCCAGGGATGTGGGGACGGGAATTGGGAGTGAGTGCCAGTGGTATGGTTTCCTTATGGGATGATGAATATGTCCTTAAATTAGTAGGGATGGTGGCGTAACTGTGAGCATACTGAAAACCACTGCACTGTACACTTCGAGAAAGGGGGGGATTTTATACTATAGGAATTGGATTTATTAAAAAATATGCCCAGGGGTTTACTTCTATCATTCTATGTTTATCAAGAAATCTGATTATTGACAGGTTTTTAGAGAAGCTGTGGGTCTCTTACCAGATACCCACTTACTCCTGCTTAGCTAAAACCCCTGGGGCGCCTGGGTAGCTCAGATGGTTAAGTGTCTGCCTTCAGCTCAGGTCATGATCTCATGGTGCTGGGATCGAGCCCCATGTAGGGCTCCCTGCTCAGCGGGGAGCCTGCTTCTCCCTCTCCCTCTGCCTGCTCCTTTGCCCGTTTGTGTGCTCCCTCTCTCTGTCAAATAAATAAATTAAATCTTTAAAAGCAAGTGAATTAAAAAAATAAATAAAACCCACCCATCTCTCAGAGCCCAGCCCCAAAATAGCTCTAGTTTCCTTAATCCCTGCTAATCTCTCTTTTCCATATTTATTCAGCATTAACGCAAACAGGCCCCCAAAGCACAGTGTAGGGGATGGATTAGGAGCCAGAAAAATCGGGGCTACAATTAAAGTCTTATGACCTGGATGCCTGGGTGGCTCAGTGGGTTAAGCCTCTGCCTTCAGCTTGGGTCATGATCTCAGGGTCCTCGGGTCAAGCCCCGCATTGAGCTCTCTGCTCAGCAGGGAGCCTGGTTCCCCCTCTCTCTCTGCCTGCCTCTCTGCCTACTTGTGATCTCTCTCTCTTTCGCTCTGTCAAAATAAATAAATGGGATCTTTAAAAAAAAAAAAAAAGTCTTATGACCTGAGCAAAATAACCTCTCTGAGCCTCAGTTCATTCTGGGTAAAATGACTGTAGACCCTTTACCCATCCTCCCTCAAGGGGTTGTGAGAAAATGAAGACAGATTCCTTGTCAGTTGTCACACAACAACAAGATGGTATTAATATTTTAAAAACCATCCGCTCCCATTCGTTATGTGCAGGGCACTGGGCTGGAAGAGAAATACAAGAGTGTTGCCTTTAACGTAAAAAAATGGGGTGAAGAGAAGATTAGGTCCGTGAGGCCACATGCGGTATCAGTAGAAGGTGCTAAGGTGCTGGGAGGAAGAAGGCTCCAGCAGGCTGGAGGGGAAAACAAGACAGATTCCTTGGGAGGAAGGCAGAATCTGAGAGAGGGAGGCCCCCAGGAGCCCAGTATGGGAGCCCGGTATGGGAGCCCGGTATGGGAGGGGGGTAACAAAGAGGCTGGGGGGTCAGGGTGAGCACGGTTTATTTAGACTCAACTAGCACTGTCCAGTGGGACTTTCTCATATTGGTGGAAATGTCTGTCCAACAGAAATATAATGAGAGCTCCATACAGAATTCTATAATTTCTGGAACCACATTTAAAAATGTAAAAAGAAAGAGGTAACATTAATTTTAGTAACATTGATATAATAATAATTTAATATTTTATTTAAAACTGATATATCCAAAATATTTTCAACACGCAATCATTAGAAAAATAACGAGATATTTTACGTGTGTGTGTGCTAAGTCTTAAAAATCTGGTGTGCGTTTTACACATCACAATTTGGATGCTAAATTGTCAAGTTACAGTGAAATGTAATCTTACCATAGCAATGGAGTTTTGTTCAATGGAAAAACATTGTGTACTGCTTCTGTTTTTAAATTAAAATTAATCAAAGAAAATTAAAATCTAGTTACACTGGCCACATTTCAGATATTCAATAGCCACATGGGGCAAATGGTTTTCATGTCGGGCAGTGCAGCCCTGGAGTTAAGATTTTGAGGGTAGATTGTGGGATTGAAGACAGCTTCTAAATCCACACCTCCAGCCTGGACCTCCATGGGCTCTAGGCTCGTGCTCCACTGCTTCCCAGAATTATCTGTGTAGGGTCTGGATTATGATTGTGATGACTGTATTCCCCCAGAGGCCATCCCACCAGGGACATGTGGAATCCTAGCTTTGCAGAGTACTTTAAGGCTCATCTACCCCAGCTGCTTCCAATGGAACCCTAGACCTGCAGAGGTCCTTGAAGGTGCTCATGAGGGTCAGATGAGCACTTCCAACTGGAATCCTACTTTTCCCCGATGTGCACCTGTTGCCAGGTTACTTAGAGCACACCATTTTGTGCCTTCAGTGGACGCAGAGCAGCTCAGTTGGATAACTCCAACAGTCTCCATCTGTTCACAAGCTTGCATGCTTTATTTCACTCTGTAAGTATTTAGAGACCCTGTTACAGCCAGGCACCTCTGCGTGCTGGGGTCGTAGCAGAGAGCGAGGCAGAGCCCAGCTGCCCATGTGTCGGTGGCAGGGGAATGACAATGCTATGTTGCAAAGCAAATGAGGCTGGGGTTGGGATACAGAGAGGCAGACAGGCAGACGTGCTGTCCCACCCAAGACTCCAGGGGAAGAAAGACCCAGAAGGGAGCCAACCATCGGCCTGGACATGTGGGGAGGGGCTCCTGTGGGCCTGCAGGGACTGTGCCCCACCTCTGAGGAACAGCCAGCGAGAGGGCCTGTGTAGCCGGCGCCCGAGGAACCGTGAACAGCTGAGTGCACACAGGTGGCCAGAGCGTGGGTAATCTTGTCCGCTGGAGGGGGGACCTTGTTATCGTGACGTGAGAACCCAATGGAATTAGGGTATTGGAGGCAGCCTTTTGTTTTTAAAAATGTCTTTTTATGTAACATATATACATTGTAAATAATATAAATACGTATGCAGGCATGATAGCTAATGTATGTTATGAAGCATAGTAAAAGGAACACCATAAACTCCCTCTGCCTCATTATTCTCATCTAGCTGGGACCCGTCTTTCCCTTTCCCGTCTTCTGCTCCCCCATACACCCCCGACTAACTCCCCTAAATGTTGTGTTTATTACTCTCTTCACTTTTAAAGATTTACTTGAGAGAGAGAGAGAGAGAGAAAGAGCGCACCAGCCAAAGGGGCAGAGGGAGAGGGAGTCACAGGCCGACTCTGCAGTGAGCACAGAGCTCGATGCCAAGACCCGATCCCGGACCCCGAGATCATGGCCTGAGCGGAAACCAAGAGTCCATCACTCAACTGATTATGCGCCAGCCAGGAGCCCCGACTCTCTTCACTTTATTTTTTTTTTAAAGATTTTATTTATTTATTTGACAGAGAGATCACAAGTAGGCAGAGAGGCAGGCAGAGAGAGAGAGAAGCAGACTCCCTGCAGAGCAGAAAGCCCAATGCGGGGCTCGATCCCAGGACTCTGGGATCATGACCTGAGCTGAAGGCAGAGGCTTTAACCCAGTGAGCCATCCAGGCACCCCTCTCTTCACTTTTAAAGAATAGTTTCAGTTCTTTGTATTTCTAAGCATAACACTATTTCGCTTTGCTTGTTCAAGAATTTTCTAAAAACAGGGTCACCTAGGAATGTACCTAAGAGAAATGAAGATACATGGCCGGGCGAAGACTTGCATGCAAAGCACTGTTAGTCAAAGCAGCTGAAAAGTGCAAAGAAGCCAGATGTCCGTCAGCTTGAGGCTTGCTTTTTCTCTCACAGTGATGTTTCTGAGACTTAATTGGTGCTCTTGCATAAAGTTGTAGTTCATTTATTTTCACAACTGTGTGACAGCCCATCACCCAGCGTGATGATACCTCCAGTCTCTAATTCTGTCACTGGACACGTGAGTTACCTCTTGTTTTTTTGCTATTGCAAAACAGTGTGCCAGTAACACGCTCAGACAGGTCTCCTCGGTAAACATAACCGGCAGGGATGTCGAATTGAATAATAAAATATCAGGGCTTGTAGGTTGCATGTCTTTTTTTTTTTTCACTTCATTTTTTCAGACGTTCATTTTTATTGTAATTTACAAAAGGATTGCTTCCCCAGCATATTGAAAAGTAAAATAAAATCAAAACTGGTCCTCATTGAGAAATACTGCTCTGGGGAATATACTGGGAGTAAAATTGCTGAGTCAAGGGTATGCAGATGTTCAAAGACATGCAAAAGTTCAAGGGTGTCCAAATGTCAAACTGCTTTCTAAAATACGTATACTGGGGGAGCCTGGCTGGCTCAGTCGGCAGAAAGTGCGACTCTTGATCTCAGGGTCCTGGGTTCCCACGTTGGGCGTGGAGCCTACTTAAAATAAAAATAAATAAGTAAAAGACAAGGGACGCCTGGGTGGCTCAGTTGGTTAAGCAGCTGCCTTCGGCTCAGGTCATGATCCCGGCGTCCTGGGATCGAGTCCCACATCGGGCTCCTTGCTCGGCGGGGAGCCTGCTTCTTCCTCTGCCTGCCGCTCTGTCTGCCTGTGCTCTCTCTCTCTCTCTCCCTCTCTCTCTGACAAATAAATAAATTAAAAACAAAACAAAAAAAATTAAAAAAAAAAAAAGTAAAAGACAAAACAAAATACTCCTACTGGTCTGCACTCCCACCAGCCGTGGGTGAGAGCTCCTGCGCTGTTCTCCATCTTCACCAACACTTACTCTTGTCCAATTTTTAAGTTCGTACCAACTCTGTGCATAGGACACGTTTTCTGTCCCTTGCTGCTGCCGAGGCTGGATACCTTCTCAGTGTCTAGGGGACATTTGTGCTTCCTCCTCTCTGCTGCTCCTGTTTGTTTCCTTTGCCCATGATTTCCTTCTTCTTCTTGATTCACACAGTTCTTCAAATATCCTGGCTAATAGTCCTTTGTCATTTCAGTGTGCTGCAGACAGAATTCCCAGCTCGTGACTTGTTTGCATTTCCTTGGGGTGTCTCTATCACAGGTCTTACTTTTAAAGTTGTTGGCTTTTATCTTTTGGGCTGGCTCCTCTCCACTCCCTGTAGATCTGCCCCTCCGAGATCATGGTCAAAGCCCCTACTGATCGGATAGATTCCAGAGCAGAGCACGGACACCCCCTTTGAATCTGTACTCTCCTGCCCCCAGCCTCACGTCAGCCCCACTGTATACTCAGGTGTTTATTCTGGAACTTTTTTTTCCCACCCGAGTCTTTCCCTGCCCCTCGGACCAGAACCCCAAGTTAAATCTCAGCTCTGGCACAAGCTCCTTTTGAAAAAACCAGTCCAGAGATCTTTTATGTATTTATTTGTTTACTCACTAACCTATTTTTACACCTATTAAACCATGAATTCTTAGGCAACAGGTTCCAGAGGCTCAGGTTTCTGCCCACCCGTTCTCCCCAAGTGTGGGTCTCTGGGCAGAGCAGGTTGGTGCCTCTGTGGAGCCCAGGTAACTTTCCCTTCAGCTTCTTTCTTGTTCTCATCATTTTCCTTCCCACGTTTCAGGAACGATCTTGGCTCTTGGAGTGCTTAATATGCTTAGGACGTACGTTAATTCTCTTGGCAAGAAACTTGCCCTTAACTTGTTTGTTTACAGCGATGCCAACAGCATGCTGGGTAACACGGAGGGCTCTTCCAATTTTGCCATGGTAACATTTGTGGGGCAGTCCTTTTTGAACAGTGCCCATTCCCTTGATGTCGACAATTTCACCTTTCTTGAAGATTCGCATGTATGTGGCCAAAGGAGCGATTCTGTGTTTTCTAAAAGGCAGGCCTAGAACGCACAGTGCTGCCTCTCTTCTTTCCCTTTGGGCTGGACATTTTGGCACCTTGCTGGGAGAGGGGATTCTGGCCGAAAGGCACACCTCTTCTTCTTGAAAGCATTTCCAGCCCCCCGCGGCTAAATCGCTTCTCCCAGTCAGTAGGCTTAGCCTGCCTAAGTGTCCGATTTCTGAGGGGAGACAGGAGTTTGGCTTTTAAAATGGGATACTTTTTCCTTTGAATAAGTACAGCTTGTGAAATTGATCCAGTATTTCAAAACATGGGATTCCTTAACCAGGGAATGTTTGGGAGGAGAAAAATGGTTGGGAACTCTTACGAGTAATGCCTACAGTAGCCTTGACACCTCTGAGTAATCTTTGACTCAGAGCTGTCCTGTCTCCTATTGCCTAATTTTGCCAAGTCTACATTAAACTTGTCTCCCTGCTTTCCTTGCTCTCATTTGTTCCTCTGCACATCTCTCCCGAGACCACTGTGCTTATGCCAGAGACGGTCTCAACGCCATGAACTACTCAGATGTTTAACAAGCAATTCCTGAAGATGTGAAGGCCCTTGAGCCCCCAGTTGGGATATTGCTTGGGGTGAGCCCTGAAAGAAGGGGTAGGAGTTGATCCGATCGGGCCAGCTGTTGAAAGACACATTTCGAACAGAGGAAAGAGAAATTTATACTGACCAGCACTAGGATATGAGTAGAGGCTGGAAAAGCAGGCTGAGTCTGCCAAAGCCGAGGTGGGTGGTCAGACTTCGTCCTAAGGAAGGCTTTGGCTTAGGCAGTGTCCTGGCCACACTTATATTTTAGGGCCATCAGGGAAGATGTGATTAGCAAACTGAGAGGGCCTGGAGGCGGCGGGAGAAGGCAGTGGGCTAGGGTCCCCCAGAGTCTCAGGGAAGTGGTAGATTGAGGGTTGTGCCAAGGGAGGTGGGACGGAAAGGAGGCAGGAGCTGGCCAGTTGGAGGGGAAGGGTGGAGGAGTTGGGGGGGGGGTGACAATGCTTTGAAAGACATGTTCCTAGGAGAGGAACATTCCAGAAGCAGGTTTGAGTGGTGGGAGGGAAAGGAGATGAAGACTCGGTGTTGGAGGGTGCTGGTCCTTTAGAGTGAGGAGGTGGGTGACTAAGAAGCCAGCCCTTCTCACCACCACTCCACAGCTGCTATGGGGCCTCTGGTCCACTTGGCCTCCCCGGGATCCTTTGTGCCTTTTCTCTGCCTGCCTTCTTCCTGTTGAGATGCTGCTGGACCCCAGAGAACATCCATCTCAGAGAACCTCCAGGTGTTGCATCCCTCCTCCTCCCCAAGCCCACTGTATTTTCCATCTCGATCCCTGCTCAGTGAATGTGGAGAGGCACGTGAGGGCTGCCTGCAGAGGACTGAGGAACATTCAAAGTCCAGTCCTAGACCCTTGTCCTTCCATAAAGCCAGCCTGGTATTTGCCCTGATCATACCTCCTTGTCCATTTCACTAACATTAATGGTCTGTCCTATGCTCCGGGTGCTGGAGATGCAGCGATGGACATTAATATCAGGCCATGTCCACTGAGCCAGGCATCCAAGAGCTTTAGATACCTTCATTCTTTTCAATCTCCTAGCAACCCTACGAGTTAGCTACTATTTGATTCCCATTTTACAGATGAGGAAACTGAGGCACAAAGAGGTTAGTAAGGTGACTAAGGTCACCCAAGTGGGGAAGCCCAAATGCAAAGTCAGATAAATGCCCCCACTGCGAGCCACTGCACTGTTCCCGCCTGCTCTGTCCTCCAGAATGCTGTGTCCATTCACTGTCACGGGATATGTCAAATGCCATCCTCCTTAGAGTCATGAAGTTCTTGTTTTTAATCCCAAATCTTAAACCCCCGTCTCCTGGCTTTGCTCCTGGTGAGGTGACCTCTGCTGTAGTCCCTGCATGAACTTAGACGTGACACCTTCCTCTTCCTGGTTCTGTGTGGCTCCTCTCACCTCACCTGCTCACGGCAGCGCCCAGCCCCCCTCCCAGTCCCACTGCCACTGTCCCCACCTACAGACCCTCATCATCTCTCACAGGCCCCACCTCTGCTCTCCCCCTCCGTGTCTCTCCCTGAAGGCCATTCTCACGGGCAGCTTGGGGATGGACGCGAATCCTAAAGCACAAACCTGAAAACAGCATCTGTTGGCAAATCGCTCCCCTCGTCCTCTGAGGGATAAAATCCGCACTCCTCAGCGTGAAGTCCAAAGTCCTCCCTGGTGTGGCCCCTGCCTCCTCCACAGCTCCAGTCCTGTCCCTCCCTCCACAGGTCCCTGTGTCAGTGCTCCCGGAGGCCCATCGCTGGCGACTCTGGCCTTGATAAAGTGTTCAAGAGTCAGCAAGAAAGGGAGCAAAACAAGAATAGTCAGATATAAAAATCAATCAGCATATATCAGCCAAGTGGCCAGTTGTCCCTTCTTGGTCACAATATCTTTTATCCCAAATACCCTTTCTATTTTTTTTTTTTTTTTGCAGGTAAAATATTACTTCTTTGATAAAATGGTGGTGTGAAAAAATGACATATTTTTTAAAAATGTCTTACTTGGCAAACTGAAAAGTGTTTGCGACTGCGGTCAGACTCCATCTTTTGGACCCTGATGACTCAGTGGTCTGCGGAAGCTGCCCCCCCCCCCCCAGCGTGTCAGGCAGACCCTGAGCTCTGGGTCTTTCCTGCCTCTCTCACTCCTTCTGCCTGGAACGTGCCCTCCTCCTGTTGGCTGGTCCTATTCATCCCTCCAGGCCTGCCCTGCCCTTTCTTTCCCAAAGCAAGGCCTCAGCGCTCAGCGTAGCCTTCAGTGAGTAGGGCCTCGGGCACTGGCACATCCGTCTCCCTGCGGGTCTCCGGGGAGTAGAAACCAGGTGTGCTCATAGCCACACTTCCTGAGCCTGGTGCACCTGAGGCCGTCCCAGTACAGGGCAGCTTTGCTGAGATCCGGCCTGGAAAGAGTCGGTTCCAAGCCCCCTTGCAGCAGGCATGGCTGCGGCGGTGGTGAGTGGCCATGGGGCTGCCCAGGCCTCCCTGGCTGCAGCGGGTGGGCTCTCTTGCTCCGAGGGCCCCCGGAGAGGGCTCTGGAGCGACCCCTCCCCAGCCCCAGAGAGGTCCGGAGGGGAGTTCAGGGGCTTGGGGGCTCAGGCGTCTAACTGTCCCCAAAGCACAATGGGGGCTGGGGCCGTGTGGGCCTTCCTGTGGCTGTCTGTAGCTTGCACAGGGTTCCCAGAGGGGGCCGGGGAACTGGCCACACTCTGAGGGGCTGGAGATTATCATCTGCTTCCCAGCGGCCCAGGGAAGCTCAGGTCACACAGGAAGCCACGGAGGGAGGGAAGGGAGAGAGCCCAGAGAGAGAAGCTGAGAAAGACAGGTGGACAGGAGTGAAACCAGGCCGAGGCTGGCAGCAGAGACAGAAACCTGGGGGACCCGTAGAGAAGTGGAGGGGGGCCACTGCCATCAGAGAGGTGTGGGGGTGGGAGCCTGGAGCTGGAGGCTCGGCCGGCCTCCCGCTGGGCTGGAGGAGAGGCACCTGCCTGTTGGCTCTAACACAGACTCCGTTGTGGGACCCAGGCCACAGGAGGCAAATTCATCTCGGGTCCACCTTCTACCAGTCGATGTCCAGGGCCTTGGCAAAGTCCTCTGAATGCCTAGGACCCCTGAGGGCCCTCTAGCCCTTCTGTCAACCCAGGCAGCACCCTGACTCTGCCCGGCCCCCTTACCCTTTCCCTGAGGGCCTCTCGATAAACTCCCTGAAGGCATCAAAGATGGGTCCGAGGAGGGACTCAGAGGGAAGAAAATGACATTTTTCATTACTTTGTAGTTGTTTGTTTTAGGCAGAACCTCTTGAGAGGGCATTTTAAGCAGCTGTCAGACAGAAAGTCCCATGTTGAGGGGGAGGTGGCAGTGGACTTCTGTGGTTAGACAGAGGCCAGCTCATGTCACACACACACCCCCCACCCCGAGAGCGGTTGACCAATGAGGAGGAGGAGGAAAGAATGCGAGCCGAGACCCTCCTACCTTAGCAGAGCTCCTCTGATGTCAGCTGGCAAGAAGGGCGCTAGGGTTTCTGGGGAGAAGCCTCTCCGTGGAGGACCTGCATGGGCCCGGCTCTGCAGTGGCCTGATCATCTAGGGGACAGCTGAGCACTGGGGACGCCATGGGGGTGGTAAGCAGAACGCTGGGCCACCACAGAGCTCAGGAGCTGGCTTGCTGACACAAGGCCGCCACATGTGCCTGTGTACAACTGCGCCGGCAAGCGGGTGCAGCTGGCTCTTGATTTCATGGTGAAGTGAAGCCAGGACTGAACCCTCGGCAGGAACAAGCCCTGGGGGTGCTTGAATTTATCAAATGCAGAGTGGCGCCTGGAAAGGGAGAAACACGCAAGATAGATGAATGTGCTCCAAGTCCCATCAACGTCAGGACGTGACATTGCCCTTCCAGCTGTAAAGGGCTATCACTTCACAGGGGAGAAAGGGATGTTGGGATCGATGACTTATTAAAGCCTCCAAGTAGTATCTTTGCCTTCCAAAGATACAGTCTTATGTTCTAGAACCTAAGAGCCAGCCCTTGGGCAACATTCGTGGGCCCCGGAGCTTTAGGGGGAGACTTTGAAGCAGCCCTACCCAGGAGGCCTGAGCTGCCAGAGAACGAGGCCCCAGTTCAGCCCTGCTCCAGAACGGGCCCTTCGGATCTGTGCTGGAGTGGGAGGCATGATGGGCTCACAGCGTGTGATGATACAAGAGACAAGGATCAATCCGAACTGGGGGCCCAGCTGACAGGGGTGGGATTCTCCCTGGTTGTAGCCCACTGGTTAGCATATCCCAGTGACCAGCTGGGAGGGATCAAAGGAGCATGGCTTCTTGGGTAAGGGAGGTTCTGAGCTAAGGTCAAGGTAACTTCAAATCTAATCTGCTCTCAAGAAGGACCAGCGGCCTGATAGGAGCACTCAAGGTAGGAGGCGATGATGACCAAGGTCAAGAGAGTGTGAAGAATGGAGGTGGGAGGGGTGGAGCCGGGTTAAGTGAAATCTCAGACTCAGGATGGGTATGCTGCTAATTTGTGATGACCTTGGAAGAGTCACCAGCCTTAGTGCACTCATCAGAGACAGTGTCTTATATGAGTGCCCCCTTTTTTCTGCTCTTCTGGTTTCAGCTGAGGGCTGACTTGGAGAGGGATGCCATAAAGCCACTCCTGGGGAATGATGCCTAAGCCTCTGCGGGCACCCTCTGGGCCATGGCTTGGGCTCCCCTCACTTTTGGCACAGCATGGCCACCACACCCTTGCTGCACTTCTGTTATGAGAAGGTTGGCCAAGAACCAGGCCGTATGGAGCTCGAGCTGGCGTAGCTCTCAGAATCAAGATGAGAACGCAGAGCTGTCACAGGCTTTGAACAAAGTGCAAGAGTCCTAGCCCTGCAGTTTATAGCTGGTTCATGGAATTGATTAGGTGGCTGTCATTATCAGCAGGATCTTCTCTCCCTTCCCATATCCCTGCTGACAGCACGCAAGGCTCTGGCCACCCTCTACCCCAGGCCTCACACCTTTGCTCTCCACAGTGAATGCCCCTAGCACTCACACAGCAGGCCTTCAATGTTTGTTGACTGACCAATCGACTGATCTACCCAAGGAGAAGAGCTGGAAGGTCGGGATGGAGGACACCACTGTGCTTCCTGTCGGCGAACAGGAGAAGAATGAGGCACAAACAAGTCACCTGCAAGAGAAAGGGAGCAGGGGACAACAGTAGGAAAGACTGTTGTCCCGAACAACTCTTCAGTCTCCCTTTTATTAGATAGAAACAGTAACCAACAGAAGAGTCGAAGAAGGCCAAATATTAGTCATGTCTTGTAGATAACCAAGAAGGAGGGCAAAATATGTTTGTACAAGCAGTATAAAGTTTATAGTTGAACAAGCACATTTAAAGGACTTATCTAAGTAGCCACAGGTGCTCTCTGGGGGGAAAGGGGAGATAATGGAAAAATGAAGCAGGCGGAGATCCGATCCGCCCTGAGCAGGCTGGGCATCCCCAGCTGCTCAGCTTCAAGGCCGTATATCATCCTCTCCCCCAAAGGCCTGTTGCAGTATGTGTTTTTCTTAAGGCTATATCTAAATATGCTTGGTAACTAGTAAAATTTCCCAGGGGTTATATTTTAAGTAATACATTGTTCTGAGGGGCAGTTGCACCACTGGGATACAAACCTCTTCGAATTTTCTTCCTGGAGGGGAGAGCTGGCCCAGGGGAGGGAGGTCCTGGAGCTGGGCTCCAATGCCTCCTGCGCAGGCCACGCTGGACAAGGGGAGCTTGGCGGTGCCCTAGCGACTGTGACCCTCCATCCAGATTCCCCATTGTGTGAGGGATGTGCTCCGAAATCAGATACAACTATGGACCTGCAGACACCTCTTAGATGCCCCGGGAACCACTGCTAAGTCCCTCCAACATACCTCACATCTTCAACCTCTGCCCTCTGCGAGGACCTGTTTGCATTCTTGCCACCTTCTGCATACAGCATTTCCTCTGCCAGGGGGAAGAGGAGTGTTAGAGGGCAGGACGGGATGGAGCTGACCCTGCACATTCCTGCCTCAGGGCCTTTGCCCTTCCTCCCTCTTCCCTCTGCTGGACTTAACCTCCCCTTCATCTCCACAGGGCCTGCATCCCTGTCTCCTCAGAGAGCCTTCCTCCTGTGACACTCCAGCCCTTCTCCTGCTTTATTTTCTTTGTAACACTTGCTGTTATGTGCAACTGGGTTTCTGTGTGGGGGTGCACACATACATGTCTGTGCGTATGTGTCACTAGAAACACGCTGGGAGGTTGGAAAGCCCGCCCCTTTCATGGCCCCCCACCTTGCGCACCCGGGGCCCTCACGCCCCCTCTTGCCCCAGGCTGGTCCTCACTGTTGTCCGGTTCCCTCAGAGCGGGCAGAGGGAAAAGCTGGCCTGACTCCGCTGATTCTCATCACTTCTCCAGCCGCCCCGCAGGGCTAACTTGGTGTGTTTGTCTGAGTCTTGTCTTCCCAGACCGGACTGGCTTTGGCGTCAGCCTGGAACCCACAGCCTGTGACTGCCCTCAACCCAATGCTCCGGAATTCCAGAGGTCCCAGGTGACTGACTGTCTTCACTCGGAGCCAGCTCTCCCGCCCCCACCTCTCTGCCACGCCTTCCCCATCACCGCAGCTCCTGCTGCTCCTGGTGCCCCCCAAACCGAAAGAGGGGGGGTTTCTCCCTGAGGGATTCGTCTCAACTGCAGCTCATCAAAGTGGCCGGGTACTTTCAGAATAAGACTCGTTTTCTTTTCGAGGAAGCTGGAACAAGTGCCTCTGGGAGGGGGCCTGATGGGGCCACCCCACGCCCTGGGGGGCTCCTGCCTCCGTAGACGGGTCAGAGTAAGTATCTTTCTTTTCTTTCTTTCTTTTTTTTTTTTAAGATTTTATTTATTTATTTGACAGACAGAGATCGTAAGTAGGCAGAGAGGCAGGCAGAGAGAGAGGGAGGGGAAGCAGGCTCCCTGCTGAGCAGAGAGCCTGATGCGGGGCTCGATCCCAGGACCCTGGGATCATGACCTGAGCCGAAGGCAGAGGCTCTAACCCACTGAGCCACCCAGGCGCCCCGAGAGTAAGCGTCTTTCAGTGATCAGCCATCCCAAGACAAGGCTCAGCTCCCCGCGCCAGCTCAGGCTTCAGGGCAAACTTGTGGACTCTGGTGGTGGTGGCCCGGGAGCCCCGAGGGTGTACCAGTTAGGCCATGCTCACCTTCCTGCACAATCCTCTAGCCGCTCTAGCTGTGTCTTTGGTCGGGATACTCCTGCCCTCTCCCCATGGTCCCTCTGCCAGCGGAACCCCTGCTTGTCCTGTAGCTCTCTGGGTCTACGTCACAGGCTCCAGAAGCCTTCCCTGACTCTCACATCTGGGTTGCCTTTCTGTGAGCTGAGGCCTGAAAGAAAAGGGCTGTGCCTGTGGTGTCCATTGATATTGTCCCAGGGTCGCCCAGCACCTGGCACACAGAAGCGACTTGATAAATCGCCGCTGTAAAGCGTGAGTGAACTCTGTGTGTGCGTGTCTTACAGAGCCTTTGGTCTGGGGAATCCCGTCTCCTATGCCTTTCGCATTCTCTGTATCCCAAGGTGAAGGCCTCTGTCTACTCCCGTGCTGAAGAGGAATGTGCATGAGATGCACCTTGACCTGACTCTGAACAGGAGTGAACTGGGTGTCTCAGCCTGTTGGAGGTCCGGGAGCTCTGCTGGGGGGGCGGGGCGGGGCTGGAATGGCTAGGAGGCTCCTCTCCTGTCCTTCCCACACAGGAGCAAGATAGGCTTGCCAGGTAATACAGGATATCCAGCTACATCTGAATACCAAATAAGTGACAAATACATTTTCAGTGTATCACACATCAGTGGAGCATGATGATGCCAAAAACTATACTCAATTCAAATTTAACTGGGAATCCTTCTTTCTCAGTCTGGGAACCCTAGAGGGCAGCGCTGAACAGCCTGGTTCCCCAGGGGCATCTGAGACCCTACTCATGAAGTACATTCTGCTCTCTTGCTTCCTCCTATTCGTTAAATAAATGCTTTGGGCCAAAGAACAGGGTGAGCACCAGCTGTGGTTTCCCAGCGCTGTCACGAGCACAGTTAATGCAAAGTCCCTCCCTACGTCTCAACCTCAACCCCACTGGACTGGACAGTTAGGGAAGGCCTCTCTCAGGAGTTGATGTGTGAAGGAATAAGCCAAGTGATAACCAGGGCATTTGGAAGGAGAGGCAGGAGTGAATTTGGTGAGTCTAGTGTGGATTTATGAGTGCGGTAAAGGGGTGGGGGTTGTTGCATGGAAAATGCCCTGGACCACAACCTCCGTCCTCAAGAAGGTGCCTTGGTGCTGCTCCACTAGCCTGCTCTTACCTACCTCTCTGCCCCCAGCCGAGGGTGGAAGCTTCTGTAGCTTCTGCGGCAGGAGTCTCAGCAGCAGGCAGTGGGGGGAGAATGGGAGTGTCTGCCATCCTGAGTTGGGGGTTCTGGAGCTTGGTGGCTGTTTAGTGGGATCACCTGCTCTTTAAAATGGTTGAGTGGAGCCCTGACTCCTTAGTGCTAAGTCTCTGTGTGGCTGGTCCTCAGGGAGGTGCCTTACCTGCATCAGAGCACCACGGCTCTCCCCTCCCCACTGTAAGCTGGCAGCGTATATTCACTCCCTTCTGAGAGGAAAATGCTGCTGCCCAAGGCCATAGGACCATGGGGGCAGGTGGAAGAATGACTCAAGGGGCCCCATCCTGCCTCAGCAGGCGTCTCTCTCCCAGCTTTGGAAGGGGTGAAAGCTCTACACAGGGAAGCTCGGCACTCAAATCACAGAGTTCCCAGCAGGCTCCGCTCCTGTGCCACCCTGCCCACTCCAGTCCTCCTCCTCTAAGCCCAGATATACAGGCCAAACAATGGGAAATGGCTCAGTTCCACATTTAACACACAGAGCACTTGTTGCCTGCTGTTTGCCGGCTGGCACGCTAAGGAAGCTGTTTCTTAATTTAAAATGTCCATTAACTCCCTCCAACTGGAAAGCTACTCCAACAAATTTATGCTGTGGCAGGTTTAAGCTTGGTTACTCTGAGGGGTGGGCCCTGCTCTGTCTGCCCCCTTAGAAGATGTGCCCACGACAGTGGGCGCCCTTGGGTGTCTTGGCTTGAGAGTATGTTCTCTCCGTAAGGGGGAATGAGATCCCCAAGGCCCCCTTTGGCCAGGGTCCTTCAGGAGCCCTTGGCCACTGCCCATGGGAAGCCCACAGTGTGGGAGGTAGGGGGAGGGGGAGGGACACCCTGGGGGAGGGGTGTCTCTTTTACAACTCCAGGGGAGGAAACCCCATTTCCCTCCTACCCTCAGGCTCTTGGTGAGCCTTGCCAGGCATCTGACAGGAAAGAACCTTTTGTTCTGAGCTTGTGAGAAGTCTGAGCTGGACTTGTTATCTACCCACAGCATTTTCTGGATAGGGGGCTGCGGTAGGGGCTGGCCCCCAGCCTTGGCCTTGGCATCCTTCTCTCAGCTGTTAGGACAGGGGAGGCTGCCGCTGGCAAGATCTAGGCCTTCAGGAGTGGCTGGTGAGAACTGGTACTTATCCTTAGGCTGGTTTGTCTGGAGGGAGGGTAGTCAGTCTCAGACAAAGTCCCTTAAGAAAGGGATGCAAAAAAAAGCCACCGTGTGTGTGTGTGTGTGTGTGTGTGTGTGTGTGTTGGGGAGGCGGTACTGGGGAAGGGGTGAGTCCAGCTTTGCCCACCAGTGACATCTCCCTCGGGGCCAGGAGGGAGGGGTGTGTTGTCCCCCAGGGCTGCGGGAGCATCAGCGTGGGCCCAGGCCCGGGCCGTGTCTGACACCTAGTGGCCACCTGAGCCCAGGGCGGGGCGAGGGTAAGGGGGAAGAAGGTGGGAGGGAAGCGGAGGGAGGGCGTGGAAGGAATCAGGAAGAGCGGAGCCCACGCCCGGGACCAGGCCCCGCCACCGCTCTCCCGGCCCGCAGCCCCTCCCCACGGCGCCCTGTCCCCGTGCCGGTCCTGGGTCCCGGTCCCCGTCCCGCAGCCCATCCCCCCCAGCAGCGCCCGCGGCCTCCGCGTCAGGCCTGGGCGGGAGGCCCTCACACCCACGGGGTCGCAGACCCCCTTCCATCCCTGAACGCGCCCCGGGTCGCGAGGCCCGGATTTCGAAGGTTACCCGAGCTCGGGTCCAGAAGGCCGAGGTAGCGGTGGCCGCGGCTGTCGCCCCTCAGCGCCCCGCGCCGCATCTCCCTTCGCGCGGCGTCAAGGTCTGGGCCCGGGATCCGGCGGGGGCCCCGTCTCGAGAGCGGGGCACTAGTGGGCTCGGGCCCCTGCCCCGCGTGCCGGGACGCGCGGGGGCACTTCCGGCGCCCGCAGCCCCCAGTAACCCTCGCCGCACCTCCCACCTCGCGCCCCACCCGCAGCCCCCGCCCTGTCGTCATGGCGACGCCGTAGCTTGCGCGGGGCGCGGCGGGCGGAACCAGCCGAGCGGCAGGGGCGCGGCGCGAGGAGCTCGCCTGCCCGTGCGCGGTGAGGCGCTGCGCGGCAGGGACGAGCTCCGGGCCCGGCGCCCGGCCAGGTAGGCGGCCGGGGCGGGTGGGTGCGAGCCGAGCCCCCGCGCGGAGCCGGGGCGGGGGCCCAGGTGTGCCCGCAGAGGAACGGGTCCGCCCCCCCCACCCCGAGACGCCGCGGGTTTTTCTCCAGCCCCTCACCCGCCACCACCCCGGGCCCTCGCCTCACCCACGGAGCAGGGCGGGGGGTGAGAGAGCAGGCGGTGCGCCGGGCCTGGGCTGTCGGCCTCCGGCCCTGGGTCAACCTCCGGGCCAGTCCGCGGAAGTTAGACCCGAGCGCCAGGTGACCTCACGTTTATCTAGGGGCTCACGCCTGATAGTTGGCCATATTCTAGAAACAAGGTAGAAACAAAGAAACATTTGCTACGACTGTTCTTTGGAAACCTGAAACCGAGACTGGCCGAACTGCTTTGCTGGTGGCGGGAGCCTCCCTCAGTCTGTCTCTCTCCTCTTGCTGAGAAGTACTTAGCCAAGGAGTTCCTCGTTTGGGAAACCCTGGCTCATGGGGTTGGCCCTGGTGGGCCCAGAGCTGTGGGCACAGCGGGCACAGAATGGAGCCGAGGGGGCGCCTGGGTGGCTCCGTGAGTTAAGCCTCTGCTTTCGGCTCAGGTCATGATCCCAGGGTCCTGGATCGAGCCCCACATCGGGCTCTCTGCTCAGCGGAGAGCCTGCTTCCTCCTCTCTCTCCCTGCCTGCCTCTCTTGCCTACTTGTGATCTCTGTCTGTCAAATAAATAAATACAATCTTAAAAAAAAAAAAAAAAAAGAATGGAGCCGAGGGAGGGGGTCCGCTGCTGCCTTTGACGCCTGGGTTAAGGCAGAGCCACCTCCCTTCACCACCTGTTCTTTCCCCCAGGAATCCCGCTGGACCCTCCCCCTCCCCGCCAGCCTTTCTCCTTGAGGTTGCCCCTCTCCTCTCATACACCCTTACTTGGCAGTCTTTGAGGAGTTGCTAAGTCTCATTAAATGAAGCTCCATCTCAGGACTTCTGGATTGGATTCCTTTGTTTTCATAGCAAATGAAGAAATGACAAAGCTTTGCCACCTTCTCACGATCTCTTGATTTCTCTTGTGACATTGGATTTGAGGCAGCAAGTACAGAAAGAAAACTTGTAAATGCCAAGGTGAGACCCACATAGAGAAAGGGTGCTGCAAATTGCCACCACTGTCGCCCATCCCCCTATGCAGGAGAAGCCTGCAGGACTGGGAAGGGGAACCACCCCTGCCTGCTCCACAACTTCCCAGCCCTGGCCA
Organism: Mellivora capensis; assembly: GCA_004024625.1. NCBI lineage: Eukaryota > Metazoa > Chordata > Mammalia > Carnivora > Mustelidae > Mellivora > Mellivora capensis. The sequence continues at coordinate 217,195 of PISX010000195.1, forward strand.
CTTTCCTTGGTCCAGTATGGGGTGGGGCAGCAGCACCAGGAGGCACTGGTGGAGGAATCGGCCCCAGATGCAGGGGTTTCTGCGCGGCGGGGGACCTGCTGGAGAGTAGACAGAATTGGCATATGGATTTATGAGAGGGGTAGTGCTGTCTGCTGCCTTCTGGCCCTCTTTGGCCCCAGACCTCTATGTCAACAACTTCGGATGTGTGACTCTTCCTAAGCTGCGATTAGGATCAGATTTATTTTTATTAGATTGTTATCTGAATGCCTACCATGTGGCAGGCACTTTGCTAGGCTCTCATACGTAGTTATCCCTCTTAATTTTTGCTAGGCCAGTGAGTAGTAAGGTGGGACTCGATGTCCCCTATCTTGCCGATGAGGAAGCAGGTCCAGAGAGGGGACTTGGCTTGACCAGGAGCGCATAAACAGTAGGGCTGGCTTTCAAATCACGTGTGTTTGACCAGAGCTGCACTTGTGGGTCCCAGGCGCTTTTGCCTTGGTGGGACCCTTCTTCTACTAAAAATAATAACAATTAAAAAAAAAACCAAACCACCCTATATTTTACAACTGTGTTGGTATAAAGCAGATATAATCCAGGCTGGATTAAAAATTAAAGCATTTTCTTTAACACTGAATTTGATTTTCCTCCTGATTTGGGTCCCTGCAAGTATTGGGAACCCTAGGCCCAAGCCCACTGTACCTAATGGAGAACCAGGATCAGTGTGTCTGACTTCAAGCTTTGCTTTCTTCCCGCAGGCTACTTGGGGCCCTGCCTGACACCTCAACCTTCATTTTGCCTTCTATTCCATCACTTTCTAGGATAATCTAGGGCAATTGAGTTGTCCCCTCCTCCTGGCACTCACCCATCAAGAAAAGCTCTAACTGGGCGCCTGGGTGGCTCAGTGGGTTAAAGCCTCTGCCTTCTGCTTGGTCATGATCCCAGCATCCTGGGATCAAGCCCCAAGCTCTCTGCTCAGCGGGGAGCCTGCTTCCTCCTCTCTCTGCCTGCCTCTCTGCCTACTTGTAATCTCTGTCAAAGAAAAGCTCTAACTTCTGTCCCCAATATAATCTTCTCTAACCCAATTTTAAAACCCCGCTGTGGACAAGGAGGACTGTGGCCAGGCCAGGCTGCCTGCTTCCAGGCTCTAGGACAGGCGCAGTGTCTGGTCGCCATAATGAGATTAGGCCTTGGTGGCCTTTAAATGAGACTGTGGACATGGGGAGAGAGAGTGATTCTGAGCACAGTCAAGCCCTGCGGGTAGCTCCTGTGCCTGTTTGATTGCATTAAGTGGATCTGGCCTGCAAGTGTGTGTGGGAGGGGCGGGGAGGGGTGGGGGTGCTGTGTGACTGTCTCAGCCCAAAGTTCTAGAAGTTGCCAAAAGTGTCACCCCCATCCTGTGCTCTGACAGGAAAGAGAGTGGCTGTGGAAGGGGCTGTAAGGGCCTCCTCTGCTTCTAAGACTCTGCTCTGCCCGGCGGAGGAGAGCTTTGGGGTGGAGAATGGCAGCTTCCAGGCCCTTGGTGCTGCTGCTTCTGCTCTGGGAACAAAGGCCCAGGAACCACCGGCATTCTGGGGGTGGGGGGGGCAGCCTGATTGGGAAGGGAAAGAGAGAGTGTTGTCACTGGCTGGATTGGGAACCGAAGGCACATGATTCAAAGGCAACTGCTTACTAGGGAGTGTCTTGCAACTGATTTCCAAGTTCGACTGATTTCCAAGTTTGCACATGCAAAATGTGTTTGTGGGTGGGTCAGTTTCCAACCGGAGTCAGTGAAATGTGTTCTCTCTGCGGCATTGGAAGCAGGCCCTCCTTGGCCAAAGATGGGTTGTCCTCGATGTTGAACCGAATAAGCTGTTGTAGAAGGAATCGTTCAGTTCATGTTCTGTAAAGCACAGAACCACTCACTGCTTTGTCTTTTTTGTGAATCTGGATTTTTCACCCTTGGAGCTTACTGATGTGAGGCCACCTGGAGGCAAGACACAGGCCTGCCTGAGGCAGGATGGTCTTGCTTGGTGTGAGTTTTCTTGCATCCATCATGCTTGGATTTAAATCACCTTCACACTGAAAGGAAGAGTGGAGGAGACAGCTTGGGCTTTCATAGTTCCAAAGGTCATTCTTTATTGATGGTTTCCTCTTGGACACCTCCATATCCAGATGCCTAGTTCCCTGCACAGATGGGACGGGGAGCTGCCTTTGGAGCGGCTGATGTGAAAATCTCATGGATCGGCTGTTTGCCCTCCTGCCACCCCTTTGCTCTTAACTGCCTGTTCCCATCCTGCCTCCTTCTCTCCCAGGAGAGCCTGCAGGGGATGCCAGTGCTAGATGCGATGATGGGCCTCCCTTAGGAGCCTGGTTTCCTGAGAGGTGAGGGGACACTGGAGGACTGGAATGGGACAGAGAGAGTCTTCTTGGTGCTCTGGTTCAAAGTGACTTCTTTGGCAAGCGCGCGTTCAGATCGTTGATTGCTTTCGGATCCACCCTCCATGCTGGGCAAAGCCACGCCTCCGCCCGATGACCAGCTGCTAGGGCGAGTCACCTCCCTGTGTTAAAGCTGGTGGATAGTGGCAAGTGCCCTTGGAGGCCTGAGTTGAGCTTGCGGCCTGAATTCTTACCACCCTTTACTAAAAAATTCTGCATCTGCTTTGCAGCTTGTGTGCGAGCTTCTTGAAGGCAGGGACCATGTCTTATCTGTATAGCTCCATCATCTCGTAGTCTCCCAGCATACAGCAGGTGTTCAATGAACAAGTGCATTGAGTAGCTATTTGCGGCTGATAATTTGGGACATGTCATGTATCCTGTTTGAGCCCCAGTTTCCTCACACATTGAAGGAGACAACACTCCTATTATCCTAGTGGTATTGCGGAGGTTAAGCGAGAGAAGGCTGAGCACAGAGGACGGGGCTTGCAGTCCGCTGGGAGCCATCCTCCCAGCCACACAGGCAGGCCTCTCCACTCTGTGCTCTGCTCCAAACAGCATTAGGGTTTGAACTTCCTGGGGAATTCAGGATGGGAAATTACAGTGCAGCATGTTCAAGCCCCCCGTTCAGTGGTTTCAGCTATTCCAAAGTGCGTTTCCTTTTCAGCACTACCAGCCAGTTCTCAGCGGACGAAGACTGGGTGTCGTGCAAATTAACTCAGTCCCGACACTGTTTACCTGGAGATCACGTCAGAGCCCACAGGTTAAGGGCTCAGTCCCGCAAGACTGCTCCCCACTTCGGATGCCAGTCGCAAGTCCAGGTTCACCCCTGTGGCTCCGACCCACCTGCTGTTGATGCGAAGTTCCCTTGACCTTCTCCTCGGGTTCAAGTAATTTGCTAGAGCAGCTCACAAAACTCAGTGAAACATTTTACTTAGTAGATTTGTTTTAAAAGGCTATGACTCAGGAGCTGCCAGATGGAAGAGGAACATTAGGGCAAGGTCCCGAAGGTCCTGAACGTAGGAGCTTCTATCCCCAGGGAACTAGGGTAGCCGTCCTCTGGGAAGCTCCTTTTGGATTTTACTGAGGCTTCATTACTTGGACAGGCTTGATTAGGTCAGTGGCCATTGGCGATGGAACTCAAATCTCCAGCCCCTCTCCGCTCCCTAGAGGTTGAGAGGGTGGAACGGAAGGTTCCAGCCTTCAATCACGGGGGTTGGTTTCCCTGGCAACCAGCCCTTGCCCACGGGTTATCTAAGGGCTCCTTAACAAAGCAGGTTTCTGGCTTGGGAAATTCCAAGGGTTTTAGGAGCTCCATCCTATATGCTCCTTCTTCTAAGTCACAACCTCACAGCTCTGCAGAGAACCTCGCTTTGATTTCTGCCTGTCTCAGTAGGAGGCTGGCTGGCTGGCCTGGCCAAAGAGTAGCTCCGAGATCCGAGATCTGGGAGCGACAGTTCCTTTGCTGCCCTGAGCTCCCACTGCTGTGGTCGGTCATTCAGCTTGGGCTGCGGAAGCTGTGGCGGGTCTACCAGCCGCAGAGCACGTTCCCTGTGTTCTTTCTGCTTCAGAGCTAATCAGGTTCTGACTGTGCCCCGGGCGTTCTGGGGATGAATCTAATAAAGGGGAGGAGGACTGAGAACAGGTGACCCGAGGACAGCAGCTGTTTGGTAGATCTTTCCTGTTCGAGTCAGTGCAAGGCAACAGATCCCGGAGTTGATCCAAGGAAGAGCGGGACGCGTGGCCTGCCCGGGCAGGTGAGCAGAGGGGTGCAGCCAGCTTCCCGGGAGGCAGACTACCTCGGGGTAACTGAGCCCCCGGTGCAGAGGAATGAAATGCCGGGTTCAGGTTGTGGGCCCAGGGATGGAGGGGAGGGTGAGTGGAGGAGGTGGGGGTGTGTGTGTGAGTGGCGGGGAGCAGGGAGTGAGGCCGGGAAGGGTGAGGCAGAGGGTGGTAGGGGAAGCAAGAGTCTCCTCAGTGCATTTAGTGAGAAACCCCGCGGGGCGCATAGGGAAACGGAGTTGGGAGTTCGGATGGTGTTACACAAGTGGCATTTCACCAGCAGGCAGGGGCGCTGTTTGTGCGGGCTGGGGCGGCAGGGGGGTGTAGAGATTGGAGCAGAAGTCCCGTGCCCTGGCTGGGGTGGTGGCAAGGAGGATGGCCAGGAGGGAAGTGATGGCGGGGGTGGGGGGGGCCCAGGGGAGATCTTCTAGCATTCGGTGGCCTGTCTCCACTGACCGCTCCACAGATGTCAGCGCCGGACCGGGAGGGCAGCCGCACGGGCCTCGTGCGCGGACAGGCGCGGGCTTGGTTGTCAGGGGCAGATGAGTTGACTTTGGACGTGCTGCGTTTGGAGTGTTGTGTGGGTTGTCGGTAGAGGCGAATGGTGGATGGCTGGAAATGGGGTTTGTATTTGGGGGAGAGCACTGAACGGGCCACACGTTTAGGAGTTACCTGTGTAGAGGTGACAGATACAGAGACAAGAGTTTCAGAAGCAGAGGGTTGTTGTCCGCCAGGCCTTCTGGAAACAGGTATTGCTACCTGCTGTGGGAGTGGGTTTCTCCAGTGAGGAATTAATTAGACACATGTGCAAAGATGATCACATAGCCTGGTTTATTTAGTGAAAATCTGGGAGCTAGCTAAATGTTGAACAACAGGTTCAACAGGTTGGTTAAAGCACGGAACAGCCGTATCCTGTAATCCTGTGACTTCACTGAAATGATGGCATAAAGTAGATGGGTTTTCTTTGACATGGAGAGATGAGTATGACCTACTATGAAGTTAAAACAGGTTAGAGGGACACCTGGGTGGCTCAGTTGGTTGAGCGGCTGCCTTCGGCTCAGGTCATGATCCCAGCGTCTGGGATCGAGTCCCACATCGGGCTCCTTATCCAGCAGGGAGTCTGCTTCTCTCTCTGCCTGCCTGTGCTCACTCTCTCTGACAAATAAATAAATAAATAATCTTAAAAAAAAACACGTTAGAAATCAGTAGGATTCTGTTTCTATAAAATAACGTATATATTTCTAGAAAAAATTGATGTAAGGACACACATGAAAATGCTGATTACTTGTAATTTTTTCCTTTTTTTTGCTAATCTGTATTTTACTGTAAGAAGTGTGTATTAGTAACACTCCCCACTGCCCCTGACTTTTTTTTTGATGGTGAAGGTGAAGTTGCCAACATTTGTCGGATATGACAGAGAGAATTGGGGGGTAACCTCCCCAGTAGTCGTAGAAGACCAGGCCGACTGGACACAAGTTCTTGTGCAGTACAGGGTAGAGAAAGAGCACACGCCGGCTGTGAGCAGGGGACCATAAGCCTGTTAGGCATGTCTCTGCTTGGCTGTCTTTCTCTGGGATGTTTCCAGCAGTGCTAGGCGAGGCCAGGACTGGGGAGGGGGAGAGTACCTTTCTGTGGGCACAGGACACCCCAGCGGCAAGGCAAGGCGGATGGAGGCCATCTTCGTTCGTGCCCAGGCTGCCTCTCTCTCTTGGGTGTCTGGGCCAGGGCTGGGCTCTGGGTCAGGAGAACCAACCGATTCAGGGTGAAAAGCTGGCACGAGGCCGAAGGCCGCCCTAACGCGTGGGGGTTGAGGGGGAAGGCGGGGTGGGGAGGAGACCACCAGAGGGGTAGACTGGGCAGAAGAGCCAGGAAATGCGCTACACACACACCCACCCGCCCACACCTCCCGGAACTGCCATTTTCTCATCTGTAGCATGTCCAGTAACTCCCTGCTTACGGCCTCACTCAGGCTCACTGGGAGTGGAGTGACGTGTATGAAACACACCGGGAGCCCTGAACACGAGGTGCTGTTCCCTGGAGGGCTCATTTCTGGTGACTTTAGTCTTGGAAGCATCAGGGGAGCGGGGGTGCAGATTGGCCTGCCCTGAGCAGGGCGGGTGGGGGGAAGAGGCAGCAGCAGGGGGAGCAGGCTGCTTGGCTGCCCCTGTTGCCCACGTGCATTGGGCGAAGCGGGGTCCGGGCTCATCCCTGCTGTAAGCAGGGGGCCTGCTGTGGGGAGGGCAGGACTCCTCTTCATCTCAGGCTGCAGGCTTGCACACTAGGGCGGGGAATGCACCCGATGTCCTTAGGACACACCCGGGGGACAAACAGTGAGGAACCCTGTTCGTTTGAGGGATTTCCTCACTTCTCTGTCCCTCGTCTGTGAAGCCCCCTGAGAAGACCCAGGGCCTTGTGAAACCGAATGAAAAGCCAGGTGCAGGCTTCACACCTCCCACCCGAATTTGGGGGACCTTCACTTGCACCCTCGTGGCCTCTCTCAGCCAGTGTCTGGCCTGTCTCCGGGGAAACGGGGCACCTCTGCCTCACTAGAGACTTGGGGTGGCCGGCTTTAGCACAGGGGCCTGGGGGAGGGGGAAGGGGTGTGGGGCGCTGGGCTTGGCCTTGGGAAGCCAGGGTGTGTCCTGTGGTGCTCTGAGCTCTGTCTCTCCTCCAGCAGCTGCCGCAGCATGGACAGTCGGGCTGGCCTGGCAGCCACGCCCAGAGCGCTGCCTTACTACGTGGCTTTCTCCCAGCTGCTGGGCCTGACTGTGGTGGCCACGACCGGGGCTTGGCTCGGTCTGTACAGGGGCGGCATCGCCTGGGAGGGCGCCCTGCAGTTTAACGTGCATCCGCTCTGCATGGTCATAGGCCTGATCTTCCTGCAGGGAGACGGTGAGTCCCGCCGGTGCGCCCGGAGCCACTCCTGAGAGAGGCTGTTTGCACAAACACTCTTGTCCTGGGGTCGTTCCACAAAAGACAGGAAGGAAGCTGGCTTGGAGCCTGGGGACACCAGGCATCCAAATCCAGGGGCTTGAGGTGTGGGGGTGGCAACTCCTTTCCTACTTGTCCTGGTCTTTCCACGGGAGCATCCAGTGGTGTGTGTGCTGCTTAGAGCAGGAAGCCCGGGGTTTGGGCTGTGAGCTGAGGCCAGCTTCTGTGGGGACGGTTTGATACCGGGAGAAAGGGGGTGGGTTTGAATGTGTGTGTGTGTCGGGGGTGGGTGTTGGACTTGGCAGAGCTGAAGTTCCTTTCTGAAGGAGTGAGGCTGTGCTTGGCTCCCACTTGCCTTCTGTGGCCTTCTCCTCTGCTAAGGAGAAGTCTGGATCTGTTTGACGCATTCTTCCTAGAGGTGGTCCTGATGACAGCCACTCCTCCGGCAGCAGCTGCTCCGCAGAGGCATTCCCCATGCCCCCTGGGTCTGTCTGGCTCAGCGCAGTGAGCGGGTGGGGAGTTAGCTTCAGACCTGGGGGCTCCCGGTCTCCCTGTCTAGGGAGCGTGCTTGGTAAAGGTAGTGAGTGTCTGCTCAGGCTTCCATCCTGGACTATTCATCATAGCTAAGAGGTGAACGCAGAAGCTTGGTGACACCTCGGCATCACTGTGCGATGACCCTACCACACAGCCTGGAGTACACAGCACACTTGACAAGGAAGTGATGGTGGCGGGGTGCTAGGGGACACACATCCGGGGACCCCTGCTGGGCCCCATGGAGCCTTGTTTTCTCTCCCTTTGGCTGTGGCTGGAGGACCTTGACAAGCCCTTCATTCTGATCGCCTTCCCCAGCCAAGGGGTGTCTCCTTGGTGCAGGCCGGTGGCAGGCCGGCCTCACGGTCCCTTTCTCGCTCCCCATAAGCCTTGCTGGTTTACCGCGTCTTCAGGAATGAGGCCAAACGCACAACCAAGGTCCTGCACGGGCTGCTGCACGTCTTCGCGCTCATCATCGCCCTGGTGGGTGAGTTCCCTGGCACAGGCGCCCCCTCTCCCCACCTCTGCTTTGGACTTGGGGAAGTAGCTGCTTGAACCATCTGGTCTCCACTCCAGTTCTGTTACGGTCCCCTCCCTGTCCCTCTGCCCCCGTCCAGGCATCCCTGGCTGGGACACTGGGTGCTGGCAGCCACCGAGCTGGGACCAGATCCCAGAAGTGCCAGCGAGTCGGGTTTCCCTTGGGTCACCTCCCCGGCAGCCCTGTCCTCACGCGGCCCCTCTCTCCCGCCCAGGCGTGGTGGCGGTGTTCGACTACCACCGGAAGAAGGGCTACGCAGACCTGTACAGCCTGCACAGCTGGTGTGGCCTCCTCGTGTTGGTTCTCTACTTCGTGCAGGTGAGGCTTCAGCCCACGGGGGCGGGGGGGATGACACGGCTGTCCCACCAGGGCCCACTTCCGGGCCGTGTGTCTGAAAGTGAAAGAGGTGCTTTAGCACTGCCGGCGGCTGCCTGGGGACTCTGAAGGGTGCCTCAGGGCACGTCTGTGTGGCCAAGGCACAGGGCACATCTGTGTGGGCAAGGCCTGGGGCGCCGGGGCCGGGACCTCCGCCCGGGTGCTTTCTGCGCCGCACCCAAACTCTTAGGGTGGAGGGAGCCCGACGGGTGGGCGCGGGGGTTCTGCTTCCTTGCCTGTCGGCGTGTCCTGGGCTCCGTCAGACGGATGGCCAGCTCGGTCTCTGGCAGACCCCGCCTTTCCTTGCAGTGGCTCGTGGGCTTGAGCTTCTTCCTGTTCCCGGGAGCTTCGTTTTCCCTGCGGAGCCGCTACCGCCCACAGCACGTCTTCTTGGGCGCCGCCATCTTCCTCCTGTCGGTGGGCACCGCCCTGCTGGGCCTGAAGGAGGCGCTGCTGTTTAAACTTGGGTGAGCGTGTCCCCCCCCAGCTAGCGGAGCAGTGGTTTTCCTCCCGGGCAGGGGACGGGCGGGGCTGGGGTGGGAATACCAGGCCATCTTTCTGCTGTTTCTGGGTGCGGAGGGCATTTGGCCTGACGGTGACCCCCTGGGGGGCTTCTCCCTCCCGCCTAACCCCGCAGGGCCAAGTACAGCACGTTTGAGGCAGAGGGTGTCCTGGCCAACGTGCTGGGCTTGCTGCTGCTCGGCTTCGGGGTGACCGTGCTCTACATCTTGACTCGCTCTGACTGGAAGCGGCCACCCCAGGCGGAGGAACAAGCCCTCTCCATGGACTTCAAGACACTGACAGAAGGCGACAGCCCCGGCTCCCAGTGACGGCCTGCCCGCGTCCCGCACGTGGCCTGGCTCTGGCTGGCCGCTGCAGTTGGGGGGGGGGCGGGGCTGGGGAGGCGACTTTCCCACGCTCTGTCGCGCTCTTCTGGCTCGGTGGCTCCTGGGGAGGGCTGGCCAGTGCGGCGGGCGCGTGGGGGCAGCGCTCCGTTGTGGGCTGTAGGGCTTGGCTTCCTCTGCTCTCCCTCCTTGTTGCTGCTTTAGAGTCCTGTTAGTCACGCATAGACCCCGGCCCTGTTGTCACCGTCACCTCCTCCACTCGAGCCGTTTCGGGTAGGGTTTTGGGTGGTCAGTCCTGGCTACAAAAGCATAGATCCTTCAAGAAGACGCAGAGTGGCTCTCCTCTTGACGAGCGGATGCTGGGCCGAGTCCAGGGGCCGCCAAGAGCACAAAGCTGTGGGAGAAACTGGGGCTTAGTGACAGGCCTGGCAAGGCCGAGCCTTGCTTTGTGTAACGCTGAATTCAGACCAGAGTCCCGTCCGTCTGAATAACACGTGGTGAGCAGGGCCCCCACTTTGGCAGTGGAGCAGGTGATATTATGTATAAACTATGCTGGTGTCCCGAGCAGGGTTCCCCTGGAGAGGGGACGGGCGGGCCCCTGGGAAGCTGTGGAGATGTGGCTTCGGCCCAGCTGCGCGCTCAGCCTTCCCTCTCTCCGGTCGTCAGCCCCAGGACAGCTCTGCCGGGAGAGGGCCAGGGCTCAGGCTGGAGACAAACTGTCCTTGGCGGCTGAGGGCCACCGAGAGAGGAGGCCGAGATGGCCCCCCCCGGGCAGCCGTGCTGGGCTGCTGGGGCTCGGGTCCGCGCGGGGTTGGGGTCTGCTGGCCGCCGCCAGGCTCCCCGCCCTCAGCAGCTGGCTTAGGCGCTGCTCTCGCTCTGACCTCGGGCCCGGGGCTTCTCTTTTTTTTTTTTTTTTTTTTTAGCAGAAAGCTGCTGCTGCTGCTGCCCTGTTCCCTTCCAGCGGGGAAGGCAGGGCTGCCCGCTTCTGTGTGGAGGAAAGCGCCCTCCTCCCCGCTGCGCCCGTCTCTGCGGGCAGTTGGGGCTGAGCCGATGGGAGCGGCCCTCGCAGCTGCCTAACGTGCTCGGTGCCGCCGAGTCACTCTTTGGCTACAGCCTAGAGGGAACATGATTAGAGCATTGACCTTGTGCTTCTTGGACTCGGTGAATGCTCTCTCCTTGTTTTCCTCATGTTCTGGGCTTTCAGGAACATGACACAGTATGAGACAGACACCGGTTACGTAAATGAAGAAATGCAAAAGAGCTTTCCAAACCGGACCACTGTTCTTTCCATGGTTGCCTTTTTCTCGCCTCAGCGCTGCCTTCGAGAGAGGGGCCAGCCTCCTCTCGTGCTCCGATTGCGAACACTGCATTCTGGCCTTGAGCCCCTGCCTCCAGCGATGCCACTTCAGCGAGCAGGTGGCGGCCCAGTGCCCTCCGAGCCCCCTTCCCTGCTGCAGCTGGCCCGGCCGGCCAGGGTGTTCGCTCTGCCCGCACCAGGGCCCCGTCTGTTCTCCCCCCGCCTGGCACGCGCCGTATAGCCAGACGTTTTCACGGGGAGAAACGCCCCCTCGGACGAACCCAAGTGCAATGGTGTCTCTCCCTTGCCAGGACGCCCTTAGGAACCTTAGATTTCTGGTAAAAGCCTGTAAACCGGTCTGTTGGCCCAAGTGTCTGTTGGATGATTCCGGAGGCCCCCTGAAAGCACCCCACGTGGTTTATTTCACTCTGCCTGTGGCCAGTCTTCTTTGAAGTGCCGTGTAGCGTCGGTGCAATGGGTGATTCAATAAATGTCTACAGCAGCTCTCTGGCCTGCTAGCTTCATGTACTGTGGCGACAAAAAGGTGCTTCCAGGAGAGTCAGATACAAGGTTAGTTCTACCGGGCTTGACAAACAGAACATCCCCCGGCTGGGCAGAGAAGGCAAAGTGATGCGTGCTGTCAGGACACAGGCTCGGAGATGGCCCAGGGGCCGCTCGGTCTGTGGACCCAGTGGGGGAGAAACCGTTTTTCTCAACCCGGAGAGAGTGGCCTGGAGGGTGGAGCCCGATAAGGGCCTTGGCAAGAAGTTCTCCCCCAGTAACTTTCTGCCTTTTAAAAATATGTCTCTTTATTCCTTCAGAGGAGGAGCAAAACTTGGGGAACAAGTGGGGATTTTACTTGAGAGTCGTTCCCGAGGCCCAGGCAGGAGGTGCGTTTATGGTGAAGTCGGGCGGGGTCTCACAGGGGGACGCTCCGTGGGCTCCAGATGGGCACGTCACTGAGAACACCAACAGGGCCCTACAGCAAATCCTCTGATGCGTGATCCTCGGGTAACATGAGTCCTTCCTGATATTGACTTTATTCTCCATATTCTTAATATTTTATTTATTTATTTGACAGAGATCACAAGTAGGCAGAGAGGCAGGCAGAGAGAGAGGGGGAAGCAGGCTCCCCGAGGAGCAGAGAGCCCGATGCAGGGCTCGATCCCAGGACCCTGAGATCATGACCTGAGCCGAAGGCAGAGGCTTTAACCCACTGAGTCACCCAGGCGCCCCAATTCTCCATATTCTTGAGAGGTCTTTGGTTTCTGCATCTGTGGAGTCTTTCTCCTGAATCAGGGCTTCTGTGTGAAGCTTCATTTGCTTAAAAGCATGCAAAGCACATGGCTTGGTACATGTCACGAGCTAATGGCTCTGTCAAGATCACAGCTGGCTCTCAGTGTGAGGGCAGAAGCCTCTGGACCCCGTGAGTGGCCCATGTCACCTTCGACTTCTGTGCTCGCCTCTGGATCCAGGGTCTCCGTGTTTGGAAATACTCAAATGATCCCAGACGTGAAGGAGACGCCTCCCCTACCTTCACAGGCTCAGGGTGTCCCTCACCTGACTGGATTTGGAACCCCTTGAGGTCTCAAAGTTTTTAGACCAAGCAGATGGTTCCTTCCAGAGTCCTCTCCTGTCCTCTTTGAAGGTAACTCTGGCATCCAGGCTGGGGTAACTGCGTGCCTGGAGTTTTCCTGCTTCCCCGGCTCTGGCTGTTTTGGGGAAATGGACATAGTTGTGCAACAGGGATGTTTGTTCAGCACAATGCGGTGTCTAGAGGAAGCAGTCTCCTTCCTTGCTCGTCCCTGCAGTAGACAGAGTACCAGCGAGGAGGAAAGACTGCAGGACTCAGGGCTGGCCGCTATTTATTTATTTATTTATTTATTTATAAAGATTTTATTTATTCATTTGACAGAGATCACAAGCAGGCAGAGAGGCAGGCAGAGAGAGAGAGGAGGAAGCAGGCTCCCCACCGAGCAGAGAGCCCGATGCGGGGCTCGATCCCAGGACCCTGGGACCATGACCCGAGCCGAAGGCAGAGGCTTTAACCCACTGAGCCACCCAGGCACCCCTGGCGCTTTTAAAAAAAAGGTCTCTTTTGAGAGTCTCCAGCTGGTTTCAGGAAACCTGTAGCTTCTCCACTTATGATGCAGCCGCCTAGCTCTCTAACTGGTCAGGATGGGGAATTCTGGCCAGATTGTTGAAGAGAAAATAAGCCAGTGGAAGCAGTGGGCTTCCAGCTCTGACCGAGTTCGCTTGGGGAACTCTAGCTAGGGCTGTTCCCTCCCCTCTCCTCTCCTCCGGCCTGCAGCCTCAGCTACTAAAATCAAACAAGACACCTCAGTGCTCCCTTGGTTTGGTGGGAGAGGAACCCACTGAGGGAAAAGCCTCCCTCTCTCAGCAGGTCTGGCAAGCCTTTGCCGACAGGCCCAGGGAACTGTCTTCCCTCAGCCACAGCCTCTTGAGTGCCCGCCACATGTCCCAGCTCCAAGGGGGGTGCTCAGTCACTTTGCTGAATGAATATGAGCCTGGAGGGGTGACTGTGCATGTCCCAAGGGAGACCAACTGGATCACCAGGAATCTGGCCTCCGCCTTCACCTCACGGAGGTTCTCTCTGGGGGAGGCTCAGCGAGGTCCCTCCTCAGCACTGCAGGAAGGTGAGGGGAGGGCGAGCTCCAGGCAGCTCTTGGGAGGCGCACGGTACCGGAAGGAGAAAGCACCACAACACCGTGTTTTTCCAATTGTTACCCTTTATAAATAAGTACATTTGCTTTCATACATACAGTTCATTGTACGGATGGCGATCTGTACACATGGGCAGGAAAATGCATTCATTTAACTTTTCACATCTATCTCACACAGCTCACATGTACAGACAATACAACTGCTCAAGCAAGTACAGCAAAGGAAAAGGTCTTTCCTTATACACAGGGGGCTAGATGCCTCTGTTGGGTGTGGGACATCCCCACTGCACGAGTTCACAACTGTGTGGTGTTCAATATATCGGGAGAGAGAACAAACATGCATTGGATAATATACTGTACAGAGAAAGTCCTTTACATCTGAGTCATAGAAAACCTAAAGGAAAACTAAGTGCATTAAAGCTTTTTCCAGCAAGTGTCTTGAAAGGACAGCAAAGAGGAGGAGGAATCAAAATCATATTAGTACAAATCACTCTTTAATTGTAGACTGTACATGTCTGTACTAATTAAAATCATCTTGGATTTGGAGGAGACAGAACAGAGATGGATATGCTGCACTAAATGGAAAGGAGGCTATGCCTGAGGATGGCACCTGCCCTGAGCCCGATGAGGAACTGGCCCCACTCAGCAGGAATCAGCCAAAGGAAAAAACAAAAACAAACTGGAACAGGAAGTGTAACTTACAAGATTTCCAAAATAACCTGTGAATGAAGGAGAGATCTGGAGCCGGCATTTCTAACTCTTTTTTTTCCAGTCAGCTGGTACACAATAAGGCAGGTACATTCAAGTACTGAATTTCCAGAATTTACAGTCTGTCTGGTGCTGGGGACCCAAGGGATGGAGTGGAGTCCCCCTAACCAGGTTAGTGGTTCTGGTTCTGGTTAGTGATTAGGCAAAAGAAAAATCCAGCCAGTAAGTGCTACAAAAACAAAGCAGCTAGGCTCCTTCCTTTCCACGGAGTAGGTCTGTCTGAAAAACGGGAGTGACGCCGGCCTGCATCTAGATGCGTTCAGCTAAAACCTGGCAGGTCAGCTTCGTGGAGAGTATCAGAAGAAGTGAGATGATATGGGTGAGGAAACATGAAAGTAACACTTGATTTTTGGTGTCCAATTATGCATTCATTTGGTACTGACTTTCAAAGCTCTGACCGTGGCCATTGCATGGCCACAAGCATCTCAGGGCGGCTCAGCAGCTGTGAGGCATTGGACACCAAGTGCAGGTTACCAACACTTCAGCCCTTCAGTGGTCTGTGTTATAAACGGAGTTGATGAAGACCCAGTGATTATTCAAGTAGCTCTGCACAGTGGCTCTACCGTTCCCGTTGTGCTTGTGTCCAGGCCCCCAGCCAGCCGCCTATTCTGGGGAGCAGCCAGAGCGGAGTTCAAGGCATTGCATGGTGAAGGTTTCCATGACATGTCTTTGTAGGTAGCTCTTACCCCTAAGCCCTTTGTTCATTGTTGTTAGTCATGGTAGATGGTCAGTCTGGAATTCCTAGAGGAAAAGGAGAAAAAGCCACACCTCCCGACGTGCATGCACCGGGCAGCACGGGCCTCGGTGTGGAAGCAGCAGCAGGCTGCCTCTGCAAGTTGGCTTCTTGAGAAGTGGGCAGCCCAAGGACAGACGGGGTGAGAGAGGCCAGGACAGGGAGGGGGGAACATCCTGCCCCCCCTCCCCGCCCCCCGGGGAGCCTGTTCCATTTTGTGGCAAAGATTCAGTGAGCAACTGGTTTTGTCCAAGGCATTTCTGCAGTAGAAAAATAACAATTTTTGAATCAAACCAGCCAACTGTGACATCTCTGGAGTTATAAAAGTTGGAGGCCAAGAGGAACTGAGAGGGATGCTCACGGGAAGTGAAGGAGGCTTCCTCATACCCACCCATCCACCAGAGCAAGGGAGTTCTAGTCAATTCTCCCGTCCTCTGCCTGGCTGAAGGTCCAAAGCGGGTAGTGTTCAAAGAGCTTATCTCGATATAATGGGCACAGATACGTGAAGACCCCTCGGCAGGCCTGTCCCCTCCTTCCCGAACCCTCTGGGCCTGCCTGCTGCCCTGGGAGCGGCTCCTCCAGGGGAACCGTTCTGCTGCCATTCTTTGCCACCAGACAAGCCTGGTGCAGAGCCACAGTGACACCTGGTGGTAGAGTATGGTTGAAGAAAGATGACGTCCACATAACCCACTGTATAGGACTAAAATCTAAGGAAAATACTTATGGATATTAAATTAGATACTGGTTAATTTTTCTATTGGGTACATCTCTGGAATATAAAAATACCAATATTTAGAGAGGGGTTCATAAACTACTATACAATATAAGGACCGAGGATACCTTTCTCTAGGCTGTTCTGTTTACAATAATTTAGGAAAAGTGTTTTAATAATCCAGTCTTAACTAAATTAGCAAACTTGTGTCTCTGGACAACGACCTGGGGTACTGTACATGATTCTAATTAGTGGAATTTTCCTGAGCCTTCGAGTTTAAGTTAAACACATCTAGAAAGAGGGGCACATGGGAGAGGAACAAGAAGGGTTTGTGCTCTATTAACTTGGGGCTTTAATAGTGCACATCTGCAACCCAGACGAGATACAACAGCAGATACAAAATGGTCTCCATTTTGTCCATGCCAAATTCTCATGTTACACAGGTTTTCCCTTTACTTTGTAAATAAACACTAATTTTTAATTGTTAATTGTGTGCCTTACTGATCCAGTAAATAAAGTAACCACGTCTCAGGAGTCCCTAAGAAAATTGCTGGAAAAGCACTTTAAAATCACTGCAAATATTTTTTTGTATTTAAAAATTCTTAATCTTTTTGATGCTTATATACAACAGTTATTTCTTGTGCTATAAATGTTGTGATCCACTGCTTGATTTCTTTCCTTTTTTTCTCCCTTGAAAAATACACTAAAAGACAAGAGCGGTTTTGCTATTTTCTAATGAAGACATTACGCACACTTAAATATCCAGTATTTACCAGAGTTACAAATTCAAACAGTAAAGTGCACCCATTTATAGACATGATGTGATGGGAACCCATTAGTGCAAGAATTCTGGGTGAATGAAACGTACAATTTGGTGAGAAACCTAGAGGCTGAGGTTTGTTACCACTGTCTCCATTGCAGGGTGATGTGAAGTGGGTGAGTGGAACTTACCAGGCCCATCTGAAAAACTCCCCCCACCGGAAGCCAGACAGCGATTCAGCAAGCGCTGCCGGGGAGAGGCCATCTCGGAGATGCGGTACTAAGACCGGCCCATGGCAGTGAAGTAGCACAACAGGGCACGGGCAGTCCGCCTGCAAGGAGAACCAGTCTCCTGTCCCCAGGAAGGTCCAGTTGGCATTTTCTAGTCAAACTCAACTGGCACCCAGCAGTGATATTCACTCCCTCTTACAATGGCTAACAAAGAGGCTGCATTTTGACTGTTTTAAGTAGTTTGCCCAATAAGGCATAGACCCTAAATCTCCAGTTTGTCCAGGAAAACCAAGAGAGACCCTGGGGATAAGCGGCATCAGGGGCGTGTTGGTGAAATGCAGAACCCGCTGGCTCCCCGAGAGAGCTGAATGCAGGTCGCACGTGTGGTGTTCCGAATAAGCAGGGGCACTCTGCAGACGCAGACATTGTTCAGCATGTCGCAGCAGCTCCTCGGTAAGAGGTGCTCAGGGAGGGAGGAGATGCAAAGAGCCTCCTAGGGCTGAGACCTGGACAAAGTGGGAGCTGGGCTCCTGGCTGTAGGCTGGTGCCACAGCTGGACATTTCATCTTCTCAGTGAGAGAAAGAGGGAGAAGGGAAGGGCCAAGACGCCGGGCCCCACCCTGGGCTAGCTGAGTAGGACACAGTCCCTGGGCATCAGAGAGAGAGGAAAGAGTCTGGGTCTTGAGATGGCCCAGCTGTCTGCTTCTAGCACAGAGATAAGTCGTGGCCTGTTTCAGACTTGGGGGCAGAGGGGCCCATCTATTTGGCAGAATCTAAATTAGTAGAGAAATGTTTCTGATCTCAACTTCATGCTCCCCATGTCTTAGTGATACTTTCAGAGGACGCTTACACACAGGTCTGGTCATATCTGGATTTTTGTTCCGGAAACTGCCCTTCCAATAGCCCTTTACTAACAAGAGCAGAATGATTCTTAATAACAGAGAATAGATTCGCTTTTGCTTCAGTTTCTTAAGTTTTCAGAGCTGACGTGCCGTCAGCGCCAGGCCTGTGCTAAGGCTTTGGTTTCAGTGTTCTTGCTGTCCACCTCATGGCTGGCCTCAACCACGCAAAGGAGAGGTCAGCAAACGACCTCAAGACACGGAAGAAGGGTGCAGGCTACCCGGGTCAGAAGACCTGCTGTCTCACGTGCCCCCACCCAGGGCTGAAAGGGTCCGTGTTCTCCCTGAAACATGTTGCAGTTTCTGGTTTTCAAAGATTGCTCCCCAAACACTCCTACCTTGAAAAAAAAGAAAAGAAGAAACGATTCCTAAAGTAACAGATAATGGGACTATAGATCTCAAGATGGAATCAGACGGTGTCTGGCGCAGGGTGCACTGACCCGGGGTGCAAACTTCAGGACTAAAGTTGTGGTCCCAAGAGAGTTCGATTTGCTTCCCAGAGAACCAATTTCTTCACTACACCATGTGGGCTGAAATAGGAGGGCCGGTGGAACACAGTCTGGTTCTGAGCAAAGACCCCACTAACAGGATTAGGGTACCACTCAAACCTCAGGAAGAGTTTGCTTTTGTAGAGTATGATGCTCAGTGATCTCTCAGGAGCTAAAACGCAGACTTCTCCAAGACTAAGATTTTCTCCAGCCTTTCACTGAGAGTCCAGAACAGTCTTTCTTCCTCTCTTTTCTATATATTTATGTAGATCCCCCCTGCTACCAACCCTGGAAAATCAGTAGATTTTTAGTAGTTACTGGTTGGCTAAAAACCTGGAGAATACCTCTCAGTAGATTATTTAATAATATCCAGGATTCTCATCCGATTTTCTTGGCTGAGTGAAATATTTAAAGGGCTGGTTGTTTTCTAAATATTCATAAAATGTTTCAAATAATTATATTGGGTTTTTTTCCCCCTTCCAATTTAATAGACCTGTTTCCTCTCTTTCTCCTGGATCCTTTTGCCCCCGTAGGAAGACCAGCAATAACCTAAATGGACATTCTAGACCTGATGACTGCAGGGAGCTGGCAGTCCAGGAGAGGAGACCATGGCACGAGAATGCACTGGGGCTGGCTATTTGGATAACACTGGATAAGAATGCGAAGGCAAAGGGGCGTCATACTCTTTCTAAAGTTCCTAGAAGAAAACAAACGAGAACACCTTATTTTTGTAAAAAAAGAGAAAGACATTCACACTACAAGAACATCAGTGAAAGCGATTGTCTCCTGGAAAAAGCTGACCAGTGTGTCTGATCTCCCTGGGTTAAAGCACACGGCACAACAATCTCCTCGTTGGCGTCGGAAGAGAGGGAGAGAGCTTGTGGCTGGGGCGCGGATGGGAGGAACTCAAGTCCTGGCTCGCTGGAGGCCAGCTTCCCGGTCGGCTGCATGCAAAGAACTCCAGATGTGGGATGCCACCTCTGAACACCACACAGAAACTACATGAGAAATTAAGCCAGAGAACTACCTCAAATGTGGAAACCAAGCCTGAAAATGTGCAGTGAAAACATATGGGTCTCACTCCAACAAACGTCTTTTAAACATTAGACTCCACAAATGGTCTCTTTGGTTTGATAGGGGATGTCTGTCCTTGTCGAGAGTCCCGGGACAACTGCCTGTACAGGTTGTCCTGGTATGCCTGAGCCACAGGGAGGGTCCGAGCCACCTTCACATCGGGGTACGAGGAGGCCTGGCCGACTCTCTCCAAGAGGTCTCCGCGGGACCCGTTGGCCATCATCCCATGGGGGCTGTAATAATCGTCCTCTAGCAAATGGCCATTCTGTGCATTGTTGGTTTTGTTATAAAAGGCAATGTTGCTGATGGATGATGGTGGACTGAAGGACTCAGGCTGAGGCAGGTTGCCTGGAGACGTGGGACTGAGAACGGTATCCACGGATGACACGGCCCAGGTCCGATTCTGCTGGTGAAGGTGGGGGTATTGTTGAGTCCGGGCTGTTTTATCTATGATCCCCATGAATGGTGTGGTCCTGGATCGGGTGGGCTCGCTGGGATAACCTCCCTGAGTGGGAGACACTGGTGACAGCTCGTCACATGACCTATCATATGCCGGTTTCAGTGGGATCTCCATTTGCTGAATCGAGGAAGACGGCCGGAAGGTTGGAGTGAGGTTGGATGCTGATGAGATACTATTGCTGGATGGAGAAAAGCGGAGGCCTACGCTCTGGGAGTGCAGCAGCGGCCTGGGAGTTGGTGGGTGGGGCTTGATTTCATTTGGGTTGACACTAATAGGTCTTCTGATTAAATGCGACACATCAGGGGAACCTAGCTGGCTGGAGGAACGCTCCAGATCTAGTTTTGAGTGACAGACTGGGTAGTAGGATGCGGACTGGCTACGTCCAATCTGTGGAGTCTGGCTATATCTCATACCGCCTCGGTATGCCGAGGAAGGTCGCTGTGGAAGGTCTTCTTTGGTCAACCCTCCATGCTGACAGATGGCGCCTGCACTCAGGCTAGCCTGGACATGCTGCACGGGTCTCCCGTCCCCTACGATCCCCCCAATTGATCCTTGATAAACCAAGCGGCTCTGACTTACTCCCATATCTCCTTGGGAAGACTGGTACTTACTGGCCATCGAGTGGGCTACTTGGCCATAGGCCCCTGTGGAGATGACGGTGCTGGAATGAACTGCTGAGCTGGGCTGGTTGCTTCTCACAATCTGGGCCTTGGCAGGCTGTAGCCTGAGCCCTTGCTGGGGAACCGCCACAGGCAGCTGAGGCATCTGGTAGGGCCGCTGGGTCATTTTGGATAATGGAGATTTTGGTCTGCCAGGAAGCTGACTCACATTTGTGTCTTGCTGATAGCGCACGGGGGAGCCCGACTGGGATCTGTAGACACTCATGCTTTCAGCTGGAGGGCTGGCCCGATACTGAGGGCCTCTACGGAGCGGGGAAGGGGGAGGGCTTGGGTATTCCTTGCCCTGTCCTCCCACGGGCGGGGGGCTGAAGCGGTAAGACCCGCTCTGGTGTGCTGGGGAGGTGTGTGGTGGGCTGGGCCTGTAGTGGGAGTTCTGGTGAGTGGGAGAAAGAGCGGGGGAGGTGGACTGATAGCCCTGTCTGGTGGGAGAACCTACGGAACTACTGGAACGGAAGTCAAAGACCTGATGCGAGCCGAGTGGTGAGCTGGAAATGTAGGCTGAGTCCCGATGGGCTGGGGAGGACGGCGGGCTCTGGATTATCGGGAGCCCCTGACTGGGCCGAGCCTCGGTCTGGAGGCCAATGGAAACGTTTTCAACATCCTGTTCCAGGTACTCCTCCTCGAATATATCCTGGACGGAGTAGAGATCTTCGTGCTGCGGTTCGGGCTCCGTCTCCTCCGGCAGCGGCGGCTGCAGCGGCTGCTGGAGCGGCGGCTGCACCTGGCGGCACTCCTCCTCCACTCGCAGCAGGAGTCTCTGGATCTCACGGTTGTTTGGACAGAGCTTGATGGCCTCGTTCAGATCCTCTAAGGCTGCTGCAAACTGTCTGCTCGACAAAATGTAAACACAGGAACTGGAGTTATTCTGAACCAACAGGAACCACCAAGAGCTGAGAACGCGGTCACTGCTGCAGAGAACTGAGGGGTAGCGTCAGTGGGAGTCTGGGGTGGGGGGGTTGGTTTCGTTTGATTTGTAAGGGAGAAAACAGGTAGGCTGTCATTCTGGAAGAGTCCAGAATGCTTCCTTAGCCTGTTTAGCCTTCGTCTTCCTTCTGGCCTCTCTGGGATTAGCAGAGAAGTGGCCCCATTTTGTCAGTCCAGCCAGGCCCTTCAGGAAGATTCTCTTAGTGCCCAAAGGCACACCAGGCGATATGTGGGTTGGGTGGGGTTGTCATTTACAGGGTCACTGTCAATTAGCTTAGGAACAAAACAGTAACTACAATATTTAAAAATCTTGCTGATCCAGCATAATTTTTTCTTTATATTCTCAATATTTTGGCCCCAAATTTCAGGCCTGCTCCATCCTAGGCAAGAAGCCCGACTTCTGCCCTTTTCTCCCCTTCGCCCCATAGCACTGTCGCTCCTCCGTTTGGCTACATCAGAGCTGGGCAGGTCTTAGGCTCACTGACTAGGCAACTCAGATCCTAATTTACAGATGAGGACATGAACTCTCAGAGACAGTCCTGTCTTCTCTATTAATAATCACCCTATTAATTACTCTATTAATAATAATCACTCAATTAATAATCACAGGAAAGGGGCAACTGGCCTTGTTGGGAAGGAATTCTCTGGGGAAAAAGAGAATTTGACAGTTAAGCTTCTGTAAGGACTTTCTTACCCCAGCTAGTTAAGACTATCACCCCTGTCATCACTAGACTTAACCTGGGTTTGGTTTTTCAGGACCATATCCCCCCCGGCCACAACAGTGAATGTGAAGCAGTTCTTTCCCAGGGAAGAGTTTGGGAGAAGGGTGGGACACTGGGCAGGAGGCACCAAGGACAGTGACAAGTTATCCAAAGATCAGTGATGGCAGGTTCTAGGTCTTTCTGGAGACTTTTCTGCCCATTTGGCCAAGCCACAGCAGATGGACACAAGGGATGGAGTTTCTCTTGGGCCCCCTCGACCCTGGCAGCAGGGACCTACTGTCTCCATGAGGTTGTGGGGGTGCTGGTGGTGGTGACTTGGGTGAGGAGGAGATCTGATGCCACCAGACCTGAGGAGAACTCCAGAAGGAAGACTAAATAGTCCAGGGACTCCTCAAATGTCTACCAGAAAGGGGGAGCCTGTGGTATAAGTGATCCATCCTACTTTTCCTTCTAAAAGGGCCAGGAGGCTGTTTTGGTTAAGTGACCTCCTCTTAAGTCATTGGTGTCTATGTTGTCTGCTCCAGGGGTTAAAGTGATTGAGAGATGGCAGAGGCTTCTTGGAAGAAGGTGCCATTCTCTAGCAATACGAAGGCATTTTCCTCCCAAAGTAAAATGTTCTAGATCTCCGTAGCCCTGAAGATTTGCCAGTCTCAAGTGGAGTTCTGTGCCATGGAAGCCATTGCCAAAGCATGTCCCTAAACGTCCTCAGGGAGAGACACATTTGGGTAGGCCCCAGGATGGCCTACGTTGGCTCGGCCAGATTTTCGGAAAAGAGACCTCTTGCTCGTCACCCTCTCTCTCTCTCCTCACCTGCTGCTGCGCTTTGCCCTTGCTCTTGCATAGTAAGCTTCATAAGATTTCGGTTTCAGCTCCAGGGCCTTAGTAGCAAATTCCTCCGCCATTCCAAAATCCTGTCATTACAATAGGTGTGCAAATGAGTCATTGAAGAGATATGAAAAATAGACAACTTGGGAATAAAACAGATTATATGTACATTTCTTTGACATTTATGGATGGAACACCTGGGATTCTCGACATGCCTGGCATGGCTCTAGCCATGTGGCCCAGACCGGAAGTTGCTTCTGCCTTTGCCCTGAGTGGCCCTGCAGTAGGTCCTGGGAATTTATCTGCCCAGGAGCATTAAAATACTCTAATGTGCCTTCCTTCTGCTTTTCTAACAAAGTTCCTTCTAGGCTAGCTGCCAAATGTGAACCCAATGAAGCTCCTGAAGTTGGAAACCTGACCCGTTGTTACACGTGCGTGTATGAGGCAGACACGTGCCTCACACGGGGCCTCGCCCTACTCCCCAACTCCCTGTCACACCCGCTATTCCTTCGCTTCCTCAGGGGGGAAGGAGGGCCAGTGGGATGAGGTCTGTGGAGAGGAGAGCTGCATGGACCAGAGAGACTACCTGAGGTCAGGGCGCCCGACAGACTCGGGTTCAGTCCTCCAGCCGACCCCATCTCCCCTCGGAGGGGGTGGTGGTGTGTCTTCTCATCCACACCTACTTCACAGGTGGGATGAAGTGTGAGGACGCATTTGACAGCCCCAACACCATTTCTGGCACAGAGCAGATGCTCAGTAAATGGCCTCTCCCTTCTCTTAACTGGGTCCTTACTTAGAAAACATTGAAAACAACAACAAAAATAAAATAAGAGAGGGCCCTGGCTGTGACTGGGGTTTGTGACAGATCATCTCTTGATCACTGAGGCTCCTGAGAGGAGCATGGTCTCATCTGTCCTCATCTGAGAACTCTGGGAACAGGGACCTGCGACATAAAGCCATAGTTTTAAAGATATTCTTCCATACTAAGCTAAAAGGAGTGTTCTTTCTCTTCTTTCATTTGGTGTCCAAGCCTTAGGACACCACAGTGACCCCTGGTGACACGCGTGATTCCAGAGGCAGAACAAAGGCCTGGAGCATGGGTGGAAACTAAGCAGGAAAAGTAACGAGCCCTCTTGGACTGAAGGAGACAGGCCTCAGGAGCGTTGTCGAGTGCCGGCCGCGGGAGCTGACTGCTACCTCTTTCTGAGCAAGTGGAGCTAGAGAGGGAGCGTTCATTTTATGGGAGTCATCTTCTATTGCTACTCTCTTTCCAATCTTATCTTTAATTTTTTCTTTCTCTTTTCAACAATCATTGTTTCTGGCAAGATCAGAATGCTTTTAAGAAGATTATTTATTCAGGCACAAGAGAAGGCGGTGAGCTGGGAGCGGCTCCTGAGCGTTACCTCATTCGCACTGGCTGGAGCCCCGGGGGATCCTGGGTGCTGCAGGTCTGGTTCTGTTTCAGAGGAGAGCCTCACTGCCTTCCCCTGGGGCGTCCCCTTCCCACAGGAACCACTACTCTGTCCACAGTCTCCTCGATACCATGGGGCAACTCCGCCTCTTTGGGCCGCCACTGTGTTCTCTGGGCCATCAGGGCTCTTCTCATTGCCAGGGTTTAGACGGAGGCTACGAAGGTCGTACACACAAACAGCCTCTCTGGAACTGAAGCAGACCTCTTGTCCCTGCAGCTGAAATCTCACTTCTGCAGAGCTGGGCTCTCTACTCATCAGCATCCTTTTTTGGGGTGGATTGTTTTTAGCTCCCGAGGAACTGTGAGACCTCAGGAGGGGGATTATCAGAGGTTCCTGACACGATCTCATCTATTCCCAGTCTCTGAGAGAGGATTCTTGGCCTGGGAGCATCTGCATGTCTGCGTGTCACGGGAGCAGTGGCTGAAGGCATCAGACACCGTTTCTGCATGGCACGCGAGAAGGACCAAGGACTATTTGGGAGGTAACAGAGGACCAGAAAGAGTTCTAAGATTCCCTCTGTGACAGGAAGGGACATGGCATGCTGGAGTAAAAAGATGAGGAAAGGAAGTGAAAAGTTCAAGATCAGCCTTTGAAATAAACCTTGAAGTCCATGGTCCTGAGTTCTCTTTTCAGCCCTTCCTTAAGAGACTAGGGGTCTACTAGAAAGGAAGGGAGTGACTACAGTTCATATCGAACTGCAGCTGGAATTCTAGTGACCACTGTTCTCACATTTTCCCAAAGACCAGAAAACTGCCTTGGGGGTAGGAGATGATGATGATGGCATTCCAATCACTTTCAGTGGGAACTAAAAATTCAGAAAGCTCCAAAAGTGCCCAGAGCATTAACTTTTTTACAGTTTAAGATACGGATTGTACTTAGACTTGATTTCTTTCAAATTGCAAATGTCAGTGCTCTGTGAAGGACAACCAAGTTCCAAATGGGGCCGAGAACGATTTCAGGGGCCTGGTTAAGAGCCAGTGAGTGACATGGACGGTTAGCTTCCAGGGTTGTAGGAAGCAGCTGGGAGGAGAGGGACTTACGTTCATTTTCCTGCGACATCGAGAGAGGTTGAGGAGGAGAGACACCTTTAGTTCCCGGAAGGTTTTCAAGTCCTCACCAAACCCTTCTCGAGGGAATTTCTTCAGGGCGTACTGGTAGCGCTGGGCAGCCTCCTTTACTTTACCTTTCTAATGGGAGTAGAGACGGCAAAACACATAGTTGGTTTGCTGAGCAGCTGAGGAGGTCTGGCCCATTCCCTTCCTCCTCTCTGCAGTGATTATTAAGTTAGCCCTCCCAAACACCAGCCTGGGGAGTAGGTCTGGCCCTGCTGGTGAGAGAAGAGGGTCCAGTCTTTTCAACGGGAAACTCATCTGGCAGGAAGGGCAAGGTTGAAGGGGATGCCCAAGACACAAGCCAAAGAACCAACACCTGGAACCCCCAGCTTCCTGACCAGAATCCCAAGAGACTGATCTTGCTCATTTCAAAGGAGCTTTATCTTGACCTGATTTCCCTGGGACACATATTATTTTCTAGTCCCAACTACTCCAGAGTTATTACTCCTTCTTCACTTTTGGTTTGCCTGGAAAACTCTTCCTGTTTGATGCTCCTCCTCACCAGTCCTCTGGAAGAGGTCATGCTCTTCCTCACAAAGGAGGTGGGAGCTAAAACAGTCTAGCTGTTGCTTCCCTAGTCTCAATGCATAAAATAGTTGCCAGTGTTCTCATTTTTAGAAAAGGCTTGGGGTAGGGTGAAATTAGTAGAGAAGTTTAGAATTTCTGTTCCATCTGCGTAGGAGGGATTTTCCAAGATGAAATAAGTCTAGGACCAACTTAGGGACCTGGTAGCAGGGGCCTTGAATTTTCCTTACATTCCGTATCTGAAAATCTATCAGCTAATAAATAAATACCTATATACATATATACATAAATAAATAAAAATAAAACAAATGAAAATCTATCAGCTGAACTCAGAATGTGGCAGGTGGCATCTCCCCTTCATTTAGCCGATCTTAATCTGTTCCATTCCTTCTGTGCAGCTGCAACTCCATCAGGGAGCCTGATCGTCTCATGTTCTCTTTAGCATCTTTCCTCACGGAGAGATCTGGAGTCTTCCAAGACAGAACTCTGCCTATCCTCACTAGGAGATAGGACTCTTTTTGTTGGAATATGAGAAGTTATATTATAGTCAGGGCTTAGATTCTTGAGACCAATGTTATCCCCAAGTCCGTAAATATGACACCTGGAGTAATGAGGCCCTTCTTGGAAGTCATGTGAAATCCTGGGAGGGTCAGGACTCAAGTTTCCTAGAAGACCTAGATTCCTAGATTGTCATGACTTTTACATGGAGGGTCCTCAGGAAATACAACTCTTGTCCCAGGAACTCAAAACATTCCTTACAGAGGGGTGGGTGAGAGGTGGAAATAATTCGCTTCATAATTATCTCCCATCTTTGGGCCTGATAGCTCAGTGAGGCTGGATTTATGTTTACCTTTAGGAGAAGAAGATGCCACTAATCTTAATATAACCAGGTAACCATGACATGTAATGTACTTTGTTTTTGTTTTTTTTTTTTCTTTTTAAGTAATCTCTGCACCCAATGTGGGGCTTGAACTCACAACCCTGAGATCAAGAGTCGCATGTTCTTCTGACTAAACCAGCCAGGTGTCCTGTCATGTAATGTTCTTTTAGGATTTCCTACAGGCTGTGGGACAGAGTCTGTGTTACGGTACTGGGGACTTCGGCTTGAATTGTGACTACAAAAAGACTCCATATATTTTTTGTTGTCATTCGGTGAGTGACTTAAAGAAAATTTTATAATTGCTATTTGTCTTGCTTTCCTTATCTTACTCAGGGATGTTGACAAGTTATTATTACTACAGACTTTTATATCTACATACATATATTAAATATGAAATTGAAGATCAATGCCTTTTCCCACAGACTAGAAATATCTGTACTACATAATTTTACTTTACTTGTGCCATGAGTTTCTAGGTCCCACTTAGCAGATTCCATGTAGAAACTAGGTAACTGCCTCTTAGTGACCAGATAAAATTAGGTCTTCAAGTTGATCAGCTGCAGGCTTATGTAGGCCACTCTTGCTCTCTTGTTGGGAAACTAAAAACTCAGGATGGTCAACCTAGGAGCCCATCACTGAGGGATGGCATTCTCCCTTTGCCTCTAGAGCCAAGGATGAGACTGTCAAGACTTTAGTAGATTCTACAGGGAGAGAACAGTCAGTGGCTGCTTTGAGGAAACTGTTCCTTTCCCCCCCTCACCTTATAAAACATGTCCCCCTCTTCCATCAGCTTGCTCAACAGGATGATCATGATGTCTGGTTTGGAGGTGGCCATCGCCCACGTGGCTGGACCTGTAGTGTACAGGATGCATGATGGGTAAAAAACTCAGACAATGTAAGGGTGGCAGGAAGCTAGGTGAAAAAAACATCCTGGGGGATTTCTGCTGAGAGAACAACTTGCTCCACAACAACTTCCTCATCTTTTAGACCTGGGAGTGTCTTAGGAACTCCCATTGCCAAGAAGCTGCACTGGACTGGTATTCACCTTAAAATAAGAGCACCTGACCTGTCTGAGCCGGCACCACAGGAGGGCAGCAAAGCCTGCCAACGCGCTGTATTTGAGCAGGCCATGGCTTAGCCTGGCGCTGTTTTAAACAAGGTCATTCGGAGAAAGAGTTTACATCAAATGTCACCAAGAGATTTAGAAAATCCAAAAAGGGTGGTTTATTTTAGAACCCGGGACTCAAAATCCCTAGCTGTTTAGTATCTTAATTTAAAGATATGTACTTTGCAGAAAGGGGAACCATTAAAGATTCTAAAGGCTCCCTTAATTTGTAAGTACTGAATAGGCCTCCCTGGGATTTACTTTGAATCAGGAGCACAGTTCGAATGTCAAAAGACATGAAACAAGCCAACATGACTGAGAACTACCTTACCCACACAGAGAAAGAAGAGGTTAAACTGATTAGTTTATAGACGCCTGAATTATTTACCAACTAAGCTTTTCAGGGTTAGTTATCAAAAGTTCAAGTTATTCTCTACAACAGTCGTTAAAAAAATCTTCTTTTAAGGTGAAGTAAATTAAAAGATTAGAGGTGTAGGGAACTCATGCAGGCTAAATCAAAGAGGAGAAGGCAAAGCTGACCAAGCCATCAGACCACGCCTGATGCTGACAGCGGTGAAATATACCTCGTGGGCGACTCGGTAACGTCTGACAACCTTCAAAGAAAGGAGAAAACAAAAAGTTGTAGGAGAGGAAAAAAAAATGGATGAAGGTGAAAAAAAAAAAAGGAAGGAAAAAGCAGCAGTGAGAGGCAGGCAGCAAAAAAGCCAGCATATCAGCCAACCCTCGCCTACAGGTCCGTGGGATGGGGAGCAGATGGGACAGCGGCAGCAGGGACTGGAGAGTCTGAAGCACATACAGAGCAGGGGAAGCAGAGGCTCACGGCAGTGCGGGGATCCAGGGTGGTGGTGGTGGGGGTGCTGGCACAGAGGCATTAGCACGAAGATGTGCTTAAGGTTAGAGCAGCCTCCTGGCGAAGGCGACGAGGGGCACGGAGTAGTGTCGACCAGGGCTCTGAGGGTGCTTTCTCTGGGTCCAGAGCCTTTCTGTTCACTTGGACAACAACTGGGGCAGGGCAGAGGGGAGACTATACACACTCACACCAAACACCCAGGGCAGCCAGACCACTGGACCAGTCTGGCCCCCGGGCACAGATGGCCAGCACCTTCTTCCTTTCTCCTACCTATCTTGGCTCCTTTCTTCAGAAGAGTGACAACAACAGATGTGTTCCGGCACCCCACTGCTCTATCCAGAGGGCGCATTCCACTGTAGTCGACATGCTCGATCATAGCCCCATGATCCACCAGGAACTGGACCTAGGACGGGGATCAAGGGGAACAGTTAGCACAAGTGCAATGGCTCAGTGCCGCCCCCCTGAGGGTTCTGGCTGTTGCCTGGACTTTATTCAACCGCTGGTCTGAACCAGGCTGAGTAGCCACGGGACTTCAGGCCATACTGTATTCTTGATCTTTAGTGGTGTTTTGAATATGCTTGTCCTCTAGCAAGTACAGGTCCAAGAACTTTCTTTATATATATATATATACACAAAACATTTATCTATTTGAGAGAGAGGGAAGCAGACTCCCCGCTGAGCAAAGAACCTAACGTGGGGTTTGATCCCAGGACCCTGAGATCATGACCTGAGCTAAAGGCAGACACTTAACTGACGGAGCCACCCATGTGCCCTCCAAGAACTTTTTATCAGGAATCATCAACATGTTACTCTACTCTTAACCCGGTAACATTACGGATGGAGAACCTTCCCCATCCCTACTACCCACAGGCGCGTGTAAAGGCACTCACCACCTCGGCGTCACCGTAGAAAGCCGCCAGATCCAGTGGGGTGCGGCCGTTCTTGTCAGCGTGGTCTGTACTAGCTCCGTTATCCACCAGAGAACGAACTACTGGGAGGTGACCCTTCAGACAAGCCCAGCTGAGGGCTGTCAGTCCTTCTTTGTCCATTAGAGCAATGGAGGCACCTACAAGAGCGAGTGTAACACGGGGCTGAGGAAACAGGAAACACGGGGCCGCCCAGAGCAGGCGGGAAAGCAGGTCCCGAAGCTGAACGCTCGGCCACAGCATAGCTGTTGTTTCTGGGGGGAAGTTCTCTCGCACTAATACTGCTAAAAAAAAAACCCCTGTTCCTACAAGCTCTCGGTAGAAGAGAGTCCAGCTGTTTTTATTGGGTATCCTGGGCCCCCCACAAGGCTTCCTCTTTGTACTTAAGCTCCAGCACACCCTGCAGAGAATCCTCTACTTGGGTCATGTGGATGTGCTCACGGCCTCCTGACTCTCCCACAATATTCCCATATTCTCACTTCTGGTCATGTTTGCTCCCATGTGGGGAGTCTTGTCATTCCTGCCTCACTTCTCCTCATTCTCTAGGGACCATTTCAAATCCCCCCATTTCCAGGAAACTTCTCCTGGTTCACTGTTCATCTCATCTTGAATGTGCTTAACACATGTCACCTTATTCTGTTCTTAATCTTTTTTTTTTTTATGTATCCTACTTGCATGTAATAAATTCTCAGTGAATGTTTTCAGGAAGCAGCAAAAGTCTTCCCTTTGGAACAGTATAAACTCCTGGAGAGATTCTCATAAAGCAGGAGGAGCTCAGTCCGTGTTTATCACGGGCAATAGCACCAGATCACGTTCTTTCTCTCTAGAACAGGGAGAGATGAACTCATGGGAAGAGACTGAGCCCAAGCCACAAGGAAATTCAGAGTTTAATTAAACTTGTCAGCCTTCAACGATCCCATCCTCACTCTCTTAGCCTTGTTGGTATTCTACATCTGTTTCTCTTCAATATTTCTATTTTCTTCCATAAGGATCAAGCATCCTCGATATACTGTTTTGTAATTAGTCTAAAGTTCAATACACATTTCTTTCTTAGCCTAGACTGTAAGCACTTGGATGGCAAAGGGTTTATCACTTCCTTGCTGGTTTTGAAGAGTACCTAAGACAATTCTTTTCACGCAGTGGACATGGCGCACTAAATTAGGATCAGCTTACTTCATACAGAACACTTTCCAGGCCGCCTCCTCAGCTAGACAGGACTCAGAGGTCAGATCAAGCTTAGGATGTACCACAGCAGGCTCGGTGTGGGTCAGACGACCAGACTTTGTGGCTTCCCGCAGCAGGATGAAGGGCCAGAAGCTACCTCTTACCCTGATGATAGCCACTTACG
The DNA here is from genome assembly GCA_004024625.1 of Mellivora capensis. Taxonomy (NCBI): domain Eukaryota; kingdom Metazoa; phylum Chordata; class Mammalia; order Carnivora; family Mustelidae; genus Mellivora; species Mellivora capensis. The sequence continues at coordinate 248,104 of PISX010000195.1, forward strand.
TACTGGGTTCTCTTTTCACAATGGTGTAGTTTACAAAGAAATCATCGGCTCTAACACAGAATGAATTTGAATGTGGGAGAAAATCTAAGGAGTTTTCTCAGATGGAACGTCTAGAAAATCCCTGGACAGAGCCTCCAATGTAGAAGAAGCAGAATAAGAAGGCTCTGGATGTATATTACAGATAAGTTGATTTTCCAAAGATAAGAAAAGCTGGAATTTAAGAAATTAATAGGAGATACATATGAAATGAACCCATTTATTCAATATACGTCCAAAATTCAATATTTATCTTTCCCTTCACTCTCTTCTTCCCCTTGCAGTGAATGGAATCACACTTCTTCCAAACGTCCATTTTAAAACTTTGGAGTTATCTTTAACTCAACTGTCATTATTTCCTACATGTAATTACTCTTTATATCCAAAATCGTTTTTGTACTTGGCCCTTCTGTTCTCTTCTAACAGCTACCGCACCTGGATTAGAGCCTCATTACTTCTCATCTATTACAATGCTTCCTAATTGATCCCCTGGCCCACTATAATTCCTCCATCAAATTGTACTACTGCCAGAGGAATTTTTCTTTTAAAGCACAACTCTGGCATCAATTCCCTTTTAAAAAGTCTTGAAAGGCTCCCCATTGCCTTTAGAATTAAGTCCAAAACTTCTTTTAGTCTGTTCCTTTTCACTTTCTTTCCACATATATTTCCAATTTTACTTCCCAAGAGCCCTCACATACTTCACTGGACAACCTGCTTTATTTCCCCAAACCTCTTGTGTGCTGGATCTCCTCATTGATTTTCAGTCACGTTCCCCTCCCTAAACACAACTTTTTTCCTATTCATCTTTCAAAGTCTGTCCTTTCCTAACTCAAATACCTTAAACAGAGCACTTAGGATTCTCTGGTTTTCAGGTACTAATCTTTGTTTCATCCCTTCCTTGCTGGATCACAGAGTCTTGGAGGGCACAGATTACAGAATATCTTTTAAAAGAAAATCACTTGCTGGTACAGCACTGGTACAGTGTTCTGCAAGTGAAGTTGGGTAAGTAAGTGTTGGCAGAATTTGCTGATTTCGTTTAAGTCTCTGATTTAAGTGTGAAAAAATGAAATACGGAGGATCCCTGACTCTTGATGGTTTGACTTACAATTTTTCAACTTTATGATGGCAGAAAAGTGATACGCGTTCAGTAGAAGGTGTACCGTGAATCTTGAATCTGGACCTTTTTCCAGGATAGCGATGTGCAGTACTATGCTACCTTGTGATGCTGGCCAGCAGCAGGGAGCCCCAGCAAGCCAGCAGCCACGTGATCACGAGTGTAAACAACAGATATGCTTACAACCATCCTGTTTTTCACTTTCAGTATAGTATTAGATAAACTACATTAGATAGATACTCAGCACGATTATACAGTAGGCTAAGTGATCATGTTCCATAAGCTAGGTGCATTAAATGCATCTTCAACTTCAGATATTTTCAACTTAGGGTATTTTCAACTTGGGTTTATCAGGACCTAAGCCCATCCTAAGTTGAGGAAGATTGGTAGTACAAAGACCAGCATGTCTGCAAGGGTAAGGGAGAACACATCTCTGCACTCTGTCTGATAAGCTTCCACTGGTGTGTGGCAGACACTGTGCAGTGATCTAAAAGTTATCAGCGCCTGAAGAGGTCTTGCATTTTCCAGTAGACTTGGGTTGTTCTGGGACTTTTGTTCCTGCCACATCTTATCCTGGGAACCTAGGCACACCTCCTATCCTCCTCTAACCCTCTCTTGGCAAAAGTAAGGATAGATATCACGAAACCAGACTTGTTTGTTGGCTTGTATTATGGAAGCAAGAACCACTTTGCATACTGGGAGAATGGTTCTCTGGTTCTAGCCCAGCATCGCGAGTCTGAGGCTGTGGAAACAAATACCTCCTCTTTGGAGGATAAGGCTAAAGGCCTTGTAAATCCCTGAGTTTCAGTTTGAAATCTTAGAAGAAACCTTGTTGTCTTCTTAATTTGACTACCCTCAGTTGTGCCAGCCTGGTTAGGATTCTTCCTTCAGGAGCTTGGATTCCTTGAAGTGAATGTGCCCACAGATATAATTTTAAATGTTTAGGTCCCTTTTACTAATAGGGAAGGCTAACTGGAATGAAGTCATTAGCCTGGGCACAATCATACTATCTCCTGCTTCATGTAAATGCTCAAAGTCCACTAGATGGTACTGTAGAGTCAACAGTGACTTGAGTTTTCCTTCTACAAGAGGCCAGGCTCATTCACTCGTTTTGCAAAGGTGACTGAGGTCGGAGCAATCAAAAGGAGCCTGAAATGCTTTTGAAGGTGGTGTGATCACAATCTCTTTATTTCCCATTCACCAGGAGCATGTGAAGGTTAATGTCAAAAGGAATTTATTACAACAGAAGATAATATCCTGATTTCTCAAATAGGGTCCCACTGTCAGCAATTATCTTAACCTTTGTCTCCTTTGGATATAAGAAAAATATTAGTTGTGCAGGCTTACAAAAGAATTGATAAAAATTAAAGAAAAAACACAGTCCTTAGAAGATGAACAACTATTGAGTGTATATTAAAAAATCAAAGTTTACAGATTTGTAAAGTTTACAAATCTGTTTACAGAGTTTACAGAGTAATCTCTGTTTACAAAGTTTACAGAGATTACAGATTTGAATTAGAGAATTTAGAATACGTTAATCCGATTAGAATACCAAAACTCCCTTACTTCATAAGGGAACAAAGAATATCGAGTTAAAGGGTCCCACTGTATATAAGAAAGGAGATGAACTTTCACATCTTAACCAACTAGATTCATAATACATATATTTTTTTTAAGATTTATTTAGAGAGACAGCATGCGTGCACATGCATGGGAGGGGAGGAGAGGGAGAGAAACTTAAGTAGACTCCTGCTAAGCATGGAGCCCAATTCGGGGCTTGATCCCAGGACCCTGAGATCATGCTCTAAGCCTAAACCAAGAGTCTGGATGCTCAACTGACTGGACCACCCAGATGCCCCAATAATATCTATTCTTAACATCTCTTAGAATCCATCACTAGTTCCTTGGGTTATTATAGGCACTGCCCATGCGGCTCTGGCATCCCAAGACTGACCTTGTGCAAGTAGAAAGTCCACAGTTCCTAGATGGCCTTCGGAGGCAGCCATCATCAGGGGCGTACGACCCTGCTTATCTGCCATGTTGACATCAGCTCCATGGGTGAGTAAAAGATCAACAATCTGTAAGTGCAGAGAAACAGGGACGAATGAGCCGGGAAGAGCTGCTGAGTAGATATGTGCATGCTGTTCCCTACATTGGGGGGATCTCCTCCTGCTGTGACAGGTGAGTCACTTCTTCATGTAACTTTCTACTGCCAAGGGTCTCTCTAATTCCTGCAGAGTCCTAGTACCATGTGATTTGATCTGACTCTCTTAAGGAAAGCCAAATGAGAATTCAACTCTGAATGTCTGACTTATCCCTGAAGTGAAAAAGAATTTAAGATACAAAAGGCCAACATGTAGACTAAACAATCCCACATTGGGAGCTCTGACACAAGTCACTACCTATGCGAGTGCCATTTTACTGACCTCTAGGGGCTGCTAGCCTGCCTGTAGTGAGGATTTATGACTGAAATGAATACAGCAAAGTGCCTCTAATAAGTCTTCTATACCGTTTGGCTTCTAGAGCTTTTCTTCTACACAAATACTTCCAAAGATTATTACCAATATATGTTCTTCTCCACTGTAAGTGTATAAATTAGCATTTACCTGGATTCAAACATCTGGAACGACTGCATAGCTAGAATTTACGTACGCCATGTTTTCTTTTAGCAAGTCTGAGGCACCTACACGACACCTGTTAGCAGGGGTCTGTTGGATATGAGTCTTCTAGAGGACCTGTGGATACTGTGAAATGTGGGAAGCAGCTCACTCCATGACCAGGCCAGAAGGAGCTAGTCCCTCTATGCCATCTAGATCATGATGAAGACTCTTTTTTAAAAATGATGATGATTTTGAATGTTAGGTTTCTGACATCTTCTCAATGAACCAGAATACTAATAACCAAGGCCCAAGTCCTCAAATCCGATGACTGGTGAGTAACCCAAATGTGACTTTTAGTTCCCTCTGCTTCAGAAGTTCCTGTCTAGAACTCACCCCTCCCTGAGGGGCTGGAAGTAGCTAGCCTGCTTACCTGCCAGTGGCCCTGGCGAACAGTGCTGAACAGAGGCACCGCCCCTCGGCGGTTTGGCTGGGCCACTGCTGCCCCCTGTTCCAAGAGCAGACGGCACACCTCCAGTTTGCCCCTCCCGGCTGCAGCTGTCAGTGCTAAGAGCAGAGAACACAGACTGAGAACAGGCGGGCCTTGCCCTCCCCCGCCCTCTGTGTGAGTATGAAAGTCTCCCTGCTACTTTACCTCCAAGCGTCTACTTTTGCCATGAAGGATATTTTTAAGGAAAAATCATGAATAAAACTACATTTAAGTGGGCTTACCATCTATGGAGACAATTGTAATAATAAATTTATTTGAAAATCACCTTTGATTAAACTGACTTGGTTTAATTTTTCCTACTTAGACTGTCTTCCCTACTTTTGATTTACCTCTTTTTTTGGTATCTCTTCCTAGCTAGGAACTTTTCACGGGTGTGTATGCATGGGTGGAATGTAGAGAGAGGGTCTCTGCAGAGTAAGGTCTTTTTATTTTATTTTTAAGATATTTATTTATTATTATTTTTAAAGATTTTGTTTACTTGACAGAGACAGACAGACAGCAAGAGAGGGAATACAAGCAGGTGGAGTGGGAGAGGGAGAAGCAGGCTTCCCACTGAGCGGGGAGCCTGATTGGGGGGGGGGGGCTTGATCTCCCGACCCTGGGATCATGACTTGAGCCGAAGTTAGACGCTTAATGACTGAGCCCACCCAGGGCCCCTATTTATTTATTTATTTAAGATTCTGTACACTTATTTGACAGAGAGAATGAGAGAGCACAAGCAGGGGGAGCTGCAGAGGAAAAGGGAAAAGCAGGCTTTCTAGTGAGCAGGGAACCTGACGCACAGGCCCTGGGGATCGTGACCTGAACCTACATTTAACTGACTGGGCCACCCAGGTGCCCCAAGTAAGGTCTTTTTTAGAATTAGCTAGGAACCATTTCTGGGCTCCTAAGCCTAAAGAACCAAAATCAGGAATGGCAGTCTCAGGGTCCTGGGCCAGTTTTCTTTTCTTTTTTTCTTCATTAGTTGAGACAGAACTTTTGCAACATTTGCAACTACTTTCATGTAGGGGTCAGAACTGTTCAAGGTAACAGCCTTAAAGATGAGAGAAGAGGTGTGACAAAGGCTCTCTTGAATATGAAATAACGGAGTCACTGGTAATAAAAATTGCTATAGTTGGGGGGCCTAACCCACTGGGATGGCTCAGTGGGTTAAAGCCTCTGCCTTCAGCTCAGGTCATGATCCCAGGGTCCTTGGATTGAGCCCTGCATCGGGCTCTCTGCTCAGCAGAGAGCCTGCTTCCCTCTCTCTCTCTGACTGCCTCTCTGCCTACTTGTGATCTCTGTCAAATAAATAAATAAAATCTTTTTTTAAAAATTGCTATAGTGACTACAAGGGACACAACAGGGAGAAACTTAAACATTCTTCTTTTTGTGTTACTGTCTGTTTATGATCTCTGAGAGAATGGAGATTCATGAGTGCCACTTTCATTCTCTGAGCACTGTGTCAATAGCAGCAAGAGGGATTTGGAGATAGATTTTCCTCCTAAGTCCATATTTGAACAAGCATATATATATTTCATTTGACCATGGCGTCTCAAATGCATAGGCTCAGGGTTTTAAAGAATGGAGGAGTGTGGAGAGGACGGTAAACACTATTAGAAGGTGGCAGGAATTATGTTTTTTAAAGAAAGAGGATAGAGAACTTATTCTCAAACTGACTTAGACACCTGAGGTGGTGGCCAGGAAGTCCTTCCTTGATCATGGCCTCCTACTCCAATGGCAACTAAAAAAAGATAGTATTTTGTAAGTGCAGATAATATTCCAGTTTGCAAATGTTGGTATCTAATCAGGAAGACAACTGAAATTCAAATCAAATGGTCACTTGAAATTTTATTCATTCAAGTGCAACTGGTGGCATTTTGTCTTTGGGCTTTGTCAAACACAGCTGATTCATATGCAAAGTCAAACTACCTGTAATTTCCACTAAGCTAAGCCTCCAAGTAATCTTTTCTTTCCTCAAGTATAAGAAGAATTTATGAAGGGAAATGTGACAGTTTTAGAAGATATATTTACTCAAACTAGATGTATCTGTCTTGTCTTAGGTGTATTTTCAGCTTTATTTTGGAATTCTTAACATTGGTGTTTCTGTCCTATTCCTCACAGGAGGGCAAAGGTTTATCTGAGATGAGGATCATTTCCAAGCCCTCAGTGAGTGAGTATAGGCACTGATGGGTCTGATTATTTACCTGACAAAGAAGTTTTGTGTCTTGTTCCTTACATCAAAGAGATCTTTGGCAACTTTCCATTTCTTTCTTTTTTAAAAATTAACATATAATGTATTATTTGTTTCAGGGGTTATATTTCTTTTTTTATTTTTAAATTTTATTTATTTATGAGAGAGACAGAACACAAGTTGGGGGGAGGGGGAAGGGACAGAGGGAGAAGGAGACTCCCCACTGAGCAGGGAGCCCCATATGAGGCTTCATCCCAGGACCCTGGGATCATGACCTGAGCCGAAGGCAGACGCTTAACTGACTGAGCCACCCAGGCACCCCAAGAACCCAACTTCACCGTTTTAATAGTTTAGAAAACAACAACAACAACTTTAATTCTTGGGTCAGAACACAAGAGTAGCTTAAGAACTTGACTGGAAATCATGTTGTACACCTTAGTTTACACATGTATATATAAACAAGCTCTCAGTAAAGCTGGAACGGAAATAAGTTGACTGGGATAGACACTCATTAGGAACCATAAGAATCATCTTGTTGGTACATGAAACAAAGGATATGTAGAATTTCTAACTCTTACTTTCTGATTCCATTTAAAGTAGCTATGCCCAAACCTCCCTTTTAATGCCCTGAATATGGTGGGCGGGGGTAGGGGAATTTGTGAATTTGTGAAAATTCCTTTCAGAAAATAATTGTAGCCTGCTGGAGAAAATATAGACAGTATTTCAGAATCAAGCCTTTCACCAATGATGCCAGTTCACAGAACACTGCTGAAAACTTACAAGTTCCCATCTTGAAAGCTGAAACTTCTACTGTTCACTCTAACCTGGAGTTACTCTGGCTGGCGCATTTCAACTCGTTGGATAACACATTTATATGAGAGGGAATGTTCCATTTGGCTGTTTTCTTTGTTGTATCATCTCTGTTGCTTAGGTCATGATGTAATTTGGCAGGAATCTCCAACTGATAGCTGGACACGGTCATTAACACAGCTGGCCAATTTCATCTCAGAACAATACGCTATGTATAATGGGATTTGTACTTTTCAAAATCCAAGAGCAAAAAACTGCTTTGGCTGAATTTTATGTAAGTCTTCTCAAAAACTGTTAAAACTTTTTGAAAGAAAGAAGATTAAGGTAAAGTCGGTTCTGTAAAACAACAAACCAATTCTTAGAGCAAACAGAGCAGTTTGGAGGAAATCTCTTCCTAAGAGACCAGTAACAGAATTTGTTCCCTAGCTTGTCAGCAGCTGATGAGATTATCTGACATAAATGGCCCTTTTTCAAAGCAAGATATCTAAGGAGTCTGAAGAGGCAGACAGGATGCAGCTCAGAGTTGGGGCAATAGCCAACGTCTGCTTGGATGGGATGGGGACACTAAACAGAATGCGGCAAAGCAAATGGTTCTGTTTATCTATTTTCAACTGTGAGAGAGTATAGCACAGATAGGTCATGCAAGACCAATGAGAGAGGTGGTTGGGGAGACATAAACTAATCACTGCTATCTAAAACATTAACTAAACATTTTTTGAACTATTTGTCAGATACTGTCTCTGCTCTCAAGGAACTCAAGGTTGAGTAAGGATAACAGACAAATAAAAATAATATTACTATCCAGTGTATAAGTTGTATGGAGGTAACACAGAGGAAGAAGTGTCTGAGAAGGTCTTCCAGAAGAGATGTTCATCTGAGCTAGATGCTTAAAGAGAAACAGAAAACTGAGAGGCATGCCAGGCACAGGGAGAGCACCTACAAAGGCCCTGAAGTGGGAGACAACAAGTTTATTGTTATTGGAGTTACCAGAGAAGCCAGGCAATAGATAAGGCTAGAGATCATGACTGGTCTTCTTGGGCTCCACTAAATAACTTCATTAATGGTACAGGTGGTCAGTAAATGGTGGTAAGCAGGAAAGTGACATCAACGGATTGTGGCTCACAAAGATCACTCTGGCAGAAGTCATAAGGGAATCATGAAAGGGTGACAAGAAGATCAGTGAGGAGGTGGTTGCAATAAATTAGGCAAAGGATGATGAGAGCATGAGTTATGAGTATCTTGTCTATTTTGTGAACTCTTGCTTCTCTTAGGTCATAGGACAGTTCAGGCGCTCCAGAGATGTTAGAAGATTTTTAACGCTGGTCCTGGTCTAAGCTCATAAGACAAGGAAGAAGAGGGAGTAGTGAACAATCTTGTCACCTTAATTGCTTTTCTTCTGTACTATTTCATAAGAAGTCTATTTCATAAGATTTCCTCCAAACTGCTCTGTTTTGCATAAGAAGTCTCCTTTCATAAGAAGTCCTATGGGATGGGAGAGGGCCAGCCAGATGGTGGAGGCTGGTTGTAGGCAGATGCTCTCTGGAAGAATAAGGAGGCTGCAAAAGGAGGACAAAAGCAACCAGGATATTCTAGTGACCTGCTTTTAGAAAATCTGCTCTGTAAAAATTACAGCTCGATTATTATTTCATTATATGCTAAGATAAATTTCATTGATTCTAAGATGCACTTTTTTCCCTTCACATTTTTTTGTGTTATGTTAGTCACCATACAGTACATCATTAGTTTTTGATGTAGTGTTCCATGATCATTTGCATATAACACCCAGTGCTCCATGCAATCTGTGCCCTCTTTAATACCCTTCACATTTTAACATCTCTAAAGCTGGGATGCATCTTGTGATTGCTGTGATAATAAAGAACTGTGTCAGTTTAATAGGTGAAGGCTTTCCCTTTTTTTTTGTAGTGGTACATAAATTAATGACTATATAGTTTCCTATAGTTAGAAATGTCTTAGATTTGATATAGTAAGGGATATGAATTGTTGGGACCATCACAATCAATGATTTTCCTTAGGTAAAAATTGTGTTGTTTAGACCAGGGCTGTAGGTAAGAGACCCAACCAGAGGGCTGCAGGTCACAGACCTTCATTCTCTACATAAGGGGGACATGTTTAAGATTTTGCCATTGGAGAAAACATTACAATTCATTGGGTCATTATACATTTTAAATGATTATGTGCTATAAAGTAGAAAGGAACATGTATATTTATTAAATCTATCACTATTAAATCTATCACAGATTTATTAAATCTATCACTATCGCTTTTCTATATTAGTGAGGAGGGATTAGTGAGGAGGGATAACGTCTTGCATAGCACAGACATTATTTCCTAGAAATTTTCCTGAAGCCAAATAACTATTTACAGATCTATAAATTGTATTACAGATGCATTTCATTCTAGCACTATTTAAACAGCATTTTATGTTTATAATCCTGAAATTATTTCATGTATGTATCAAGTTAAACACAACCCAGTTGTGATTATAAGCCAACTCACATGAAGCTTTGATTTTTTTTACAATCCCGAGATATGGTACATATTTAAATAAATAAATGTAACAAACTTTGTTGTGGATGTTAAAGTGAGATATTTAAAAAAGTCCTGAGGCAATAAAATTTTATCCTTTTTTTTTTTTTTTAAGAGGTGGATGAAGAGAGAAAGAGAAAGAGAGAAGTGCAGAGGAAGAGGGAGAGAACCCCAAGCAGGCTCCATGCTCAGCGTACAGATGACATGTGGCTCAATCTCACAACCCTGCGATCATGACCTGAGCTGAAATCAAGAGTCCAACGTCTAAGTGACTGAACCACCCAGGCGCCCTCATAAAGTTTTATTCTAATAAGAAATTCATATCAACAAAAATAAGTCTTCTACTTAGTTCACTCCCTTCTTGAACATTTTTAAGAAATTCTTTCAAGTACAGCACTAGAATGTGTTTGATATTCATCACTATGATTGTTAACCTTATAATTCCCATCTATTATCCTTATCAGGCCATACTTTTTTTCTTCCCTCCCCTGGGGTTCCATGTGCACGGCTGGCATCAGGAGCCAGTTGGGAGGTTCAGCAACACTGTGCTGGGCAAGGCCGTGCTGATGGGAACGGTAAAGCACCATGTCCCTTCTGCAGCTCTCAGTCACAATATACATGCTCCAGGACGGCCGGCGTGCTGGTCAATCCCTTCCTCTCAGGCCGTCCTCTGGCTTCCTGCGGGTTAGAGTCCCAGAGATGGCAGCTGTTTCCAGCTGCACATTTTCCTTTAATCTGTCATGGGCTTTAAGCTGCAGCTGCCTGGCATCTGTTCTCTTTTGGTTCTTACAGAGGGAGGGATTGTTGGAGAATCAAATTCCCGAGCTTTGGACCATTCTACATGATGTTAAAGAAGCCATGAAACCTACCTATGATATTTGCCATGAATGGAAACATCACAATTTGATAGGTCGTGATAAATTCTAAATGAATTCAAGTGCCTCCTTTATCTTTAATAACACTCTGACTCTAACTAAAACACACACTCTCTTTGTTTAAGAAAATATTACCCCTACATTGGCCATCTCAGTATTGGTCTTCTTCTCCTGGCAAATATGACACATATCTGTGGTGACTCCACAGTTTTCAGTGCCCGGTTTCATAACAACACATAAAAGGTTATTAATGTTTCTCCAGATGTTCCAGTTTAGACTTGGGGGAAAGACAACAACCATTTCCTGCAAAGGCCACAAGGAAGAAGCTTCTGTTTGTGTAGTAAGTACCAAGCAATACAGACATTTCTTGGCTACAGATCAAGAGGGACTGCATGGGGCTGTGCCTTAGAGGGTGGTACCTTCATTTTGCATTCAGAGAGCAACTTTACTCCGAATGTATAGTTTAGCCATGTCGGATACCACTCTGTCATGATAACACCTGGTTAAGACAGAGGTGTGGATAAAAATTTAACCTCCTGGATTACAACTGCAGGTGGAGTTCTTTTGATGGGAGAAACATTTATCCTAACTGCTACAAGAATCCCATAAAAGAAGAGAGAGGCCATAACTATTTTCTGCTCTGGTTTGGCACATTGTAAGGAAACTTTCAGTCTTCTAAAAATATTTGGAAACAAGAGCAGACTAAAGTTTTGGTTGAAAGACGACACTGGTGCTAATGATTTGGAGAGTCCAAAGGGAAAGAGGATTGGAAGAAGGACACTGCTTGACTTTTTACTTTGGCTGAATCAATCTCCAGTACAAAAGCCATACAGTGGAGACTGCCAAAGGTATGCAGAGGAAAAATCAGGGTGTGAGATGCCGAATATCTTCACACAAACACAAAACATTACCGAGAAAAGGGGGTAATGTCCATAAGAAGTACCTGTCTCTCCCCAGAGACTGTCAAAACTGTTGATCTGTGCTCGCTCTACTTCTTCTTCATCTTTTTCTGGAAGATCAAGTAGGTAGGAGACAATCTGAAATGAGAAGTTGTGTCAGTTCAAACTTCAGGTGGGAAACTGTGCTACAGGCTCTAGTCTGTGAGGTCTGAAAGATGCCTGGATGACCCAAGCATGATGCAAGCTCTTGCACACAGAAGAAACCAGAACCGACTATCCCAGCAAAGAAACCTGAAGCAGCTGCTGCAATAGACATTTCTTTTATCAGGTAGAGTTTATACGTTTCTCTTGAACACAACTCACTTACACAGCATGTGACTTTTAAAAAATTATTTATTCCTCACATTTAAGGTAAAGAAGCAACCCCTCATCCTCCAGTAAAAATACCAATAAATAGAGAAAAAAAGGGGCACTTGGATGGCTCAGTTGGTTAAGCGGTTGCCTTCGGCTCAGGTCATTGATCCCAGGGTCCCGGGATGGAGCCCCGCATCCGGCTCCCTGCTCGGCGGGGAGCCTGCTTCTCCCTCTGCTCCTCCTCCTACTTCTGATCTCTCTCTCAAATAAATAAATAAAATCTTTAAAAGAAAATAAAGAGAAAAAAGATAATCAATCAATAAAAACCAGAAAACAAATATGAAGAAAATGTAGGACCTGTATTTCATCAGAGTAGAGCAATGATCTCTTTTCCGCTTGAAAGTACAAGGACTACTCTGGGGATAATAAAGGGAGAACGACTACTAACATAAAAGGAAAGTGACAGCTCTGTTTCTGGGAATTTGCCTGTAGAGAGAGTTTAAAACCTACAGATACTAAAAACTCCAGTTTTACTTAATATTCCCTTGGTGACATATCAGGTCAGCTGGACACCAAGGCATTCCCATGCGGTGGTGAGCCAGTGTGTTCTGGACCACGAAAGCAGAGCATTACATGTGCAGAGACTTTGTAAGCTGCTTCTTCGACGAAGATGTTTATTAAAAAATAAATAACAAATAAATTATATTAAAAAAAAGTTTAGAAGTATAAAATCTCATGACTTCTTATTTACTACACTAGATATTATCTGTGCTCTTGAGGTGATTTATGTGTATTGTATTGTGTGGTGGAAATCCACACTACAGTGTGTGCTCCTGCGCCTCTCTTCGCAACTCTGTGTTGAGTGATGTCACAATGGCAGCTCTGTGGCAAGTGTCAGGAGAGCATTTACACCTTGGCAACTGGCAAACATAAATCAAGATTTGATTTAGTGCTTACGCCGAAAGAAACTCCAGTTTTTGTATGAGGGTGAGAAGTAGTTTAACGTAGATCACGTACCAGATTTAATGACAAGAAAATTATTGGGAAAAGAGCAAAAGAGATCATCTATAAATGATTGCTGAGTTGCAACCACAGGTTGGCTTCAGATGTGAAATTCACAAAAATCAAGCATTCTACAATGTATATTTTATATTTGTAAACTGTATGCTACATGTTCTTCATTATAAATAAAGTTTTTAAAGAATATTTTATTTATTTATTTGAGATAGAGCACAAGCAGGGGAGTGGCCGAGGGAGAGGGAGAAGCAGACTCCCTGCTGAGCAGGAAGCCCAACATGCGGGTTGATCCCAGGACCCCAGGATCGCGACCCAAGCCAAGGACAGGTGCATAACCAACTGAGCCACCTAGGTGCCCCCGTATCAGTAAAATTTATACCAATTTTAAGTATGTATGCACACACACACATACTTCTGTTCCACTACACAACCCTCCCAGAACTGGATGTTCAACATTTCCTATTAATTATCAATTCCATACATTCGTTACTGTATTATTACTATGATTAGTAAAAAAACTGGCAAAAATACCATTTGTATAGTGTTTCACAGCTTACAAACCACCTTTCATACCAGCTGAGTAAAAAAGAATATATTAGACTAATTTTACTGATGGGAAACGAAGGTTCTAAGAGATTAAGTAAACCACCCAAGGTCCAGAGCAAATGAGTAGCAAACTGGGACTCAAACCTGGTCCTTCTGAGATTTCAAATATTGTGCTCTTCCCATTCCACACCACCTACTCACGTGAGGACAGCTCAATAAATAATCCCTCGGAGCCTAGTGTTACTGCCTGTTAAATAAGGGTGGCAAAAATGGGGAAGGAATTGGACTCAATGATTTCCAAAGTGCTTTTCCAGTCTTGTGTTGTGTTCATAATTTTAGATATGCTGGTATTTGAGAATTAAAGTGTTTTATGGAATTCAGTCTCGATTCCTCAAAACCAGTGACCAAAATGCTAATTCACATTAATTAGGCAGGTAATTTTGTAATAATGCAACTCCTTGCCCCGTTTCCTAAGTTCTTTAACACACAGCCTGAAAAAAACCTAAAAACCCTAACCCTTACCACCTGCTTTCTTACCTCTGTGTACCCCATGCTGGCTGCGGCAATGAGGGCCTGCTGGATGGCGTGGCTCTTCTTAAATACTCCTTGCTGCTGGCCGGCCATTGTCCAGTCACACTGAATCAAAAACTTGACAACCTCCAGGTGGCCTCGGAGTGCAGCATGGACCAAAGCACACTGACCATTCTTATCCAAATGATCCACCTCAGGGGAAAAACAGAGAAATGGATGTGAACAAAGATTTATGGCCATACTCCTAATCCAGTTACACTGGTCCACTGCACATAACTAGACTAGCAAGACTCATCCCTTCCCAAACCCTGAATCCATCTCTGAGAAAATCTAGAAAGTTCTCTCCTACTCAGGCTAGATCACTGCTGAGCTAGAACTCTGATAGATGTCCCTCAGGGGAGAACCTCTTTTCGTAAGGTCAGGCTTTTGTTTTCACAGAAAAAGGAACCAAAAAAACAAAACTGCCAGCTCCAGCTTTGTTTTCCTGAGGTACATTCTCCTTTGTCCTCGAATAGTTCTTTTCAGACCAAGATTTGAAAGACTCGCAGCTCTGCTGGCACCAAAAAAACCCCCCCAAAACCCCCTAAAACCTGTCTTTGAAATCATGAAAGAGAAGAAAAACATTTTGAAGCTCAAATTTTTTGGTCTTCCAAAGAAGCAAAATACGTATGCAAAAAAGAAGCAAAAAAAAGTATGATTCATATCATGAATCATACTTTTGACCACCAAGCTTTGGCGGAGGCTACTTTTTTCTTCCAATGGGAGGGAAGAAGCTCAGATCTGGCCCAAATGGCTGGAGATCCTTGGAGTCTAATGCTAGACTATGTTCCAGTAGTGGCTTTTATGGTTGCAGTGTTGGTTGCACGTTGGTTGCACGTTGCAAAGAAGAGGCTGGTTAAGGCAGCCACAAGTTTCAACAGAAGAGTGGCCTTTTCTGGCGGGTAGACTTCCCGGGGTAGTTAGAGCACTGGAAACGTAAGTGCTGCATCTGGTTCACCCCAGCTTTATTTCCACCCAGGATTCTATTTAACGAGTGTTTACTGAATGCCCATTTTGTGCAAGGTACCACATAGGATGAAAAGGTGAATGGGGTAGTAAAATATAGATTCTGTTCTCAAGGACTTTCAAATAAGGTAGGGGAGATGCGACCAATACAACAGAAATCTATCCAACAAAGGATAAAGAATGTCGTAAGGAAAGTAAAAGTGCAATGTAACTGGAGAGAATTCCTAACTAGAATCAGGGACAGATTCTGAAGGAAAGGTGCTGGAGTCTAAATGTTTTTGTTCCGTTGAAATTATTTGTTGGAATTCTCATCCCCAATGTAATGATATTCCAAGGAGATGGGACGTTTGGGAAGTGGTGAGTCTCCTACTGTCATGCCCCTGGAGAGCTTGCTTTCCCTTCTCCACCACGGGAGAACATAGCAAGAAGATGTGACTGTGCACCAGGAGGCTCTCACCAGATGCCCAATCTTCTGGCACCGTACTCTTGAGACGTAGCCTCAGAACTGCGGGAAGTAAGTGGTGTCTACTGGCCACTTTGTCTATGGTATTTTGTTATAGCAGCCCAAACAGACTAAGAAAAGATCCATCTCACTTGGCTGAGATAGGAAATGATTAATTCTAGTTTTTGTAAAGGTAAAGTACATGGAGGGAAAGTTTAAATTACAAAGTTGAGAGGGTCTGAATGCCAGGCTAAGTGGTCTGAATTTTAATCAGGGGTAATGGAGAGTCATTGAGAATTTTCATGCTCATACTACATTTTCAAAAACGAAGGGGATGAATAAAAGGTGCTTTGGCTCCTTGGAAATGATTAATTCCTGGGCTGGGGCACTAATAGTAAATGATGAGTGTGGAAAATCTGGTAGTGCCAGAAAGTCCTGAAAAGCTCATAAAATACTTAGTGGAGACTGGGAGGACACAGAAACCAACTTGAAGGAGTTCCTAAAGGCCAAATCTTGGGCAATTTGAGCAACAAATAATAATGGCAATGGGTTATAGGTCCTACTACAAATACAGGAATGCTACAAATGAATAAACAAATGCTATAAATGAATGCTATAAATGAATAAACAAATACATATGTAGGAGAAGGGACAGTTTCTTCCTTACATTAGAATTCTAATTAATAAATGTTGAAGGAATGAGGGAAACAGAAAAGTGCAAAAACAGCATAGCAATCATCATTGCAGCAAGAATCTCTGATGGAGCCTTAAAGCAGTGGACAAAAGCATGAGAAACAAGATATTGGCCTAGCCTCAAAGCATCTCTCTCAAAGATACTTCTTAATTACAAAGGGAAAGACAGTAACTTGAGACCTGACAAACCTGGCAGACACAATGTGACCCAGGTGATGGAGGTCAGCATACCCTGCAACAGGCCTCAGCAACTTCACTGACCCCTCCCACGTGCTGCATAAGGAAGGGGCCCAGCAGCACTTCTGTGGGAGTCTTGTTGAGAATATATAAACTCAATCTAACAGTGAGAAAATGTCAAAGTAAAACTGGAGAACATCCTACAAATAACTAGTTCATAGTCTTCAGTATTTTGGTGCTGATGCCATGGGAGAGAGTGTGAGGATGGAGAAGACCAAAGGACAAAATCTCAGGGAACAGTGATATTAGGAGAAGGAAGAGAAAAAGGCAACCAGACAGGCAGGGAGAGAACCAGGACCACACTGCAAGTTCTAGGAAGTGTTGTGTCAATACTGCCAACACTATGGAGAGGTTTGGAGGGGTGAGAAATGAGAAAAAGTTACTTTATTTGGTGGTTGGCAGTTGTTTGTGGCTTTTGAGAAAGTAGTTTCAGTTGAATGCCAAGAGGTTAGGGGTTTTCTTTCTTTTTTTGAACATTTTATTTTATTATTATTTTTAAAAGATTTTATTTATTTAAATAAATAAAAGAGAGAGATACAGTGAGAGAGGGGACAGAAGCAGGGGGAGTGGGAGAAGCAGGCTTCCCGCTGAGCAGGGAGCCTGATATGGGGCTCAATTCCAGGACCCTGGGATCATGACCTAAGCCGAAGGCAGATGCTTAATGACTGAGCCACCCAGGCGCCCAACAACTGAGCCACCCAGGTGCCCCTAAAGATTTTATTTTTAAGTGATCTCCACATTGAACATGGGGCTTGAACTTATAACCCTGAGGTCAAGCGTCACATGCTCTACCGACTGAGACAGCTGGACGTGCCTACACCCCATTTTTCTTAAAGAATATTATGTATTAGGCCCTGCAAGAGATGAAAAGAGACTTCATCTCTCACTCTCTTTTTTAAAAGATTTATTTATTTGAGAGAAAGAGCAAGAGAGAGCAGGGGGAGGGGCAAAAGGAGAGGGAGAGGGATAAGGAGGAAGCAGACTCCCCACTGAGGCAACACAGGACTCAATCTCATGACCCTGAGATCATGACCTGAGCCAAAATCAAGAGTTGGAGGTTTAACTAAGCCACCCAGGTGCCCCAAGGCTTTATCTCTTTTTAAAAAGACTTTCTCACTTTTCCCATGGTGACCCCCATTAATCCTTTTTATGGATGAAAATAGTGAGACTGAGAGGTTAAATGAGAGGGCACTTGTCCATGCCCTTGGAGAAAGAAGTGTAAATGGAGGCTTTGACCAAGTTGTGTTTGATACCAAAGTTTATAATTTTAATGATTTAACTCCTCTTTCTCTCATGGAAGCCAGACTAAAAGTGGTTAAGGGGCAGTAAGGAAGCAGAGGTGGCAAGTAGAGATGACTTGTGGGCTAGGACTGGTGGACACAGAAGGGAAGAGATAGGATGGTAGCTTCTGGTTAGCAGCAGAGAGGGAAGCTGTTTTTTTGGGTTATAGGAGACATTCATAGGTTTGTTGAGAATTTATTTTTTATTTTCATTTTTAAAGATTTACTTATTTATTTATTTGTCAGAGAGACAGAGAGCGAGAGAGCATGAGCACAAGCAGGGGAAGCGGCAGGCAGACGGAGAAGCGGGCTTCCCGCTGAGCAGGGAGGCTGACTCGGACTCCATCCCAGGACCCCAGGGGATCATGACCCAAGCTGCAGGAAGACGCTCAACCAACTAAGCCATCCAGGCAACCCAGTTTGTTGCAAATTTAGAAAAAGAATGAAAAGAATTTAAGAGAAGAGCAACATACAGATTAAAAAAACAGGTGGAGGCAAGTGCTTTGGGAAGGAAGGTAAACACTTCCTTCTCTGAGGCACATGTGAAGTGAGTGTCGGTAAGGATTAACAGAGTTTTGAGACGGAGGCACATGGAGATGAACTCAATCTTGGTAATGCAGGAGGCCAAGAGGTGTGACGGGGTGTGGAGATGAATGCAAATGATTTCCATATCTGCTCTGAAGAAAACGACAGATAGTTAGAATGGTAACTGGGCAGTAGGAAAGGCTCAGTGAGATGATTATATGAATTGACAGCAGTAGTAATAAGGCCCAGTTGTTCTTTTTTTAGAGATGTTCCTTCAGATGAATAGGACATTATAGGTGGAGAGTATAGGTCTGTGTCACAGAAGACACTTAAGGCTCTGGGATTTCACAGAGAGTCTCAGGTCCCAGGTCTCAAAAGTCTCAAGAGTCCTCCTTTCTTCCTTGGTAAGAACACTGGACACCTCAGAATGAGGTCACACATATTACTTATATTTCAGTGCAAAACCACCGAAATCCTCAGTCTGTTTTCAAGACTGAAACAAAATGCCACAAGGCTACAATTTTCCCCAGAGGCTTGCACTGTTGAGATCTGTATTTTTCCTTTCACCAAAATTTTGAAATTGAGTTTTTTGTTTTTTGTTTTTTTGTATCAACAGCTCTTGAGATACTTACTATAAAGCAAACACATTTTCAGAAAGGTCTTCAGAGAATTAAAGTACACTAGCAGAAACACTGCTGAATGCCTCTGGTCGGTTTGAGGATCAACACAGAGAGTCATGTTCTCCTCATACCTCTAGACGCTGATCTTCAAGGCTAGGCTGAGGGAGTCTGGCCTCTGTTCTTACCTCCAGGGCGAACTTTTTTTCTCTATACAGATGAAGGCTGTGGGCATGGTTCAGTTCCCCCTTTTGTAATGCAGTCTCTTTGCTCCTTCCCTTCTCCCTCCTCCCTCTGTGCTCAGCAGAGAAGTCCCTGGTTGTTAGGTGGGGACTTTTTGTGGCTGCTGATAAAGGCAGTTTCCTAAGTGCCCCTCAGGGGTTCTAGAACCATGTCCTGATGCGAGGCAGAAGGGGTAGTAGCAAGTGGGCCAACAATGGTCCAGGGCTCCCCGTGCTCTGCACCCTGCTGGGCATGGTGTGCTCTGCCTGGACTCCCATGAGGGAGACTGCACAGGGCCGCAGAGACGGGGGAAGGGAGTGGGCGGGGCAGCTGTTACCTTGGCTCGCTTCTTGCACAGCAGCACCACAATGCTCAGGTAGCCGGCCGCAGCAGCATAGCCCAGAGGGGTCAGGCCACTCTCAGATGAGGCATCCACATTGGCCCCAAACTCCAACAGCAGGGCCACCATTTCTGTGTAACCAAGATGAGACTGGACACACAGAATTGGAGCATTATTTAAAACCTCTGTCCGGTAATTAATGTTGGCACCTCCCAAAATCAGCAGTCGGCTGACCTGGAAATAAGTAAACAGAAATCACACTCAGGCAAATTTCAATTGCATCCTTTCAGTCATCTTTAAAGATTTTATTTATTTATTTGACAGAGAGAAAGATCACAAGTAGGCAGAGAGGCAGGCAGAGAGAGAGGGGGAAGCAGGCTTCCCGCCAAGCAGAGAGCCTGATGCGGGGCTCGATCCCAGGACCCTGGGATCATGACCTGAGCTGAAGGCAGAGGCTTAACCCACTGAGCCAACAAGGTGACCCCTTTCAGTCATCTTTAATGAAGTCATCTGGGACCCCACAATAGCATCCCAGGAGCATTTAGTAACTGCTTTTCAGTTTCCACTTGCTCCTTTTTTGATACCTTGCCTTTAGAACGGGATGTGACATGTCTCCTTTTCATGAACTGTTCAGTCATGAGAGCCAACTACCACCCACACCGTAAGGCTGAACACAGCCTCTACTAGGTGAACCGCTGGCCAGAAAAGCTCCTACCGAAACAAAGCCTACCTGAGATTAATTTACTGCTAGAGGCAGGAGGACCTGACCCTATAAATCAGAACCAGCTTATAGAAAGAAGGTAGTAGCTCAACAGGTCTGGTCTTCAATTCACAGAATAAAATGCAACCACTTAAAATAGATTAGATTATCAATAAAAGTCTGATTATGGGAGACAGTCTAAGGTTAAGTCAAAGATCAGTTAAACTGCCACTTAAATGTCTTAACTTTAGTTTTGCATAACTAATTCTTTTTTTTTAAAATTTTTTAAAAAAATTTATTTGTCAGAGAGAGAGGGAGAGAGAACGAGCGAGCACAGGCAGAGTGGCAGGCAGAGGCAGAGGGAGAAGCAGGCTCCCTGCTGAGCAAGGAGCCCGATGTGGGACTCGATCCCAGGATGCTGGGATCATGACCTGGGCCGAAGGCAGCCGCTTAACCAACTGAGCCACCCAGGCATCCCTGCATAGCTAATTCTTTAATCTGTCTGTAGTCTACAAGCATCTACCTTTATATTTGGAGTGTAGAGATTTCGTAAAGACGCCAATGCCATGGAAAGACCTTCTGTGCTGTAGGAGATCCAGAGACCTTGGAGGATGGAAGAGGACACACCAACTTTTTTACTCAAACCCTGAAAAACAAATAGAGACAGTTAAATTAGTAGCCCAGCTGAAGAGTACTATGAGTAAGTAGTGGCTTCTAGTTTTGTTGTACTAAGAAATGAGAATAGAGTCTTGCCCTAACTACGTCCATGCCCAGCAAAGCCAATCCACTGATGGGGACAAAGACTAGTCCTGTAGGAACAAGCTGATTTAAATTGTTTCTATATTAGCAGTCTCTGGCAACAAATCTACTTAATAGCCTTCTTTTTCTGTTATGTCTAATTCCTTCCCCATACCTTTTCTATTAGCCTTCTTGAATCAGTCTCTCAAATTCAAGTTACTAAAATACACACTGTGGCAAAGATAATGCAATGTGGTCACCGATCTCCATCTCATTTTTTCCCTGGGCATTTGGGAAAATGATGTTTCCCAGACTCCTTTACAGTTTGATGGCTCATGTGACTGACTTCTAGCTAGTTAAGTATGGGCAGAAACAGTATCTCGTGTCCAGGCTTGGCCCCTAACTCCCCCACTTTCTACTGCTCCTCTGGACTGCAGGCTGGAAGATCCAGTGGAGGGTTCCAAGGCCCTAGACTATTTCAGAATTACTCTATGGAGGAAGCCTGCCTGTTGATCTGCCCTGGACTGTAACAGGAGAGAGAAATGAACCTTTGTCAAGTCCCTGAGATCTTACAGGTTTGTTACAGCAGTTAGCACTCCTCACCCTGCCTAATGCACCCTAGAGTGATCATATCTGTTTATCTTGGAAAACAACAACATAGGTTGGATCATAATGAGCAACAAATTTTCTCTAGTATGACCAGCATACATCCCACTGCATGTACTAATGTTTGCTCCTTTCACTGTGGCTTCTCCAGAAGGAAGTCAGAATACTTTTCAAAATTTCTGGATAGTCAGATATTCTCTGGCAGTCATTTTACTATTCTGCCTACACCTGGGTGAAGTGAGTTAAAGTGGGAAATCCTGAGGGAAGGAAGATACTAACAATGAAGTTTGGCGCCTAATAGGTGAATCTGGGGAGATATCTCTTTTTTTTTTTTAAGATTTTATTTATTTATTTGAGAGAGAGGCAGTGAGAGAGCATGAGCGAGGAGAAGGTCAGAGGGAGAGGGAGAAGCAGACTCCCCGTGGAGCTGGGAGCCTGATGCGGGACTCGATCCCAGGTCTCTGGGATCATGACCTGAGCCGAAGGCAGTCGTCCAACCAACTGAGCCACCCAGGCGTCCCTGGGGAGGTATCTCTTAAAACACTTAAGCTACTCCTGCCTGCTTTGTTCTTGAAAAGCAGGTTGTCTTGCCTTGAATACCTACTTATGTCCAAAACAGCAATTCATGGCCAACTTTGTTTTATTTATACTCCTGGCCCCACCCCCCCTTTCCCCATGACTGAATTATTTGGAAGCAAATCCCAGACCTCTTATCGGTCAATATCCAAATATTTCAGTAAATGCCTCTAAAAGCCCAACATCATTATGATACCTAAAATTAACAAGGATTCCATAATATGAGATATCCAGTGTCCAAATTTCCTTGACTGTTTCAGAAAAAAAATAATTTTTTTCTAAATTGTGATCCAGAAAAGATCCATATACTACAACCAATTTTAAAACACTTTAAAAATGTAGAAAAAAAGAGATTTTTTAAATTAATTTTTTATAAAGATTTTTTAAAATTTATTTGATAGAGAGATACAGAGAGAACACAAGTACACAGAGCAGCAGGCAGAGGGAGAGGGAGAAGCAGGCTTCCCCCTGAGCAGGGAACCTGATGTGGGGCTCTATCACAGAACCCTAGGATCATGACCTGAGCTGAAGGCAGCTGCTTAACTGACTGAGCCACCCAGGTGCTCATCTATTAATTTTTAAACAAAATATTGTGCACATATTCCATACATGTACACATTTTTGCCTCATTCTATTTCAAGAGAGACATAGTAGTCTTATATGGATGTATCATAATTTACTTACAGGTAAGTTAGGGTCTAGAGCTTATCTCCACTGTAGATCCTGGAAAACCAGGAAACCTATCTCTGACTCCCTCTTTGGGCCTCAGTCTCCTAATTGAGACTATGTGTGAGCCTCACTAAGATCTTTTGAGGAACTGTAAACTATATTAACCAATTATACAGAAAAATCATTAGAAATTAATATCTATGTCCAATAGAGGAAGCTTTTAGTAATGGAAGACAAGCTCTATAAATGGTGGTTGAAGTGGAAAAAAGGAAGGGAATCCAACATTTATTCAGTATCTATGTGTCAGGTTTATGGTAGGGCCTTTTCATACATTAGCTCCTTTAATCTCCATGACAGTCCTATGAAGTTGAATTTATTACTATTTTTATTAGGAGGAAACAACCCAGGGAGGACTAAGTAATTTGCCCAAAGTCCTACAGCCATTAAAAAGTGGAGCTGGAGTTAGAAGCCAAGTCCTTTTAACTCTAAAGTTCATGTTCCCTCCATTAGACCAAGTTAAACCTGGGCCAGGACTTCAATTCTGAATTCTTAGCTGGAAAAGTAGCAACTAAAATAAAGTAGCTGATTGCTGGCTTCTCCATTTAATTCTGACCCATTCTCCACCCTTGAGCGTCTTCTTTAAAACTGTCCTTTTTTATCCTAGATAATCTGATCTATTCCTATGGCTTTACTCTTATGATTTCAGCTAAGCATTATTTCTTTTCTAACTATGATACTTAAAGCAAAACTCTGACGATGATCTATAATAGTCAACTTTCTCTTAACACTGACTTACATAAAATTCCTTTGATATGTTCATTTAATCCATTAGAATATTATGAAGATTATCCTACAGAGAAATAATGCTGAACCAGTGTTTATTAAAGTCACACAGCAATTCTACTTTTACTCAAGGTCTCCAGCATCAGAAGGAGCTCAGAAAATGTTGTATTTAGCTTCTTGGAAAGATACAGCAACTCACTCCTTTGCTCAGAGCCTATAAATTTGGGTTTAGTTTTCCTGAATGTAAATTGCTTCTCTTTACTGTATGATACTGAGGACAGTTTTGGTCATTTAAAGATACCAAAGGAATTTTAAATGAGAAAGCCTAAGATGGTTAGAGAAAAGCTGAATGTTCCCAGAATACCAAGTCATAATTTTTCCTCAAGGGGACTTGGGTATACTTCTACTTCTGGTAATGGTGGATCTAAACTTGATCCTGCTAAGGATAGCTAGGAAAAATGGTACAAGATTTAAAAATCACCGTCATCAAAGACATGGGAGGAATAACAGGTTGGAGAAGAATTACTAGCCCAAGTAAGGATAGGATGGAGCCCAGGAGAGCAGCTTAGAGCTACTTTTCTCCGCAATGTGTTTGCCAATTCTGCAGAATTAGCTAGGAGTACTTTTAATAGCTTTGGGATTTTTAGGGCAGTGAAACTCTTTTGTAAGATACTGTAATGGTGGATACATATTAGGCATTTGGCAAAATCCACAGACACATATGACACAGTTAAGACCCAATATAAACTGTGGACTTCAGTTAATAATGATGTATTGATATAGGTTCATCAATTTTAACAGTGTACTGCGCCAGTGCAAGAAGTTAATAACAGGGGAGACTGGGACAGTGAGTATATGGAAATTCTCTGTATTTTCTGTAAACCTAAAACTGCTTTAAGAAAGAAAGTCTATTAAGATCAAACAGACAGGGACGCCTGGGTGGCTCAGTTGGTTAAGCAGCTGCCTTCAGCTCAGGTCATGATCCTAGCGTCCTGGGATTGAGTCCCGCATCGGGCTCCTTGCTCGGCAGGGAGCCTGCTTCTCCCTCTGCCTCCCTCTGCCAGTGCTCACTCTCTCTCTCTCTCTCTGACAAACAAATAAATTTAAAAAAAAAAAAAAAGATCAAACAGACAGACAAAACCTGGGTTCTACTCCAGAGCATTGATTGATAATCTCTGGGAGTAAGGCTCAGAGGGGTGTGTGTGTGTGTGTGCATGCACACACACGCGTGTGCTTAAAGTTCTCTGGGAGAGGGGCGCCTGGGTGGCTCAGTTGATTAAGCAACTGCTTTCAGTTCAGGTCATGATCCCAGAGTCCTGAGATCAAGCCCCACATCGGGCTCCTTGCTCAGTGGGGAGCCTGCTTCTCCCTCTCCCACTCCCTGCTACTCTGCCTGCTGTGCTCTCTCTCTGTCAAATAAATAAATAAAATTTATTAAAGTTCTTTAGGAGAATCTAATGTATAGCCAAACTGAAAGCCACTGGCCATTGATCTCGACCCATAGATAAATCTCGAATATACAAAATTGGGTGAAAAAAGAGAATTTCACGAAGAGTATGATTCTGTTTATGTCAAATTTAAAAGTTAGCAAAGTAAGTCTATATACTGTTTATGAATACATTTCTATGTTGGAAAAATGCAAAATATGGATAAAAAGAACACATGTGAACTTTAGGGTAGAAATCATCTCTGAAAAGGGGAGAGAAATCGAGTTACAGAGGGCTTCTACTCTAAGTATTATATTTTCATTTCTTCAAAATAAAGAAAAAGATTCGGAGCAAATATGGAAAAATTTTAATGTCTTAAATCCAATAGAGAGTATTTGATTATTCGGTTATCTGTGATTTCTGGTATGTTTGAAATATAATAAAATTTTTAAAAAGGGGGAGAGAGGGATAATTCCTCCTCTGAGACAAGAGAAAGTTAAGGTAAGAACTGATGATACTGTAGATTGATTTTTTTGGTGAGAGGAGGGAAGTCGTTAAGGGAAGTCACACTCAATGGCTTTGATTTCTTCAGTGACTCATAAGTCAGGCTGTTTGTACAGTTAGTTGACTTGGTTAAGAGCCAGACGAAAAAGAAATGGGAAAAGGAACTGAGTAAGAATAGACCTTGGCAAATGAATTCCAATGAAACGGTCCAGTAAATGGACTACAAAGCAGCACTGAGGGTCCCAATGAGGTTGAAGTAAATACATAGGAAAGAAGCCTGAAATTCAGAGCTACACTCTAGGATTTGGAGGATGAGCTTTGCTTGTGCCATGGACTTGCTCTGCTGATTTCTTCTGCTTGGTGGGGTTGACTCTTTGCTTCTATGTGGTATAAGAGGAAAGAGCTTCAGTTTAGTTAAATTCATCTCAACAGACGTGATAGGCAGGATCCCATTATCAGGCAGGATGTAGCCAAAAATAACCTGTAATTAAATTGTGAGCTGATGGATTCTTAAAGAGAACTTTAAGTTCAAATAACTAGAAAAAGTGCTTCTTTAGTATCTAACTACTGCTCAGGCAACAAGGGATCTCTGTCAGAGATGGATGGTAATGGGGTCCCTTCCTTAAATATTTGTTAGAGTCTAAATTTACAACACTGTTTATCAGCTAGGAGAAAGCTTGCTCAGTAGTTTAGACTACAAACAGGGAAAGCATAAAGAGATGACAGCAATCTCATTTTAAGAATCTGAGCTCTGGGTCAGGTATCATAAGATCATGGCAAAAAATAACCTAGGGGGCTTATCCGGTGAGGTTCTTTTTTTGTTCTTTTTTTTTTTTTTAAAGATTTTGTTTATTCATTTAACAGACAGAGATCACAGGTAGGCAGAGAGGCAGGCAGAGAGAGAGGAAGAAACAGGCTCCCTGCTGAGCAGAGAGCCCAATGCAGGGCTTGATCCCAGGACCCTGAGATCATGACCTGAGCCGAAGGCAGAGGCTTTAACCCACTGAGCCACCCAGGCGCCCCTAGGTGAGGTTCTTTAAGGCAAATTATTTACAAATATGTCATTAGTGACTACAGTGATATAACCTATAGTTATTCAAGCATCTCAAAGAAATCATTACCATTCTTATCTGACTATCCGTGTGGCCATGCTTGGTTATAATGAAAAGATCCTGGTAAAAAAAAGGGGTTGGCAAACTAGCCTGGAGCTAAATCCAGCCTTTCATGAACTTTTATACATCATGTTTTACTGGAATATGACCATATCCATTTATTTCTGTATCACCTTTAGCTGTTTTTGAATTACAGTGGCAGAGTTAAATGGTTTCAACACAGTGTATACGGACTACAAAGCCATATTTGCTGATCACTGCTGTAGGGGATGCTAGGTAACCTCTGATGAGGTTATATCACCACCTGGAATTTATGCTCATTTTAAATTCTTACTATCAGGCAAGAGATTATTTCTAGTAAGTTTGATCATAAAACCTTAGATATATGTCTAGTATTTTGCATCTTATAATGTACCTCTTTTGTATATCTTCTATGATCCTGATAACAATTTTGAGAGTTAGATACTGTTACCATTTACAGATGAGAAAAGATTGCTTAAGTGGTAGAGTCTGTACTGAAACCCATGCCTTTTGACTGATGTCCAAGGATCTTTCTTCTTCTTACCAGATGCCTGCGTATAGCACCTTTCCCCCTTGGCCAACAGTTCTTTTCTGGTAAGAAATGTTATAGAACTGACCAATCAAGGGAACAGTTCAGAGGGCAGCATTTAGGCAGTGAATTGCAAGAGTACTCTGAAACCCTTCTGGTGGCCAAACTCAAGCCAACGAAACACCTTGCATTACAAGGTAGATTGAAATATCTCTGGCCACGATTCACAAACAGCCTGCTTTCTTTTCACAGATTAAAAAAAATCGAAACGGCAATTAGAGGATCATGACAGAACTGTTAAGTGCTCAACACTGGTGGTCATTAGGGAAGTGCAAATTAACACTACAGTCAGCTACCACATCACACTAAAATGGCTCCCGTAAGACAGACAAACTAACAAGTGTTGGCCAGGGCTTGAAAAAAACTGGAACCCTCATACATTGCTGGTGGGAATGTAAAATGATGCAGCTCCTTTGGAAAACAGATATGCAATTCCCCAAAATATTAAACACAGAGTTACTATATGACCTAGTAATTCCATCCTGGTATATATCCAAGAGAAGTGAAGACACGTTCACATAAAAACCTGAACACTAACACTGTAAACATACTAAATGCCACTGAGTTGTTCACTTTAAAATAAATAATTTTATTTAAAAAAATCAAAAAAGGGAAAAATCTGTAAGCTAATATTCATAGCAACGTTAGTCACAATAGCTAAAAAAGCAGAAACAACCCAAATGTCCAACTGGTGAATGGATAAACAAACTATGGTGCATCTACAAAACAGAATATTATTTGGCAATAAAAAGGAATAAAGTGGGGTGCCTGGGTGGCTCAGTTGGCTAAGTATCCAACTCTTGATTTCAGCTCAGGTCACAATCTCAGGGTCATGAGACTAAGCCCTGCACTGGGCTCTGTGCTCAGCGTGGAGTCTGCTTGTCCCTCTCCCTCTGCTCCTCCTCTCTGAGCAGGTGTGTGCTCTCTCTCTACCTCTAAAATAAATAAGTCTTAAAAATCTTAGGGAAAGAAAAAGGAATCAAGTGCTGATACATGCTGTAACACAGATGAACCTTGAAAACATGCTAAGTGAAAGAAGCCAGACACAGAAGATCACATACTGTATGATCTGTTTATATACAATGTGTAGAAAAGTCAAATCTACAGAGACATAAAGCAGACTGGTGGTTGCCACGAAGTATGGGGAGTACCTTCAAGTGGGCATGAGGTTTTTTAGGGTGATAGAAACGTACAAACAGTGGTGATAGTTACACAACTCTGTAGATACACTAAAAGTCACTGATCTGTACATTCAAAATGGGTTACTTTTATGGTATATAAATTATACCTCAATAAAGCTGTTAAAAGCAAAAAGAATGAAAAGGGCTTCTTAGCCAGCCAAATATCCAGAATCAGGCCTACAACTGTGTACTTTAAAGGTAGTTAATGATACTTTACACAATTTTTCATGAACAAAGATAAAACAGAGGGAATTTAAAATTAATTGGAAAGAAATATAAATTGGATTATATGTCACTGCTAATTGGGAGTTCTAAATGGTACTGGTTATAACCAGTCTGTCTTTGCCTTTTCATGACCCTCAGCTGATGGGGACTGAAAATTCTAGCAGTCTGGGAGAAGCTAACATGAATTGACAGGGAACACTGGGCATTTAAAGGACCCTGGAAAGTGTAGCATCAGGAAAGTCATAGTCCAAGTCTACATTCTTCAGCCCACAATCAAGTCATCACCATATGCTGCACACCCGAGTATTTACGGCCAGAATCACACACGGAGCCAGTCTTATCTCAGACAACCGTGCTGTCTGCAGCAACTTAAGATAAAACTGTGTCAACCATAGGAGCGTGTGGTTTGAATGTAGGTTTTCACGTACTGGATATAATCACCCTGGGTCAAAGAAACTTCGTATCCATTTATCCGTTAATGTGGTATTTGTTTATTTTATGGTATAGAAAAGACAGGAATCAACTTCTTTGTACCTGATTCTAGGCAGACGGTGAGGCTAAAAGCTTAAGTGTTTAAAGTGGTAATGCTTAATACTTATGTTACTTTCCTAGCTGACTGATGGACAATGATCTCAGAGTTTGTAGAAGTAGCAGACACTTTTTGGTCCACTTGAAGTTGGAATGAGACACCTGGCCTGTTATTTTAGTCTCACTCTGCTCCCGCTAAGTAAGGTCACTGGGTAGAGTCATTTTTGGCACAGTGATTTGTTAGATAAGGCAATTATGATTCAAATAAAGGACTTGTCACTGTGGGTTCCACTTCTGTATGTCTGCTGAACAGGCCTCTCCGGCTGTGCGCTTATATACTGGGAAGAATTTGCTAGGCTCTCAGAGTTGCCCTTAATGCCATCTTTCTCTCTGAAGAGAACTGTTTTATCTTTAGCAGTATCCCTGGGAGGGGGAAGTCTGACACAGAGAACTATTTAAGATACTTGTATTTCTCCATCCTGAGGCAGGAAAAGCACTCTGATGCGATTGCAGGGACTGGAGGGAGCAGATGCAATAGCAAACTGTGGGCTAGAAAGACCACGAGAACAAATTTCTTTCTGGACTTTTGTGCTTTATCCAACAACTCTTACTTAGACTTTAAATTCCTTGAAATTAGGGACATTATCTTTTTTGTTTCTGTATTCCTAGGACAATGCCTACACTAAGTGCTGAATAAACAACTGAACGCCCATACAGGCGCAGACAGATGAATTATGTGCCGTCTCCTCTGGCATTGTGTGTCCGCTCCAGCCTTGCAAGTACTGAGAGAAGGACACTGATGCTACAGAGTTCTTAGAAGTTTTGAAACTACTGGGAGAAAAACCGGGATTATAATTTGAATGGAGAACGGGGGAAGTAACTCAAAGAGAGGTTAATGTTGGTTCCAGATAAATAGTTGGAAAATCATAGTACCAGGAATATTAAAATCTTCGTAACACAATTATAAGAAAATTGAAAGAGTAACTGCTCTCAATGATTCTTTTTAGACATTGTGAACATCTGCAGCTAATTGCTAGAGCATGACTATCTTCAGAAGATGGTAGGTCATATATGGAGTATACATATGTATGTGTATATGCTTCTTACCTAAATGATTATACATGCACATTTCCTGAAAAGCCTAGCAATCTGCTAAACTAGGAGATGACAAATGTGGTTCTCTTTCCAAAGACCTAGAGAGGAACTGGCCACAAAGTTTAGGAGGTGGATCAACTCTACAACAGGGACTACATTGAAATGAGTAGCTTCATCCACAGTGTTAAAGAAAGCCTGTTGGAGATGAAAAGAAAAAAGTCTTCAACTTCTCTAATTACCTTAAAAATGTGTGCTTTGAGGATGTGATGTCCCAGTTCAATAGTCTGCTGTCGGTTTAGTTTTCCTTCTTGGCGGGAAAACCAGAAAGCAAGTAATGTGTGACCACTCCTGCAAAGAAAAAGAGACTCATTTAGAATTTTAATGGCCCCATTCTGCATTGGGTGGGGGACTGTTCAGGTCCATCCATACGTCCAGCGAAACTCTGTCTCATTCAACCAGTTTCTAAGAGAAGGGCACCTGCTGCTAGGCAAATAATGGGTACTGAAAGGTCTCTAACTTTTACCAGTCCTTTACCCAGATCACATGTGTGAATATCACAAAATGTCATTTCTAGTTGGCTTACACCATCCCACACACAGATGGCATTAAAAGATTCATTTTTATTTTCTGTCTCTGTGAACTTTCCACTTATTTTACCCATACTTCAAATGTTAGTGCTCCTCAGGATCTCCATTTTGGTCCTCATCTGTCCTCTCTCCAGTAGCTCATCCATCCTGAGAGCCTTCACCACCATTTGTGTCTTCTTCTTGATCTAGACTTCCGAGACTTCCACCAATATACATCCAACAGTTTGTTGGATTTCTCCGCCTGGAGGTCTCACAGTACCTGAAGCTCAACATGTCCCCACATGGATTAACCACCTCTTCCCCAAGGGAAGTTTTCTTTGATCCCCTCTACCTTCCCTGCAGCCGAGAAACAGGGAGTATTTTCTTTTTGGTACAAGCATTACAGATTGTGTATCTCTCTTGTATGGTATACAGCACGCTATTTCATGCCTCTCCTCTGCGCGACTGCAGGTTTCCAGATGGCATCCACTCCATCTCCTTGATAATGGACCCTTAATCTCTTAAGAGAAAACTCTCTTTTCTGCCTCCCCATGTTGTCTTATCAGCCCATGATACTCAGAACTGCCATGGCTCTCATAATCATGCGGCCACCTGGTCTGAAGACAAAGCTAACAGAGGGCTAAGCTAAGAGGACTGCAGAAAAATAGAGCTTAGGGCCTGACTATATGGCATCAGAAGCTTCCCGAAGTTTGGACTTGTTATATGAAATAACCCATTTATACTTTATACATTACTGTATACTTTACACATTTATAAAATACATTTATACTCCATTTGAGTTAGGAGTATTCTAGTTCTTCTAGCTCGAAGCATCTTAATGGTATGTATTCTTCCTTTAAAGAAGATTTTATCTATTTGAAGGGGGAGGGGGAGGTGCAGAGGGAGAGGGAGAGAGAAAACCAAACAGACTTCATGCTCAGTGTGGAGCCTGACGCAGGGCTCAATCTCATGACCTTGAGATCAGACCTGAGCCAAAACCAAGAGTCTGATGCCCAACCAACTATGCACCCAGGTGCCCCTGATATATTCCTTTAAGTGTGAATGTATGTATGTATGTATGTATGCATACAAGATGTGTGTGTATTTCTATTTACATTAGGACAGAAATTCTCAGTTATTTATATTTCCTGGAGTGCCTAACACAGTATACTGCATATAAACATTCTCAGTAACATTTTTTGGAAGCAAGAGAAAATCAGGTATTAAAGAAAGGATGCTGGATCACCTTTGGGATGTGCTCTCTTGCCACATTTGCTCTAGGTTGTAGGAACTGCAGACACTTAGAACTGTCTCTCTACTGCCTGCCAGATTAGTGGTCAGTAGAGTTCTTTATGACACTGGTAACAAAACTCTTCTATTCCTTTCACTTGGAGTGCCATAGAAGAGGGAAATGAAACCACTGTCTCAGTTTCAAGTCTAATGAATTAATCAAAAAGAAGGTAAAAAACAGCAAGTAAATTTGTTGATGGTATTTCCCCGAAAAGACGCCCAACTATCTATTGGATGATTTTCTCTCATATCGAACACTGGCTACTCTGCCAGGTTTAACCAATTTGGAGATAATCTCACATTTGTCTGAAAAAACAAATACATTTTTAATTCATTCTTTAATTTTTTTTTTCAAGCTTCAGTAAAGAATCTGAAAACTAGGGGATGGGACAACTTACCCAGGAATCATTATAAAGAAATTTCTCTCCAAAAAGACTTTTAAAAAGAAATTCTACCAAGGTTCTAACCTTGAGCTTCAAGAATTTCTGATTTCTAGTGGATAATGTGCCAACTTACTTCACTGGATAAGATTAACCATAATGGGAAGGAAGTTATTTAATTGAAAGACTATCTCAGAGAAGTGTAGCCTGCATGGAATCATCAGTATCAACTGAGGGTATGAGCCCAGATTGTTCCACATTTACAAAATCTAGAAACTGCTATTGAACTTTCTTTTTTTTTTTTTAAAATGATTTCTTTTTTTTTTTTTTTTTACATTTTATTTATTTATTTGACAGAGATCACAAGTAGGCAGAGAAGCAAGGTAGAGAGAGAGAGGAGGAAGCAGGCTCCCCGCGGAGCAGAGAGCCCGATGCGGGGCTCGATCCCAGGACCCTGGGATCATAACCCGAGCTGAAGGCAGAGGCTTTAATCCACTGAGCCACCCAGGCGCCCCCCCCCCTTTTCTTTTAAGATTTTATTTATTTATTTATTTATTTGATGGAGAGCGAGATCACAAGTAGGCAGAGAGGCAGACTGAGAGAGAGGGGGAAGCAGTTCCCTGCCGAGCAAAGAGCCCAACATGGGGCTCGATCCCAGGACCCTGAGACCATGACCTGAGCTGAAGGCAGAGGCTTGACCCACTGAGCCACCCAGGCGCCCCTGAACTTTCATTTATCCTTTGAAAGCCCAATTTGGTTGGTAGGTTATTTCAACAGAGCATATTAGAAGGTGACATGCAACATTTAGGAAGGGCCCTATCTCAAGTTCTCAAAGTCCTATCCAGTTATTAACACTGAAATTACTGTAGCCTCCCTGCTGTAAGAATTACTGCTTTAAGTGACTCATCCCATTTACTCAGCTACATAGTACCAGAACCCCTGAATACAGGCCTCTGACCCATTACCTACCCACGCTTCAGGCCATTCCCAACAGGGTTAAGATAAAAAACTCGGGTCTGATAAGCAAATGAATTAGACACAGAACTGACACTCTAGTGCTTTTGTTTTACTACCATAAGTAAGAAATCCCGGTACGATGTGTGCAGTTCTTTAGTATGCACTTCAGCTAGCTAGAGAGGACAGTGCTTGCTTTTGCTGTCGTTGATCTCGCACTAAGGAGAACAGCAATCAATATGAATCAAGGAAAAGATGAAGGTGACAACTATAGTTCATTTCCTTTTAGACACAAGCATATCACATTATTCATGAAAGAATGGTTCTGATCAGTTCACTGGAGTCAGAGTTTATGGTGTTCAGGACCCAAAGGAAAACAGCAATTTATATTATATGCTGGCATTTTCATCTGTCCCTTACTGTTCTGATGAGATATGGAGCCACTGGCTAACCTACCATCTGAATGTGTTACACTACACTTGTCTGTGTTTATTTCTATTTTCTAATTATTTGTTCACTTCCAACCTCACTTCTTTTGACGCTTACCCTCGCCATTCTCTGAGATTACCAGCAGCCTCTTAATTGGTTGTCTTTGAACCTTTGAGCTTTTTCTTTTTCTTTTCTCCCTCCAGCACTAGGTCCTATTGACTACCTCCCCTGAACTCTCTTTTCTCGGTATCTGTGACACTGCCCTGATGCTTTTTCTCCCAATCCCTTCAGTGATGTAACTTCTCTGCTTTATTTCCCATTTCCTCTTACTTCATAGGTCTCCTGGCTTCAGCTCTCACTGTAGCGACATCTCTAGCACAGACACATTGTTTTGCTTCTCTAATTGCCTGCTGGATCTCTCGTCCTTCAAATGACCTGTCATATGACACTATCTGAAGTTGAAGCTTTCCCTCAAAACCAAATGCATTTATAGGGCGCCTGGGTGGCTCAGTTGTTAAGCGTCTGCCTTCGGCTCAGGTCATGATCCCAGGGTCCTGGGATGGATCCCCCACATCGGGCTCCCTGCTCGGTGGGAAGCCTGCTTCTCCCTCTCCCTCTGTTGCTCCCCTGTGTGTGTGTTCCCTCTCTCACTGTCTCTGTCAAATAAAAAACAAAAAAACAAAAACCAAATCCGTTTAGGATTTCTTTATTTTTTAATATATTGCCAGTCACTCAGGCATAAAATCTAGCACTTGTTTTTCTCCTTCCTTAATATACTTTCTCTCTTGGATAACTGCAAGAGCCTCGTTCTCTCCACTGCCTGTTCCCTGGCCCATGCCAATAATCTACAGGGTAGAAACCTGATAAAAAGTCTGCTCAAAATTCTTCAATGGCTTTATGCTTCCTCCCATATATAATCTAAGCTCTGTAGCATGGTATTCAAAGGCTCTCCGTAATTTGTCCCTTGTCTATTTGTCTCTCTTTACCCTTTTACCTGGTGCTTGTATTTTCAGATGGAGTAAATTATTCTAGGTTTCAAACACACTTTCCCTCTGCCTGTAATTCTCTTCCCCATTTAGTTCACAAGACAAACTCTTCCTCATTCTTGAAGTCTCATTTCACACCATCTCTTCCATGAAGTTCTCCCCGGTCCTATCAGACAGACTCAAGGGCTCTTTCCCTCGGATTCTTGTAGTAGGTACACACCCCCATCACACCTACCACAGCACACTACCTGCCTGCATGTCAGCCTTCCCACAAGACTGCATGGAGGCTGGAAGTCATGTTTTTTCACATATGTACTCCCAGGCAACAGGAACACATATTTGTAGAATGACTGAATTAATAATACTGTAAAGTTGCACACGACCTTATTATTTTAAAAATATTATAACACTTTTTTAGATTCTCACAAACACCTATACTATAGGCATTGGACTAAATATTACTCCTAATATTATCATGGAAGACAGAGACTTGGCAAGATTGAAGGACAGCCCCCAACTCACATGGCTGGGATCAAAGAGAGATGGGATGAGAACCCAGGGTTTTTTGAAACCTAGTTCTGTTAACACACTGACAAGATTAGCGACTTGGTTTTCATTTCTGCGAAAAATGGGCATTTTTGTGTGAGAAGTCAACCAATATTAAGAGCAATGTATTCATTTGTATGGTATAAGCCCTAAACTCTTAACATAATTAAAATCAGCAATTAATTTTGGCATTTTTTTGACTGGCATTTTGGGAGAGACCAGTTAAAAAACAAAGGGAGCCCTAAAAAACAACAACAACAACAACAACAACAACAACAAAACAACAAAGGGAGCCCTCATCAGTGTGACATGATTTTAGGCATAACAGAACACAACTATGTCTTCCTTCTATAATTAAAGATGATGGTAATCAAAGTCAACTTTGGTGTGGGTTCATATGTGATAAAAAGACCAAATGGGGGTGGGGGGCAGCGGCGAAGGGAGAATTATTTCCACATAGCTTATATATAATGAGATCACCTTGTGATTCAAAGCTACATAGCAAATTTCCCTGTCTGCATTCACAGTGCTGCCTCTTCATCTCTGAAGCAAAATCAAAATAGACTTATGTTCAAATCCTGGTTCTGTCACTTGGAAGCTCTGTAACCTTGGAAAAGCTATTTAACCTCTCTGCAAGACAGGAATAGTGATAACCACCTCTCGGGATTGTGGTGAGAATTAAGTGAGCTATACTAAGTGAGATGTATATTCTCTGTAAGAACTAGGATAGTGCTATACTTAAGGAATGAATATTAACCACGTGACTTTATACATATTGGCAGATAACTGTGTGCACAAACAGAACTTTAACCTTTAAATGTGATACCTCATCCTTAAGCCCAATCTTTATCCCTTCACACCTTGACCCAACTACCTTCAGGACCAAAAGAGAAATCCACGTATCAGGGAAGTTACTGGGTATGGGTGCCATTGCCTGTTAGTCAATCCAGGAAAACTTGGTAGTGTAATTTCAGGTAGAGAGGGGAGACAAAGACAGAGCTAACTGGTCCCTAAGAAATTAGCTAACTTTTAAGCTAACAGGAGGAATATAAATTTCTCAAGGAGACCAGAGGTTTTTCAAGAGGATATTGGACTTTATATTCAAGATGGATTTGCTTTTGAGGTATTTTAGGGGAGAACCAATCACAGGTCAGAGTTGCAGATTCCTCCCCTGGCCCTGTCCCCTCTCCCTTCTCCTAGATGAGTAAGTTCTGACAAAAGGTAGAGGAGGTAGTGTCCAGAAGAGCAGAGGGTCAATCCTATCTCCATTCCTTTTTGCAGGCATCAACAGCCCCTTGAGATGGATTATTGGAGACAAGTGATGCTCACTCTTGGACACTGACAGATTACAAGGCAGTGAAGAACTGCTCTTAAGATATTATCAAGATATTATCATTGATAAGATGTTATCAAGAAATAACATGGTTATCTCTTACACGATAACCCTTTTCCCTATACCTCAAGACTTCAGACCTAGGGAGACTTTTAGAGAAAAGAACCCTTTATAAAGCAAGAATCACCTCCTTTCCCTCCACCTGTTTAACAGTTTGGAAACTGAAGAATAGTTGTTTTATGCAAAATATATAATGGCATAAAATATATATTGTTTTTCTAACAGATTTTCGCTCAGCACTCCAAGGAGACAGCTAGACTTAAAGTTTCTATTTGTAGTAGGGAAACATGCTAACAAATGTTTAACTTAAATATTTCCGACGTGGATGTTTTCTCCATTGTTCTAGTCACAGTCACTGATGTGTAGTCACAAAGATTTCATTAGCTGTTATGTTGAAAGTCGATATACAACACGTTAGTGTTTCAGAGAAACACCACTTAGGTGTTTTGATATTCTGAGCAGGGCTCAGACATGATAAAGTGGTATAGTTATAGCCCGCTGCTAAGGTGTTGCTTACAAGCTAGCTGAACTATTTTATAATTTGGGCAGAAGTAATGTGCAAGGCTGCTGTGGAATGACTTTCTAGCATAGAGGTAGATGTGGGGAATTATTTAGGGAGACCTAGTGAGATCAGAATTACCTGGCAGAGAGGGATGGCTGTCTACAAAAGATGTGCGCTCCCTTCCATAGCCAACACCTGTTGCTAGGAGGTGGAGACTTCGCCAGGAACCCAGCATTCACTTATTCAAGTGGGGTTGGGGATGGAGTTCTGGCTAATGGGATATAGGCAGAAATTATATTCATCACTTCAGACCTGGCCCAGAAAAGTTTTCTCCTTTGACTTCCGTGACCTTACTTTCTCTTGTAAGTAGGTCTTACAAGAACTCCCTGTTGCTTTCTCTTGTGTCTTCTAATATTCCCCTTGTAAATTATTAGTTAGTCCATCATTTCCCCTAGTGTTTAAACATAACTATTCTGTTCACACACTTCTAAACTTCTGCTCTATACTCTTAACTTGGGTTACCTTGTTTAGTCCTACAACTTCTGCTGTCAGGTACTTGCTGATGACTTCCAAATCCGTAACCCTGTGCTTTGACTCTTCTCTTTCCCTATTTTCCAAAGTCACATTCTAAATATACTTGTGCACCTTCCTTGGAGGTAATTCATTAACAACATGTCCAAAACAGGACTCACCTTCTCCCACTAATCCTATTATTCATCCTCCCGCCAGCCAGTTGATCACGTCGATCGATCGTTGATCACGCAAGGAGCCCTCCTCCCTCAGAATGTTCTATATTGGTCAGTAGTTTCACTTCCCGCCACCATTCAAGATAAGTTTCACAGTAATTTTTAAGCCCTCCACCCTCAACGGCTGTACACACACAAAAAAGACCCTGTGCTTTTGAGTCTCTCCAAAATGTCTCTCTCATGTATACCTTGCTCTCCATTCTCACATTGTAGGTCTTGGCATTTCTTACCTACACTATTCTATAAACCTCATAACTAGTATTCCTACCTGCACTCTCTCCTCTTCTTCAACCCATCTTCCATACACCACTCATTAGAACTATTTTTTACATCATCAGAGTTATTTAATCATTGTCTCCTTGTCCTTAAAAGGTTATAGAGACTCCCTGTTACTTACAGAATAAATTGCAAAGTCTTAAACATGGCAGTCAAGGCTTTCTTCCTAGTGACACTTCCATTCATTCTTTCTGATCTCATGTCTTATTCTCTAATCACATCTTCTCACAATTTGGCAAGGGCATTTCCTATCTTCACACCTGCTTTTGCTCCTGCCCTGACCTTGTCTTGCCTGCCTATAGCGCTCTCCCACTCCAGAGCTGCTTCATGGAATCAACTCATCCTTCAAGACATTCCAGTGGGAATGTCACCTCTTCTGCAAAGCATTTCCTCTTTGTCTAGGTTCCTAGGGTATTCCGTACTACGGCACTATTGTTGGTTGCTTGGGGTCTGATTCCGCTTTAGAAGGTAATGGCTTTAGTGTCAGGAGGTGTCTTATTTGTCTAAGTTTCTCTAGTGGATAGCACAGTCCTTGGTGTAGAGTAGAAGTTCAATAAATGTTTCATGAATGAATCCATGCTAAGCAGATGGGGTCAAGAAAAAGAAAACACGAGGACTTGCAGGTCTGCTTTCTAACTCACTAACCCACTTTGGCCTTGAATTTGCAGGCATCTCTGTTGCCACTGTTTCACTGTGAAGGAGTATAACTATAACTCAAATATTGACAAGAGACTGACACTCCTGATCCTTTTCATCTCTCATCTTAAAAACGCTGCCTGCAGCCACATTTTGGTGGTTGCTGCCTTACAGTCTGCTTGTTGCTATCAATTCTCAGCAAATGACACCCACACACCTTTGCAAAAATTTCTTCCATCTTTAGCTTATGAGTTGGTGACTACTTTGGAATATTCTCGTCATAGTTTTCTCATGGCACCTGGATACCAGATACATTGCTAGTCAGCTTGTCCTACTGTTTCAGATTCAACATGGAAGTGA
The DNA here is from genome assembly GCA_004024625.1 of Mellivora capensis. Taxonomy (NCBI): domain Eukaryota; kingdom Metazoa; phylum Chordata; class Mammalia; order Carnivora; family Mustelidae; genus Mellivora; species Mellivora capensis. The sequence goes on from PISX010000195.1 coordinate 287,293, forward strand.
AATGAAAGAGCCTTATGAAGTCGGTCCCAAGTGGCAGACTGTAAAAGTAGAGTGTGCCCAAGATCTGCCTTTGTAGAATTGGGTGGAGCAGCTTCCATCTTTTTATTTTTATTTATTTATTTATTTATTTATTTATTTAAGATTTTATTTATTTATTTGGCAGAGATCACAAGTAGGCAGAGAGGCAGGCAGAGAGAGAGAGAGGAGGAAGCAGGCTCCCCGCTGAGCAGAGAGCCCAATGCGGGGCTCGATCCCAGGACCCTGGGATCATGACCTGAGCCGAAGGCAGAGGCTTTAACCCACTGAGCCACCCAGGCGCCCCAGCTTCCATCTTTTTAAATACGGAATCTGGATAGAGATTTCCTGCTCTCTCCCACTATACCCCCAGTTTCCTATAGCTCTTCTGTTCCGTTAAGGCACTGAGGAAAATGGACACTTGTCCTCTGACAATGAAATCTTTGGGCAATTGGCAGGGATCTGTGAAGCAGAAGAGCTATGGCTCCACTGACTTGTCACAATTTAGAACAATAACAGCAGGCACTGAAGACTTATCACGTCGCTCTTCCTCCCCCATGCTGCTCGCTCATTGTTTATACCTCTAGCATAGCACTCTGCCTTGATTTATAGCGAGTTGTAAATGTGTCTGTTAAAACCACTAACCTGTAAGTCCTAATAGATCTATCTAACTTATATTTGTATCCTCGTCAGTGCTTAACACAGTCTTGAAAATATTACTTAGTAACTGTTCATTGGACCCTTGTGGAAATGCGTGTCTTCACTCATTCCTGACACATGGTGACAGAGTGAACAAAAGACACTGTTGAACTGCCAGAAGAGTTTCACAAATATTTTCAGTTGCAAGCTTAGAATTAGTAGCACTTATCATTCCTTTGTTTACTTAATTCATTATTTTAAAAAGTATTTACTGAGTGCTCTGTGCCAGGTACCGTATTAATCACTAGGAAGCCCAAGGTGAGCATGACAGAAAGGGTTCCTGTCCTCATGAGCGCACTCATGTTCTAAAGGGGAAAATGGATCATAGAAACAAGTATTCACATACAACAAATTAATAGTAGATTGTGACAACTGTCAGGAAGGAAGTATATAGGTTGCTATGATGAAGAAAACAAGGAAGGACTTCCTTATATAAGGTGACAAGTGGAAGTCTCTCTGAGGAGATGGCATTTTTAAGCTGAGCTCTGAGGAGGAGTGAGAGATCTTGCCATGTGATGAGCCAGGGAAAGTGAGCTCCAGATGGCGGGAATTGTTAAGTGCGAAGGCCCAGAGGTGGGAGAGAGCTTAGCAAGTTCTGGGAATTAGCAGGCGATCAGTTATGACGGAATATCAGGAAGAATAAGAGGGAGAATGAAGGAGCTCAATTTAAAAAGGTGGGCAGAAGATACCTTTGTTATAGAGGGCTTTGAAGTAGATACTAAAGGATTTTCATGAGGAAGTTACATGAGTGGATTTATGCTTTCAAAAAAAAATGATTGTGGCTGCTGGTGGAAAATGGATAGAGGGGAGGCTCTCCCTAGTTAGGACGTTAAAGCAATTCACATGAGAACTGAGGGTGTGGTCTGCAGAGGTGGAAACAAGTCAGGGAACACTTAGGATAAAATTGGAATGGCCAAACCAACTGGATGTGCTCATGGCTGCGTGAATACATGTCTCAGAGCTATGGGTTCTTACAGTTGAGAGGACAGGCTATTAGTGCTGATTCTACCAAATGTGGAGATCTAGCTGCTTTAGAAAGTCTCTAGAGACAGTTGAGTAAGTTGCTGCAGTCACAAAAAAGAAAATGCGCTGTCATGTCTCCCTAAGCTGGTGAAAACTACTTCTGATTGCTGGGCCATTGATCTTGGTTTGACAACCTAGGAAAGCCTGTGGAATTCCCATCTTTTCATTCAGCCAGTGTTGCTTCAGTACTCATTAATAAGACAAATTAGCTTCTACTTTCTATGCTACTTTTGGTACCAAAACTTTTCCTTAACTGTCTGCTCTACTTCTTCCTATTTTTGATTTTTTAGTTAAGTTGTTTTAATCAGCATTTGCTATTCAGGGCATAACCACTTAAAAAAATACATATACATACATATCTAATTTTAAACATATAAAACAATATTACTTTCTTGTAGCAAAATCAAATATAGGACAATACAAGCCCTTTTTGTGTTTTCTTCAGTTGACTCTTCTGCATGCCTTCCAAATCATAAAAGAATGCTCTCTCCATCTTATAATAACTATTTCTCTGTATATTTATAACTTAGGAAACTTCACATGAGTTTTTATGACAGTAAGAATGATTACTAGCTTTCTCCAAACTTAATTTTGGATTTGGAAAAGGGGAAAAAAAAGAATTATTGTTGCCCATCTTTGAAGGTATAAGAGCTTTAAAGATGGGAATGGTTTGTCTATTCGACTAATAGACGAAGGTCCCACGATTTATACTGAGAGAAAACAAATTTTTGAAGTTGAAGGACATTCATGCAATTGGCAAACTGGACATAGTCCAAGATATACATTAGATTTTATCTAATATCTCCCTTGCATTAAATCACAAAACCATGACCTTAGGTGACTAGAGTAATACTTCAGATATGAGTCTCACATTTATTCTTGATGCCAATAGGGAGTTAGAAACTGGATTAGATAATAAGGGAAAATTTATTGACAAATTAGACAAATCTCTAATAATATTATACATCAATGGAATCTCTCCTTGGAAGTACACACTCAAATTGTGACATCAGAAGACTAAGATCCCCCCAGTGATAGAAAAGAATTCGAAGTATAGCAGATGTAGACCTGGCACAGAGATTAGAGAGTTAATATTTCCAGGCAGGTAAGATCATCTACTAATAGCAAATGCTAATAAAGAATATACACCACCTTTTTCCTTGCTGTAACTCTTCCAGACCTCCTAAGGGCTGATGTGGTTCCAAACCCTTTTTTCCTTCCCATGATCTATCACTTTGCTGAATTCTTTCCTACTGCTTTTAGAAAGCAGAACCTATTCCCAATGTAAGAGTTTGTTGTAGGAGCCTGCAATGGCTGTCAGCAGTAACCCAGAGTTCATGCTTCATCGAGGGCAAGGTTAAATGTCATCCTGCCCGGAAGCTCATGTCTGGATTAGAACGGTCAGGATCACCTTGACCCTGAAGCTTTTCTGTGGTTACTTCATTCTGTGGTTACTTCAGACCCATGTATTCTTTAAGAAGGCAGGCTGTGCAGGTCGTCTGCACAGAGTTCGTTTTCCCTTTTGGGGGAATGCCTTCTTTTTGCCTTAGGCAAACTGCTTCTCCTCTGATGGTCTGCTTTGTGGCATGGATTCTGGAGCATCAGGTGTCCAATGTGTAACTCATGGGCTAACACTGATCAAAATAGTGTTATTTTGATCAACAGACCATGTATTATGATATCAATTCTAGTCACAGAGAGTCAAGTAAGTACTCAACTATCCTCACAGGATTTGTGCAGCCCTTCCCCCTCTTCGCCTGCCATAAAGTTTGCTTCTCTTAGTTTGAGGAAACCAGGTCTGTTTCATCTACAGTACATTTTTAATTAATAGCTTTTATAATTGCTTGAAATTTCTTTCTTTTTTTAAAAATTTCTTTTCGGCGTAACAGTATTCATTGTTTTTGCACCACATCCAGTGCTCCATGCAATACGTGCCCTCCTTAATTGAGTCTTCTGATCTTTTTATAAAGATCTTACATGTATCTTCCTATATATATGTATATATACAAACACTGATCTGTGAGCTGTTCCTATGGAAGGGGAGGCTAGATACCGTGAAGACAAAGATAGTGAAGAATGGAAACAAAAAAAGGGTGGGGGTTCATGCAGAAATATTAAGCCTAATGCTCTGCAGAAATATTAAGCAGCAAGGGCCAGCAGCCCCCAACTATTTATTCTCCCAGCCTCAAATTTCAATGATCAAAGTTATCAATAGGTTAGATAACAAAGACTGATGACTTTTCTCAAACACCTTACTTGAAATGCACAAGTTGCTTCAAATGGGTTTGCTATCTTTCTCTTATTAGCATAATAGCAGAGATTAGTTTATAAGATTAGTGAGTTAATCTGATATCTCAGTGCCTGAGGGAATAAAATATAAGATGGATTAATCTCAGAGTATGACAGGATATGACAATGATGAATAGTGGGAAGCACAAAGCAGAATAAGATGGTGAAGTCTAAGGTTTGTCAGGGCTTCAAGAGGCATATTTTTATCCTGAATGTAAATCCAAAGTTTTAGAAGTTCTGATGTGATAAAAAAATTTTTTCAGTGATGCTCTGCTTACAGTTTCTCTCTCTCTCTCTCCCTCTCACACACACACACACACAAATCCTGTTACCAAGCTAAGAAAAGACATCTATAACTCATCTCTTTCTGTGACAGTTATATGTTTATGCAACATTAGGTCATTCTCTCTGGGATGTTGGAGCTGACATCCTGGGACAACAGGCCATCTGATATTTAAAATAAGGAAAACTATCTCAGCTGTAGCACTGAACTCTGGCTCTGCTATTTCCTCTTTCCTGTACCATCCTCAGATTATAGACTCCCTTCAGCTTATGTGGGTAGCCTATTTCTGAGGAAGGTCAACTACTTTGTGGCTTTAGTACAGAATATTCTCCTCTGTGTCTACTCCCCTGATAAGGTCAGTAAGTTCAGGGTGAACGAGTGAGTGCTGAAAGCCTGGGAAGATGGACTAGAAGAGCCAGAGATGGTCTGTTGCCTCTGAGAGTTCTCCTTACACCGAGACAGGCCTTCAGCATGGGTTTACATGGTGTGATTTCGGAAGCACTGAGTTGGTCTCTCTGGTCTACTGAAATACGTGTGATGCTCTGGAGAGAAACCAGGGAGAAACAGAAGAACAGAAGAGCAGAGGCGGAATGTACAGGAAGTAGAGGCTGAAGGCCACAAAGCCAAACCCTGCTTTGAAAGAGTCCCGCTAATCAGACTGCCTGAAATGGAAAGCAATTACAGCCAGTTTCTTTGAAAGGCCAGCTTGGGCTTTGCCAATAGCATTAAACTCTTAGTGAATTTCCATCTCATTGACCCAGGGGGCCTCAAACTCTGAGATCAATACTTCAGTAACAAAGCTGGTGCCAGACAGTGCTGGGTAGAAGGCTGAATTCCAACTGAAATGAAATGTGAGGAAGCTTTTTTGATAACTCCTGGTCCCACTATTTTATTCTCTCTGCCATTAAGTGATATATGATGATCCCTCAGCAGCTCTGCATGTTATTCAATCACCAGGGAACAGACTACAAAGCATCTGAAGTTAGAAGTGTTTGCTTGTCCCCGTGTATCAGCTGGTTGCCAAGATGTTTCTGGTTAATAAATCATGTTGAGAAGGTAAGCCTGTGAAGTCATGATATGGCTACAAAATACCATATTTTCTCCTTTCGGAGCCCCTGAGGGTTTTATCTGTTGTAAAGACACTGTTTATTCAGTGGTAGCCTGGCTGCCTTGGACCTCAGCATTTGATTCTCTGAGATGTTCCAGGAAAAGAGAGAGCGGATCAACTAGCGAAGTTTCTCTGGAAATAGATTTCTAAGTTTTCATGAGGCAATTCTAGATTGGTCTCTTTTTATTAACTATGTGTCTGCCAACTCTGTGTATTAAGCATTGTAGCAGTACTAGTGGGATTTATAATAAAATACTCTTGGGAATGTCATACAATTTATAGAAGAAACTCAGATTCAGTTTTTTTTTTTTTTTTTTTTTTAAATCTTGTGCCCCTGAATACTAATAGCAGAAGACTACTGCTGCCTATCGAATTAGCCACAGGATTTAGTTAAGGTATATCTAAAGGGTCTATTACTGCAAAGGCAGGGGTAGAGAGAAGAACATTCCTTGAACACTTTCTTTGTACTCTGTACTATTTTAGGTATTATACTACATGACCTCTTTAGTTCTCAACAACTTTAGGAATTATCTCTTTTACATAGGTAAGAAAATGGTCCCAGAAACATAAAACTCTCCAAAGGTCACAGTTCCTAGAAGAAATACGATTTACATGCAGATAATGACTCAAAAATCCATGTTCTTTCCACTAGAGCTTGTTTCTTTAAAAGTTCCTGTCTCAGGGAAAATACCAAAATACCACAGAATCTACTGCCTGGCTTAATATCTTCATCAGAATCTGGAACTAATTTTCTAATGAACTGGCATGAAGTAGGCTGGGCAGCATGGCCACAAGCACAGTTGTGTCCAATAAGGCTGGGTGAAGAACACGCCAGGAGAGAAATAAAACCCCAGCATGGTCAGAGAGGTTTAGTCTCTCTGATGAGTCATGGATGGAAGCACAGTCAAATGTGGCCTCTCTTCTTTCTAGGCCAAAACAAGTTCTGCATTTGCCAGTTATGTCATTGGTGTCTTCTTTGTTTCCAGGAAGGCAGGGATAGGTCTGCTTTGGGAACCACCAACTTTGTTAAAGGAATAATTCTTTTATAAAAAGGTAGTATGGAGTAGAAAGCACACCTCACTAGGATGCTAGAGATCTAGGTTCTACCCAAGAGAATGGGAAACAGTTTCACACTTAGTCTGGCATGTTGCGCTGAGAAAGAGTGTTAAGTCAGGGTCACGTTGATGAGGTGAGAGTGCTGGGCGTGCGCAGCTGCAGGGCAGGGGAGAGGTGGTATGTACCACACATCTGCCATTCTTTTTCTAGTCCTTCCTCCTTTCCCCCACCTATTAACTTGATGACTTCTAGCACTGATTCATCATTTTAAGGCCTTTGTAAAAGGGGACCTTTGTAAAATAGGGACAATGGTAACTTATTCATCTATAAGGAGGGCAGCTAGGTCAGCTGACCTCTTCAGGTCTGTTTAGCTATGAGGTTTAAGATTCCATTTTCCAGCATAAACCTTAGCACTGGCTGGGCTCTAATGGGCTTAGTCACTGGTGGCTTTAAAATGGTATGGCTTTTAAAAGGGCAATTGCAATTTTAAAACAATTTTGGTCTAAGTCAAAGAGATGAACAATATATGAATTCTTTCTTCACATGCGAAGAACACTGAGGAAGTCTATGAAATGGCTAAATTAGTTATAACCTGGGTTCAGTAGCACAAAGAAAATTATTTAGGAATATATAGGACGGTAGGGGGGTATTTTAAATATCTATGCAGAATTTGAGTCTTACAGAAATAACATTGTAAGAAAATAAACCTCATTACAGCCTTGTCTTGGGAAGAAACAAAGATGATCTTGCCTTTGCGTGAAATGTTCAATGAAGAACACTTCTCATTGCTTTCAATACCCATGCTCCATGCAATCAATACAAAATAGACTCAGAATTGCTTATTACAGGTGATGGCTTACCTGGGATCACAGAGAAATTTGGTTTTCTCTCCTTCTTCTCTCCAGATAAGCCACTCTCGAAAAGAAGGATGTACAAACATACGAGTCATGTCTCTGCGTTTGATTAGGAACATGGAGAGGTTCTCCATTCTCTGCTGAAAATCCTCCCATTCTAGGGTGCCTTCAATGCTACCAGCATTGATGGCCTGGAAGATATGTTCGTCAGTCAGTGGGTGCAGAGAGGCCACTGCCACATTCAGGAGAGGCATCACCCGGTCAAAGGAAGACTGGGTGGGGAACTTCATATTACACTGGAGCAAATAAACCTCCGAGAGCGAAACAGGAACTACTTTGTAGCTAGAGCTCTTTAACACTAGATAGCCTTTCTCTATGAGGTCAAATGTGAGTTTCAGGTATAGATAGGACCCTTGACTGAGGGTCTTGAGGTGAGAACTGAGTTTGCCAAATGTAGTATTGTCCATTTTGCCATTAAGTGAAATGTTATTCTGGATCTCTGAGCTGCTGTGTATCCGGTGCAGGATGTAAGCCTGCAGATCCTGGTCTATGGCTTCGTTCTCTTCTAGTCGATCCAAAAAAATCCTATGGAAAGGCAGCAGCTTGGTAATTTCCTAAAACAGATGGAGAGAGAGAGAGAGACAGAAAGACCTTCAGTTTCCCCTAACTCTTGTGATACACTCTGAGGTCCACACATTGATGCTAAACTTCTGAGTGGCCGAAGAGGGAAACAGGATCAAGTATCAGTATCCATAGGTTAAAACACATCTGTTGCACAGAGGGGACACAATTTTTCCCAATATTGAGACCTGAGATAAATTTTTATGGGTCCTCATAAAGGCTACCTTAGGAGTGATTTAACAATCAATATTCTAAATAACACTCCTAACATGAAGGGAAAATGGAGTTCCATATAACTCTTTTGTTGTAGTTTTTCTCAGTGTAAACCATGGCATAATGTCAAAGTACAATTTAGTAAGAGAAATACATGAGGACTCAAAGAACACCATATAAAAATGTGCCTTTCCGACCTTCCTAATAAGATGACTACATTTTAATGGAGACTTTTTGCAGAGGCCTTAGCCCAAAGGAATACTTCTAATATGTTTGGTACCTTGGTGATCTGCTGGAAAGTATACTGGGGAAAGGTGATAGGGCTTTGTGGTTACTTATGCTCTGGATTCCATTTTTATCTGTATACAGATTTTGGTCCTTTAAGTATCTACTTTCTTCTGCATCAGTTTCTTTTTCTCTACTGGATCACACAGACGAATGGCACCACAATCCCTCCCCCCAAATACTATCCTATACCTCTGTCCCCATTTTTAGCAAAACTTCACAGAAGAGTTTCCTTATTTCCTATCTCTTGTTCCTCCTTCCCATCTGTCCTCTTATTTGTTGCAATCAGACTTCAACCGCATCATTTCACTGAAATGGTTCTTGCTAAGGTTTTATGTAATTTTCGTCTCGCCTGGATGAGGCCTAACCTGTGTTTCCGACTTAGTCCTCTCCCCTGAGCTCTTATCGTATACCTTGGTCTACTTGACATTTACATCACTGGGGATGTTGCATAGACAAACTTAACATGGCTAAATCAGTAATGAATTTTGCCCCCTGCCACAGAAACTTCCCCATGTCAATAAACAGCATCACTACCAAGCCTACCACCAAATTATAGGTGTCTGTGATCTTTCTCTTTTCCTCACGCTGGCATTTACCCAACTGTTCACCAATATTCCATGTTTTGCTTTTGAATCTTCTTGCTCACCCTACATTCAGCTCATCATTAAGTCCTTTTGATTCTCCTTCAAAGTATAGTCCAAGTATGACCACTTCACAGGGTCCCTGCTATGACCACTTTAGTCTAAGCCACCATCACCTTTCACCTATACTGCTCCTATTCTTGATCCCCTACATTTTATTATCTTTGTGGCTAGCAGCCAAAGAAATCTTTTAAAAAGGTAAGTCAGATCTCATTATTTTGCCAGGCTCCTGGGAGAGGGCTTTCCCATTGCCCGTCTAAAATAACTGTCTCTTTATCCTATTTGTCTTCATAACACCAATACTACCTAAAATTTTAATATACGTTTAATTTTTCACTTAGTTTTCATTTGTGTTCCTCACTGGAATATAAGCTTTATGAGGGCAGTGACAGAATTTGTCTTGTTTACTGTTCGATCTTCAGCTCTTAGGAAGTGCCTGACACATGTGAAGTACTTAAGAAATGTCTGTGGAAATAATGAATGATCAAATATGAGGGTTTTTTTTTTTAAAGACCTGTGAATTATTTCACTGTCAGAGCTGAATGAAAATAAGAAAATTCTTGGTCGAAGTGAATGGAGTATCTGGGAAGTTATTACAGGTCTTGAATTATAAGGACACTGAAATTCTGACTTTGTAGATTAGTATGCATAGTAGTACTTTTCCTGTCCTTTGGCATAGCTGAAAAGTTAAAGTCATCTGTTCAAGTCATACTTAAAATGTCTTTTGAGATTGCACATGGTCTTATGTAAAAATACAAATGAGAAGAACATCTCCTAAGCATACATTTAGTAAAACTAGTCAGAGATTGTGTTCCTGGAAGTTTCTTTTTTTCATCCTTCTTCTTTAACAATCAAGCTACTGACCAGTAACAATAGATTATACAATTTTTAGTTGTAACGATGCATTTTTACATTGATTTATCCACATCATTTAAATTACTTTGAGATTAATAACAAACATCTGTAAGGTGGTGGCCAGCATTGTAAGTATAGTTTCTGATCGAAGAAGGGAGCAAAGCTAATTGGTCCACATGCAGGAGTACCACTAAGTCCCTGGGAGAGGGGAAAAGGAAGGAGAAGCTGTTTTCTGCACACTAGTAATTATTACAAATGGGCTATATCAAGATACTGGGATAGGTGTATAATATGTGAGACTTTGATGCTTAACAAACAAGGCAATGGTTAGGCAAAAAAAAAAAAAGGTTGAGAAATTCTGTTCCAAACCAAGTATGAATATGTAAGGAATAGGGGACACCAACTCAGCTACAGTGAGAACAAGGTTTTATGTAATCTTGTGAGAGATTAGGTGGAGTCATTTATCCTTAGCCCGTATGTCTCTGCAGAATTAGTCCCACATTTCTAGTGCTTCTTCCAGGCCATTAAGTGATCAGTGGGAGAGGATGGAAGGTAAAAAAGATTAAAAAAAATCTTATCTCCCAGTTGTCGTACATTTAATCTAAAGCCTTAATACTGCCAATATTTCTTAGAGGAAGGCATACACCGTCCTGTTATAGAAAAGTTGTTCAAGTTAAAGCAGAGGGGGGAAGGAGAAAATCTGACTCTAAATGGCAGGCAGAACTGGGCTTTACATGGCATTACATGATTAAAAAAAAAAATCAAACAAAAGTCAAACAGCAAATTAGAGTGTTAGGGACTGAATTTGTATTGCTATGTTAAGGACAAAGTCTAGAAAAATGGACTTTCTTTTCATGTTAATTGAGGGATACTTTATCAAAACTTATCCAGAGCAATGGGAATCCTATCCCACCTATCCCACTATGTAAGAGAGGCACACATATACAGAGACTGCTCTCTCTAGATCATCTGATCTCTTACTCTCAAAATATACTCTTAGGGAATTATTCTTGCTAGTGCTCCAGGACATGGCAGAGGGGTTAAAAAAACAAACAAACACAAAAAACAACTCACCACTAAGGGAACACAGATCTAGAACTTTGTTTGTTTAAGCACTCTCCAAGAAAAATATGGTCCCAAAGCAAGCGAACACATACCTGTAAACTGGTCCTAACTGTTACAATTAGTTTGAGCCAAGAAGGAAATTTTCCAATCATTTTACTCAGAAATGAAACAATTGTATCCCCATAATCCGGTTTGTGAAATTCTGCTTCATTTAATCCATCAATTAGGATGATGAAATCTTCATCTGGGATTTTTCTCTCTGAGGCAGAAAGAAACAGATTACTTAATAATTACCAAGTGGATAACTGAGTTCTTTTTGGGTCTTTGACCAAGTATCTGTTTGGGGAAAAAAAAAATTAGAAAAAGATCTCTTATGTGTTTACTAAATGCTCAGGGTACATAATTTATTATAAAGACAAAGAATAATTTATTTAGTGAATTCATTTTGTTTTTACCAGAGGTGAAAGTTTTGTTATATATGTAACATATGAAGTGTATGTATGAGCATCATCTCCCCCATGTTATCAGTTGTGAGACAGACTGAACATGACATTTGTGAAAATTTGCACATGGAAATTCATTTTTCTCCCAAACTTGAAAATGCTGAAAAGAATATGTTGTTTTTTTCTATCTGATAGCATTAAAGAGAACAGAGTCACATGTTCCTTTGGGAATTCCTTCTCATAACCCCCACCTGCCCCTATGAAAAAGGTTTAATGTGAAGTCCAAAGCAGTATATATGACTTCATGTGAAGGTGTAGTGGGAAAGAAGGGGGTGGAACAAAGAGAAAAAATCCGAGCCAATAGAGAGATCTCAATAAGGAAGGTTGGATCCCAAGATCTTACAGAACTAGCAGCTTCCTACACTGTACCTAATGCAGCTCCAGTGGGACCAGACCCTTGTGTGATCTTCCCAGGAAGAAGGAGTCAATGGGAAAGACAAATAAGTGCCACTTTTATGTTTAGTTTCCCCCTGAACTCTATACTCTCCCAGCTTAACAAAATCAGTTTATCTTTAGGGCTAGGCTGTAGAAAAAGGGTTGGAGGGTTTTCAGGCTTCCACTCTCATTAAATGCTTAGTGATTCTTGAACCACAGTGAACAAATTATAGAGATAAAAATGTATACTTTAGTACAAATGAATTGTAAGTAGTAAGTAAAAATTACTACATTTGACCCTTAACATGGCTTTGAATTGCATGGGTCCACTTACATGTGGATTTTTTTTAGATAAATACAGTACAGTACTGTAAATGTGTTTTCTCTCCTTATGACTTTCTGAATAACTTTTTTCTCTAGCTTACTTCATTGTGAGAATACATTACATAATACATACATCATATAGAATAAGTGTTAATTGACTGTTCATGTTATTGGTAAGGCTTCAGGTCAACAGTAGACCTTAAACAGTTAATTTTGGGGGGAGTCACAAGTTGTATGCAGATTTTTGTTTTTGTAGGTATCAGTGACCCTAACCTCTGGGTTGTTTAAGGATCAACTCTGGTTAGTAGGACTTGACAGGTTCTGCAAGGAGGAAAGCAGGGGGAAGAACGAAGTCATTAAAATGGAATACAGGTTATATCTGAGTCTGAGGAGGAAAAGAGGAAGTTGGGGACAGAAGGAAAAGTCCATGGACTTCTGTACAAGACTAGCTCTTTTAAAAGAGTCAAGACCAATCGAAAATACATATTTTGGTTTTCTACTTGAAAATATGCAGATTTTTTTCATGATTAATAAAACTTTCTATTTCTCCCCTAAAGTACAAGCTTTATATTATAGCAATTTAATTTTAATATCCTAAGGACTGTAAGTCAGTTCTCAAATTATGAAGAATTTTAACTGTTACTTTCATCTGTTGACTCTTTGAAATGAACTATGGATTCCAGCTCTGTTAACAATGATTATTAATGAAATGACATCCTCGATGACATAGTACTAAGAAAAAAACATTATTCCTATAGGAAGGGAGTCCAAAGAATTAAGAAAGACAAAAAAGTTGTTTGGAACTAATAGACTGACCCACAAAAGCGGGGGCTCTTATGTTCTTGATTTCGAGGACCATGGCACCCATAAGCATAAATGTGCCTTTAATGTCCATAGAGGAATTTTCTAATTACATTCTGCTTGGCAGCTGTAATAGATCTCTTCCTTACTGGGCACCATCACCTTGCCCCACCAAGTGGTGTGCTGAAGCCACCCTGTACTGATACAGGAAAACCCACTGCAGTCTTTTTAAGAGCTGGTTGCTAAACAGCTGGTAGCCTCAAACTGGCCAGGGTAGGAATATTTATTTACACAGTAGAAATGGGCAAATATTACAAACCCTCCCTCTCCAGCTGGCTGTTAAAATTTTATCAGCACATCACTGCCTCCCCAACTTCAATTACATCTCTGTTAACTTTACCCAGACTCCTTTGTCAGAAAGCCATGATCTTCCAGTGGAGAAAAAGTCTGGTGATAATGCATTTGCTGGGATTGTCTTTGGGGAAAACATTTCAAACACATTCTTAAGCATAAAGATCAAGAACATGCTCTAAATTGTGATCTGGACATTTTAATGAATGAGATCATTCCATATAATTCCATAATTTGCATAAATTCCCAGTAGATTACATTACTCATGCCAAGAGTAAAGTAGACAATGTATCATTTCTTTTTTTAAAAAAGGAAGTATGTCCCACTTATAATTACATTGTTCTCAATCTCGGCTATTTTTTCCTTTTTTTGGAGATTCGCTTCCTTGAAGAGGTTACATAGAAGTCACCTATTAATACAGGTGATATAAAGGAAGTATCAAAAATATTTCATCTGTTAAGAAATAAGGACATCATGTTTATCTAAGATTACTTTTTTTAGGATTAAGAATAAATGCAAAGAATTTCCAAATGGTACTAATATTGCAAAACAATGAGAAGTATTCCTAAAAAATTTCCTTTTCCTCTGCTAAATAAGGTATCTCAGTTATAATAAATTTAAGAGAAGAGGACTTAATGATATTTAGCTTTCACCTCTCAAATGCAACTAGCCTTACAGAATGCTTCTACATGCTCATTTCTAAATTTCTGCAAGTTCTTTAAATACATACTCTATCATCAGTAGCTTTAAAAGGTTTTATAGACAAATAAAAATTGAAAAAAATTGGGGACCAACAAAAGATTGCTGTTTCTTATTTATTTATTATTATTATTTTTAAAGTACACTCTATACCCAACATGATGCTTGAAATAACGACCCCAAGGTTCAAGAGTCACGTGCTGTGCTCTACCTACTAAGCCAGACAGGCATCTGACCAGTAAGAACATTTAAAGTGCAATTACCATCTACTATCACCATTAGTTCATAGAATAAAAATACTTTAATATTAAAAAAAAGGAAAGATGTAATCTCTCTAACTTTTACATACATGTATATACCAAACTATAATCACACAAATTCTAGGCTGTTTCCTTATTTTGTTAATGGACTAATGAAAACTTCGAAGGAACTGGTGCTTAGGAGCCACTGTTCTAGCTGACAAGTCCCTGGAAAAGCTTCTAAGCCCTTTAACCTTTGTTTTTATTCCCTTGTAAAACTGTATTCACCAGGGATTCCCTACTGCCCTTGCTTATACGTACACTTAACAAATGCTGGAACTCATGTGCTTAGCACCCCTATTCTGAGACTCTGTACCTAGGAATCTGAGAGAAATAAGAAGGACAGAGATTGCAAGAGAAGAGATGGTAGCTAGTACTATAGTCAGAACTAAATTCTACTGCATGGGATTTCACTGGTATACTGTGTAGGAATTATCAAAAGTGAAAGGAAGGCTCATATCAGATAACATTTTTTGTTCAGAAAAGCTGCACATTACATGTAAATTATCTTCCTTTTAGTTGTGATAACAAATTAGTATCTCCTTTCATTGCATATTGGTGGCTGAAGCAAGAGCTCACCAGGAAACTGCAAAACTTTTCCATTTGTTTTGCATTTATGTGTTTTGTTATTTAAAAAAAAATATTTTTTTTCTTTAGAGAGGCTGCACATGTGTGCAGGGAGGGGGAGAGAGAGAATCTTAAGCTGGCTGCATTCCCAGTGCAAAGCCCAATGGTGTGGGGGGCTCAATTTCATGACCCTGAGATCATGACTTGGGCCAAAATCAGGAGTCAGATGTTGAAATAGCTGAGCCACCCAGGCATCCCTGTATGTGTTTTTGTCACTACACTTGTAGAACCTTAGAGTACTGTGAAAATACTTCTATTTAGGGGCACGGTGGCTCAGGGGGTTAAGCCTCTGCCTTTGGCTCAGGTCATGATCTCAGGGTCCTAGGATCCAGACCCACATCAGGCTCTCTGCTCAGCAGGGAGCCTGCTTCCCCCTCTCTCTCTGACCGCCTCTCTGCCTGTTTGTGATCTCTCTCTGTCAAATAATTAAATAAAATCTTTAAAGAAAAGGAAAGAAAAAAAAAAAATTTCTATTTAAAAAAAAGATTTTATTTATTTGAGAGAGTGAGCGAGAAAGAGAGAGCGAGTGCGAGAGTGCACACTAACGGGGCAAGGGAGAAACAGATCCCCTACTGAGCAGGGAACCCAATGCAGGACTCGATCCCAGGACTCTGGGATCACAACCTGAACCAAAGGCAGATGTCTAACCGACTGAGCGACCCAGGAGCCCCATGACTTTTCATTTTTTAAAAGAAAAATGTACAATTTGAAATCTAGCTTCTGAATCTAAACTGAAAATGTTTTCCACTGAACCTTCCTGGAAAGAAAGCTTCAGCTACCTTTAAAAATAATCTATCTTAAAAATTATGGTGACAAAATTTACTTAGAGTTAATTGTGAAGATCTTAACTGCACACTTTGATCAGTTTTGATAAATATATGTAACTCATGTAACTAACATGCCAATCAAAATATAAAACATTTTCATCATTCCAGAAATTTCTTAGGTTCCCTCCCAGTCAATCTTTAATAGGCAATCACTCTTCTATCACCATAGACTATATACACTTGTTTCTTTTGTTTAACATGATATTGAGATTCCTCTATATATGTTGAGTATATTATATATATATATTATATATATTATTAGTTTGTTCCTTTTTAATATTATGAAGTATTCCATTGAGTGAATATACAACAACTTATTTATCCATACTGTTGAAGGACATTTGGGTTGTATACAGTTTCTAACTACTATGAATAAAGCTGCTATGAACATTGTTATACAAGTCTTTTTGTAGACATATGTTTTTATTTCTTTTGGGTAAATACATAGGCATAGAATTTCTTGGTCATAAAGCAGATTTATATTTAACTTTATAAAGAACTGCCAGTTTTCCAAAGTAGTTGTACCATCTTATACTCCCACCAGCATCATGTGAGAGTTCCAGCTGCTCATCACCATCACCAACATTTGACGCTCGACTTAAAAATTTTAACCTATTCTAGTGGGAGTAAAGTGGTGTCTCACTGTGTTTTTAATTTGCATTTTCCTGATGACTAATGATGTTAAACACCTTTTCTTGTGCTTGTAGGAGCACTTGGTATCTTCTTTTGTAAAGTGTCTTTAGATTATGTTGAATCTATAGACCAGTGTGGGGGGAAAATTCTAATCTACAAACTAGGTATATTTCCATTTACTAAGTTCTGTAATTTCACTCTAAAATGTTTTGTAGCTTTCACTGAGGAGGTCTCATCATCTTAAGTTTTTTCTTAAGTACTTTGACACTACGTAAAATATTGTTTGTAGTGTCATTTGAGAATATCTTCTCCCATTCCATGGGTTGCCTCTTTGTTTTGCTGAACAGTTTCCTTTGCTGTGCAGAAGCTTTTTATCTTGATGAAGTCTCAAAAGTTCATTTTCATTTTTGTTTCCTTTGTCTTTGGAGATATGTCTTGAAAGAAGTTGCTATGGCTAATGTCGAAGAAGTTACTGCCTATGTTCTCCTCTAGGATTTTGATAGATTTCTGCCTCACGTTGAGGTCTTTCATTCATTTTGAGTTTATCTTTGTGTATGGTGTAAAAGAATGGTTGAGTTTCATTCCTCTATACATAGCTGTCCAATTTTCCCAGCACCATTTATTAAAGGGACTGTCTCTTTTCCACTGGATATCTTTTCCTGCTTTGTCAAAGATTATTTGACCATAGAGTTGAGGGTCCATATCTGGACTCTCTACTCTGTTCCACTGCTGCAGCCACTTTGGAAAACAGTGTGGAGATCCCTCAAAAATTAAATATAAAGCTACCCTATAACCCTGCAATTGCACTACTGAGTATTTACCCCAAAGATATAGATGTAGTGAAAAGAAGGGCCATCTGTACCCCAATGTTCATAGCAGCAATGGCCACAATTGCCAAACTGTGGAAAGAGCCAAGATATCCTTCAACAGACGAATGGATAAAGAAGATAGGGTCCATATATACAATGGAATATTATGCAGCCATCAGAAAGGATGAATACCCAACTTTTGTATCAACATGGATGGGACTGGAAGAGATTATGTTGAGTGAAATAAGCCAAGCAGAGAAAGTCAATTATCATATGGTTTCACTTACTTGTGAAGCATAAGGAATAACATGGAGGACATTAGGAGAAGGAAAGGAAAAGTGAATTGGGATAAATTGGAGGGGGAGAGGAAGCATGAGAGACTACGGACTCTGAAAAACCAAGTAAGGGTTTTGGAGGGGAGGGGATGGGGGGATGGGTGAGCCTGGTGGTGGGTACTGTGGAGGGCACGTATTGGATGGAGCACTGGGTATGGTGCATAAACAATGAAACTTGCAACACTGAAAAAAGAAAAGAAAAGAAAAGAAAAGAAAAGAAAAGAAAAGAAAAGAAAAGAAAAGAAAAGAAAAGAAAAGAAAAGAAAAGAAAAGAAAAGAAAATATATTGTTTGTTACAGTTAACTACTGCTGCATCAGACCTTGTAGGGGTTACTCAAATGGCTGTGGGCTGAAATCACCTGGAACAAAAACTCCCATGTCAGGGCTAGTCAACCAGAACACTTAAGTGTTGGTACTTTCTTTACTTCTTACATGACAATGCAATCCTCCAAAAGCAAGTGTTTCAGTGAACAAGATGAAAGCTGTGTGGACATTCATGACCTAGCCTCAAGATGTCACCTAGCATCAGCTTGTAGTATTCTATTGGTTGAAGCAGTCACAAGCCTGCTAAAAAAATTCAAGAGGAGGAGACAAAGACCCCCAACTCTGGATAGGAGGAATGCCAAAGAATTTACAGACATCTTTTAAAACTGCCACACTACCGGGGAACTGGCTGGCTCAGTTGGAGGAGCGTGTGATTCTTGATCTCAGGGTTATGAGTTCAAGCCTCATGTTGGGTGTAAAGATTACTTAAATAAAGAAGCTTAAAAAAACCAAAAACTACTTTTTTTTTTTTTTTTAAGATTTTATCTATTTTAGAGAGAGAGTGAAAGAGAGCATTGGAGGAGAGAAAACCAGAGGGAGCAGTAGACTCCCCATGGAGCAGGGAGCCCGATGTGGGACTCAATCCCAGGACTCCAGGATCATGACCTGAGCCGAAGGCAGTCGCTTAACCAACTGAGCCACCCAGGTACCCTGCCACACTACTTTTTAAGTTTCAGTTTTCAATTGTTTTCTGCCAGTATAAAAATACAATAGATATATGCATATTGGCCTTATAGCCTGGAGTTCTACATGTATTAGTAGTTCTAGCAGGCTTATTTTTTCTTTTGTGGATTCCTGAGAGTATTTTAGGTAAATAATCTACAAATAAAGACAATTTTATTTCTTCCTTTCCAATCTTTACTATTTGCTTGTTTGTTTTCTTCTTGTGCTAGCTTGGACTACCAGTGGAATGTTGAGTTTAATGTAAGTGGTGTGAGTGAAAGAATATTCTTGTCTTGTTCCTTGCTATTAGGGGGAAAATATTTAACATTTCATTGTTAGCTGTATGTTTTTTGGAGTTTTCCTTTATTAGACTAAGTTTTCTTCTATTCTTAGTTTGTAGAAAGTTTTATTGTTAATTATAATATTTGGTCAAATGCTTTATTGCATTTATTGAAAAGATTATATATGCATATATTTTATATAAATATATATTTATATAAAGACATATAGATTTTCTCATTTATTGTTAATATGATGAATTACACTGATAAATTTTCAAATTTTTTAAAGTTTTTTAAAAATTTATTTGACAGAGAGCATAAGTAGGCAGAGAGGCAGGTGCGGGGGGTAGGGGGTAAGCAGGCTCCCTCCTGAGCAGAGAGCCCTAAATTTTCAAATGTTAAACTAATATTTCATTCTTGATCGAGTAGGACTAATTGATTTGGTATTAGTTTTTTCAGGACTTTGTTCTTATAGTCATGAGGAATACTGACCTATAATTTTCTTTTCTTATGAGATCCTTACTGTATTTTGGTTTCAGTGTAATACTTATCTAATAAAACAGGTTGAGAAATGTTTCTGTCTCCTCTAGTTTTCTGAAGACATGTGTATGATATATTTCTTCTTTATCTTTTTGAATTTTATTAGTTTTGCAGAAATATTATTTCTTCTTTAAATGTTGAAAACAATTCGTCAGTGAAACCATATGAGCCTGGAGTTTTTTGGTTGAAGATTTTTTTCCTTTTAAATTACAAATTAAATTAAATAGATAAGGGCTATTCGGATTGTCTATTTCCCCTTTCTGAGTCACTTTCAGTAAGCTGTATTTTTTTTTTAATTTATTTGACAGAGAAAGAGATCACAAGTAGGCAGAGAGGCAGGCAGAGAGAGAGGGGGGGAAGCAGGGTCCCCGCTGAGCAGAGAGCCTGATGCGAGGCTCGATCCCAGGACCCTGAGATCATGACCTGAGCTGAAGGCAGAGTCTTAACCCACTGAGCCACCCAGGTGCCCCAGTAAACTGTATTTTTTAGAGGATTTGTCCAATTAATGTTGTTGAATTTATGTTATAAAGATGTTTATAGAGACACGAGTGGCTCAAACGATTAAGCATCTGCCTTCAGCTCAGATCATGATCCCAAGGTCCTGGGATTGAGCCCCATGGAAAAAAAAAGATGTTTATAATAATCCCTTATTTTTCTTTTAATGTCTATAGGAACTACAAAGCTATCTCCCTTTTATATCTGATGTTAATTTGAGTTTTTTTTTCTTTTTCTTGATTAGTCTTGCTAGGGGTTTATTAATTTTAAATATTAATTTTTTCTATTTATTGATGTCTGTTCTTATCTTTACTGTTTTGTTCTTTCTGCTTACTCTGGGTTTATTTTCCTCATTTTTTTTCTAGTTTATGAAGTCAGAAACTTAGACATTGACTTTACACTACTCATTTTGAGATACTTTATCACTTCCTCTGTGATTTCTTCTTTGTCTTATAGGTTATTTAGAAGTATGTTATTAAATTTCTAAATATTTGGGGATTTTATTTGTATCGATTTCTCATTTAATTCCATTATGTCAGATAACATTTTCTATAAGATTTTAATTTTTTGAAACTTTTAGACTTGGGGCACCTGGGTGGCTCAGTCAGTTGAGTGTTTGCCTTCAGCTCAGGTCATGGTCCAGGGACCTGGGATTGAGCCCCACACCAGGCTCCCTGCTCGGTGGGGAGTCTGCTTCACCCTCTACCCGCTGCTCCCCCTGCTTGTACTCTCTCTCACTCTCTGTCAAATAAATAATAAGTCTTAAAAAAAAATAAAGAAAGAAAAGCAAAGAAACCTTCCAACTTGGTTTTATGGCCCAGAATATGGTCCTCGTGCACTCGAGAAGAATATGTATTCTGCAGTTATTGGGTAGTAGTCTATAAACAATAAGTGGATCGGGCTGGTTGACAGTGTCATTGAAATCTTCTACACACTTGGTTTTTATCTGCTTGTTCTTACACTTATTGAGAGGTGTTAAAATCACCAGTTATGATTATTTTCCTGTTTATCTCTTTAGTTCTATTAGTTTTTGACTCATGTATTTTTTTTCACTGAAAAAACTTATTTGAAATAATTTCTTCATTCTTCTGAAAAATATGTATTAGTGAAGTACAGTTGACCTACAATGTTATATTCATTTTAGGTGCACAATACAGTGATTTGACAATGATTCATGTAACTTGAGCCTCTGTTATTAGGTATATACACATTAGGATTATTTTATCTTCCCAGAAATTGGTCCTTTCATGTTTATCAAATGGCCTTCTGGTTACACTTCCTGTCTTGAAGTCTGCTCTGTCTCACATTAATACATCCACTCCAGCCTTCCTATGCTCCATGATTATATATATATTCTCTATCCTTTCACTTCTAATCTGTGTCTTTGTATTCAGATAACCTCTCTTGTAGATAGCATATTGTTGGGTCTTGCTTTTTATTCAGTCTGGTAGTTTCTGCCTTTTAATAGAAATGCTTAGTCCATTTAGACGTAATGTAATTATTGATATGATTGACTTTAAGTATAGCATTTTGCTTTTTAAAAAAGTTTAATTTGATTTTGTGTTTTTGGTTCAGCTCTACAGCACAATGATTCGATATTTGCATACATTGTGAAATGAAAACCACAAGTCTGTTAACATCTATCACCTTACACAATTACAAACTTTCTTTTCTTCTGATGAGAACTTTAAAGATTTACTCTCTTAGCAAGTTAAAAATGTGCAATACAGTATTATTAAATATAGTCACAAGCTGTATTTTTCCATGACTTACAAATTTTATAACTGGAATTTTTTTGACCCCTTTCCCCACACCCCACCTCTGGCAACCATTAATCTGTTCTCTGGGTCTATAAGATTGGCTTTGTTTGTTTTTTGGTTTTGTTTTTTTTAGATTCCACATATAAGTAGGATCATCAGTATTTTTCTTTCTCTGCTTGACTTACTGCTTCTTTTAGCAGCCTAACACAATACCATTTTATTTTTATATTTCTTTTTAAAAATTTTTAATTAAAAAAATTTTTAATTTGAATATAGTTGACACACAATGTTACATTAGTTTCAGGCTTATGACGTAGTTCAACTTCTCTATATGTTATGGTATGCTTACCACCAGTGGAGCTACCATCTGTCACCATACACTTCTATGATATCACTGACTATATATTCTTTAAGCTGTGCCTTTGATTTCCACTTGTTCAATTTAAAATTGTGTGTGTGTGTGTGTGTGTGTGTGTGTGCAAAAAGGTGGTTCTATTAAAGCATGGGGACGGGACCTAAGGGCAGAAAGAGCTGCCTAAAAACATTTTTTATTCTGTTTTTCTTTCCTGCCCTCTTATTGGTTGATAAAATAATTTTTAGTATTTCATTTACTTTATAAATTCTGCTTACAGCTATTGCTTATGACGGGGATTTTGTTTTAAAAGAACATGGGAATCAAATGGAATAATTAAATTCGTTTAGAGCAATATTCATCAATAAGGCTATAAAGCTGTTTATGGAGACTTACATGAGAAGCAAAATTGAAACACATGAGTCATGGCTTACAATCTAGAGCTGAACCTGCAAACATTTGGATATTCACCTTGAATGAGCTATAAGATGTAGATCTTTGTATCACCGTCCTTCCTTCAAGGTACTTAGTATGTGAGCAACTTCTATGTTCATTCATTTGTTCAAACTTTATTTCCTGAAATGCCCACGGTGTTCAAGGTGATGTAACCACATTGAAGTATAAAAGATGAATGAGAAAAGGTTCCTAACTTCAGTAGCATACAATTTAGTCGAAGGGATAGGACATAAATAACTAATTCTTATAAAGCACAAAGTATAGTATCTGACATATAGTTCAATAAATGTTAGTAATAAAATTTTAAATCCTTACTATGCATATAATAATGTGTTAAGTACTCTAAATAAAAAAAAACCCCTAATATCAATGTGGAAGAATACTGTATCTTATTAGAGGCTGGCAGGGGGATCATCAGGCCTCTTATGAACAAGGTGGCATTTAAGCTGGTTGTTGAAAGATGGGTAGAATTCTAATAGAGATGTAAGCAGAAGGCATAACAAGCTGGTTGTTGAAAGATGGGTAGAATTCTAATAGAGATGTAAGCAGAAGGCATAACAAGAAATGGAACAATGAGAAAATGTAAGGGAGGGAGGGAGGAATATGTACATGAGTGTTTAAGAACTAGTGAGTATTTCACATGTGAACACAAGATTCATACAGGTAAAAGTATACAGTAAGGCTGGAAGGCGGGTTGGACCCAGGCTATCAAGTACCTTACACACTAGACTAAGAAGCTGGAAGTTAATTCAGTAAGCAATAGTTAGGTTTCTGAACAGGGAAATTAAGTGATGAGAGTGATACTTTATGAAGCTTTATTTGGAAGCAGCACATAAAGTCTACAGGACGCAGAGGCTAGGGCAGAGCCTCCCTACCAGGTATGTCAAGAACGGGTTAGAGGTGTACTCTCTTTAGCCCTCAGGGCTCTGGGGGTTTAGCACAGCTGTAACCTCAAGGCCAGTTATGTCTAGCTATAAGGAGTTGTGATTTTTTATCTCAGTATGCTATACAAATTTTTATAATTTTCTAAGTGTGCTATGATGTGAAAGCAACACTAAACCCCCAAACCAGAGAAGACCAGGAAGGGTAGTAATACAGACATGATGCCATGAGCAACTGAATGGCCTTTGAGGTGACAATGGCAGGAATGAATATGACACTAATGGATGGGAGAAACCTCACGAAGGCAGAATTAGCAGAATGTAGATTGACCGTACAGAAAATAGGCTTTAAAACATCTGTGGAGAAATTCCAAGGTCTAGGGTACAGAGAAGCTAATAGGTAGGTAGTAGAGGTATAGAAAGTTGAGAAGAGAAACTCTGATATCCAAGTAACTAATATGGAGGTTGAAATAACTGAAGATGGTGGCCAGGAGAAAGGCAATTATAATCATTTTTTCTTACTGAGTACCTCCAAAACCTTCAAGAAAGATGTAAGTCTCTTAGGAATAAATACGACTGCTCAGGAACCTCAGGCTCGCTAGAGTCCTTCTCTCTGGCTTCCAGCACATAAAACACTGTTAAGGGGATGGGATAGACACGGGTGAAGGAGGGATGCTTGTGCATAGGCCACAGCTGACACCAGAGTTGCAGAGGAAAGAGGGAAGAAGGGCATGAGTACGAGAGGGAGATGAATTACATTTTATCCCCCCACCCCATTTCTTAAACATATCTTAAATACCCTTTACATAGTTTTTCGAAGAAAGCTGAGGTTTAGGACATACACAGAGTTATGCAGCCATAGACGTCATTTCATTTTACCTGACTATGGAGTGAAAAAAGAAAAACCCCAAACATTATGGTTAGGTTTCTAACCACACGAACACTACAACATGGAGTGGGAGCCATGGCTCTACTGGTTTTTTTTGAACTCTACAGAGGGGACTAGAAGCACTACTACCTTTAGTACAAGAAAAATGTATTCTAGGGACGCCTGGGTGGCTCAGTTGGTTAAGCGGCTGCCTTCGGCTCAGGTCATGATCCCAGCGTCCTGGGATCGAGTCCCACATCGGGCTCCTTGCTCGGCAGGGAGCCTGCTTCTCCCTCTGCCTCTGCCTGCCACTCTGTCTGCCTGTGCTCGCTCGCTCTCTCTCCCTCTCTCTCTGACAAATAAATAAATTTTAAAAAAAATTAAAAAAAAATTTGGAAGCGAGAATGAGAATTTTTAGAGGGAAAGGAGGAAAGAAGTAGCAGTTCCTGTAAGAATTTTCATTTTTTCAAGTAAAATCTTTTCTCTGTTAACTGTATCCTGTGGGACATCAGTCATGGCACATTTGGTTTTGGCAATGTGATAAAAATCATCATTTCTAGGACACGCTCTCGGTAAACTTGGGCTCCAAAGCCCAACCTTTCGCCTTCTGAGCTCCCCATCTGTACCTTTGTGGAGATTCTCCAGGGGCTCCAGGACTCCCCTCCGGAAGGAGGCCATGGGGTCTTGGACACAGGACCGAAGGCTCAGCATGCTCTGTAAGTGAGGTTCCCGAAGCAGCTGCTCCCGGTAGGCCGTCAGCTGAGGTGAGCGGCAGAGCAGGGCAGCGACATTGTGGACGAATTCTGGGACCAGGCAGGTATAGGCGTTATCTGCTTGGCAATAGTGATAGGCAACCACCTACAGCAGAGAGACGAAAACGCCAACAGGTTTGTCAGGAGCAAGAGCAGCAGCCACGGTTACTGTAGGATCGTTCTCTAACTCGGTCTTCCATCTCCCCATTCCACAACTTTTTCAAGTAAAAATAAAAGCTGCTATCTCAGAAACAGCCTGTTTTACCTAAGACAGAAATTTGGTATAGTATTTCTACTGTATGCACATATAATTTACAATTAAAATTTATAAATGCAAACAGTTTTGGATGATAAGATTCCTTTGCAGAATTTGGGTTTTAGATTTTAAGAAATGAGAAACAAGCCTGAGAATAATGATTTACATTTATCTCTCTAATATTATTCAGCATGGAACTGTACAGGAAAAAGTCTAATCTTGTACCAAAGCGTTAGGACTAAAATGACCCCAGAAAACCCTTGTTAATCTCAATAAACACATATAACTTATTAAGTCCTTACTTTTTAAAATTAATGTTGTTGTAAATAGCTTTATAAAAAATAATTCAGATTTAGGAATTATCATTAGTATTTTCTAGCGCCCAGAGACAACCAGAATTAGATGACAGGAAAAAGGAAATGACTGAGATTTTCATTAGCTGCAGGTCTTACATTCAAAGAACTTAGAAAATGTGTGAGTCTTAATAATATCACCCACCCATCTGGGCTGTCTGGCTGGAGCCTGGTTTTAACCTCTGGGTTTTTTGTGTGTTTGTTTGAATTTGCACAGAGCTCACTCTATACCTTCTGGCTGTTCTCTTTGCCTCAAGGTAAGTGCAGAGGGTGAGTTTAACCTACAGTACTCTGTTGGCTCAGTACTACCCACGGAAGTGACGAGACTGAAGAGGTAACATGAAATTGGCAGGGGAGAGTCAGCCTGAACATGTGGAAACCACCTGGCACGGTGCTCAGCACAAAGAAGATGCACAGCGGTGTCAGCCGACGCTGCCATCACCGTCACTGCCCTATCC
Source organism: Mellivora capensis (assembly GCA_004024625.1). NCBI lineage: Eukaryota > Metazoa > Chordata > Mammalia > Carnivora > Mustelidae > Mellivora > Mellivora capensis. The sequence continues at coordinate 313,325 of PISX010000195.1, forward strand.
TAGCCCCTCTCCTCCTCCTCCTCTCTATGTCATCAACATCATCCAAGTTCTGTATACTCTTTCTTCTCTGGCTGCTGGCTTTGTGCCTTTAGGCAGATGAAAACTGCCCTGGGAGCAGTCATCCTTTTTTTTTTTTTTTTGAAGATTTTATTACTTGTTTGACAGAGAGAGACACAGAGAGAGGGGGAACACAAGTGGGGGGGAGGAGAGAGGGAGAAGCAGGCTTCTCGCTGAGCAGGGAGCCCGTTGCGGGGCTCGATCCCAGGACTCTGGGATCATGACCTGAGCTGACAGCAGACACTTAAGGACTAAGCCACCCAGGTACCCCTAAAGTGTTCCGTTTTGAAAAGACTCCCGATCTATAGGTCATTCTTGCTCTTTAACAAATACTAGAAATGTCACTTTTTTTCTTTAAACACCTGAAATCCTTCTCATTAGGCACACAGAGAAAAATTTAATACGGGAAATGTTACTATCCATAGACAGCTGAGGACAGAAATTGCTTGTGAGTGGAGCAATGAGATGTGATAATTTGGAACTGGAAGTGAGAAGTTACATTTTAAAAATCTCCACTCTTTTCTTTAGATAGACTGGTCACTGCTTTATTATACCTTTCTTAGGCACAATGTAAAGAGTCAAAGAGAAAACCTAGCAGCAGCTGATCTCTCCTCTCAATGAACAGTGAATGTCAGTGGTTATACCCACATGGATACAAATATCCACTTCATAAAGAGCAAACAGCAAACCTCTGAATCAATACGAACTTTCATCATATTTTACCTTGATAGCTTCCACATGTCGAGGTGAAGCAAAGCTGAGCAAATCAGCTGGAACTTACCCTTTACCTAAAGTAATGGGATAGAAGTTTTAAGATAAAAATTCTGAAATTTAGGAAGAGGTTTCTCTTATTGATTTTATTAAAAATCATCTGTGCTCTAGGCTGAATGAGATTTTATCTAACAAAGGACACTGCTAAAGCTACCCCTTCTGGGGTTACCTTTCTTTCTTTTAGTTTGAAATATTTCTTCAGCATTCCAGATATAAAGTCTCGACTGCTTTGCAGAATTCAGGTAGAAAGACCATTCAACATTTCCATGAAATTTGCACTGTGGCTCAAAATGGGTTATTTACTAGACATTTCAAAACAGTTTGGTGGTATACGTACATAGAACATGCACACGTAGTAACCAACAAACACAGGTTCATTTGTCAAACCTATCCGGTGCTTCCTCCAAATTGTGAGTTGACATCATCTACGACTTTTCCTACATATACAAATAGAAAACAAGTCTGCTAATGCAGTTTTTTTTCTTCAGTCTCTCATTGCACCAGTGTTCAATGGTATTAGATTGCAATGGTTCAATGCAGCTTTGAGAAAGTTACCATGGCCACTTGTGTTCAATCACTAACATGTCAACTTCTTGGAAATGATTCAGAATTAGTCTACCCCCAATAAATTAGCAGGTAGAACCTTTTCCCTTGAATTCTTGTCTCTCATGATGATTTGTTGAAATATAATTTTCAGCTATGCCTCTTTTATTATTAATTTCTCTCCATGTCAAGTTTTTCTTATGTTAAATCCCTAGACTTTTTATTAAAATAATTCTAGTCAAAATATGTCAGATATGACCAGAATTATATTAATTCTTTGGGAAAGACAGAGAGTAAATTTTACTTATTTATTTTTTTAGAGAGGCAGAGGAAGGAAGGGGCAGAGGGAAAGGAGAATCTTAAACAGGTTCCACACTGGGCACGGAGCCTGATGCAGGGCTTGACCTCATGACCTTGAGATCATGACCTGAGCCAAAATCAAGAGTAGGACACTTAACTGACAGAGCCTCCCAGACACCCCAATAGAAAGTAAATTTTAGATTACTTCCATGAGGGAAGAAAGAAAAGGCAGGTTTGCAGGCTATATAGACAAAAGAAAAGACTAACTTTGGGTATAAGAAACTTTAAGGGGAGCCTGGGTGGCTCAGTGGGTTAAAGCCTCTGCCTTCGGTTCAGGTCATGATCTCAGGGTCCTGGGATCGAGCCCCCCATTGCATCAGGCTCTCTGCTCAGCAGGGAGCCTGCTTCCCCCCCCCTCGGCCTGCCTCTTTGCCGATTTGTGATCTTTCTCTCTCTGTCAAATAAATAAATAAAATCTTTAAAAAAAAAGAAAAAAAGAAACTTTGATATGGGGCCCCTGGCTGGCTCATTCTATGGAGCATGAAACTTGGGGATGTGGGTTTAAGTCATATACTGGGTGTAGAGGTTACTTAAAAAATAAAATCTTAAAGAAAAAAATAAAAAAGCTTTGATTTAGTGTTGTATATAAGAAATCATAAAATGAAGTATAATCCTCATCAAAGGGCCTAATCAAATGATTGAGTGATTGCAAACTTGTCAGGCTCCAGTTAAAAATCCCAGGCCTTCACTCTCCAAAGACTGTTTTCTACTTGAAATGAATAATCTGTGACAGGATTAAGCTAATCTCACATAAAGAAAAGGACAGCTCTGACGATCTGGAATTCAGCTGGAAATAAAAACTTGATTTACATAATGACTGGCACTTGTACTATTTAAATTCTAATGTTGCAAGCACACTCCCTTCAGGTCTGCTCTCATATTCTTACTCCAGGTCTCATTTTCATCACTCCTTGAATTCCCTCATTCCCACCTGAATGATTCCTAGCTCAGCACATCCCTTCCAACACTTTAGTGTGGTTTCTAATATTTCCAGGGACTTGGAGGTTTAGTATGAGTAAGGACCTTTGCTTGCCTTTCCTAGTCCCTCAACTGGCTCTAATCCTTACCCTGGGGCTGGAGGCTAAGAATAGCCTCCAGACTTGGGTTCTGTCTCAGTAATTTTCCAGCTTGGAGATCTTTTTTTTTTTTTTTTTTGGCAGTAGGACTTTTATTTATTTTTTAACTTTTTATTTTGAACTAATTTTAGACTTACAGAAATGTTGCAAAAGTACTACACAGAGTTTCTGTATATCCCTCACCCAGCTTCTCTTTTTATTAATACCTTAATCATAGCGTAATTATCAAACCTAGGAAATAACACTGGCACAACATTACTAACTAAAGGCATTATTCAAATTTTACCAGTTTTCCACTAATGTCCTTTTTCTGTTCCAAGATTCTTTTGGTCCTGTATCGCATTTAGTTGTTATTTCTTCTCACACTCCTGTGAGTGTAAGTCTGTAAGAGTTCCTCGGGCTTTATCTTTCATGACCTCGACACTTTTGAAGAGTACTGATCAGTTATTCTGGTGAATGTCAATTTGGGTTTGTCTAATGTTTTCCTCTAATCCAACTGAGATTTCTGGGCAAGAATACCACAAAAACAATGTTGTCTCCTTCTTAGTGGATCCCATCATGAGGCCCATGATGTTGACATGTTTTGTTACTGGCGACGCTGACCTTGATCGTCTTGGTTAAGGTAAAGGTTTCTGCCAGATTTGTCTACTATAAAGTTACTCTCTTTCTCTTTGTAGTTAATAAATATCTTGGGGGAGACACTTGGAGACAATTTTCTGTTTCTCCTCAAATTTCTGCCCAATGATTTTAGTATCTATCAGTGGATCTTGTCTGCAACAACTACCATGTAGTGTTTGCCTGAGAGTGATGCTCTATTTCCTCCCTTTTTCCTTCTACATTTACTATCAGAATTCTACCGGAAGAGCAAGCTGTCCTTCCTCCCGCCTCATTTGTTTACTTGAGTGATTTTTAAGTATGGATTTATTTTATTCCATTAGTTATATTCAGTACTATATTTTTTTTGTTGTCACTTTGCTCCAGCTTCAGTCATTAGGATTTCCTTCTAGGAAATCCTAGAAATCCTTCCAGGTTGGTATCTGTGTTCTTTCAAGAAGCCCCCCATGTTCCCCACCCCCCATCTTTTTAAAAGCACTTTCTTATTTTCTGGCACCATCACATGCTCCAGGCTCATCTTAAATTTACTCTGCCCCAGACCTGGCATCATTTAACTTCTTCAGAGCCCTGATTTCTTTTACTGGAGAATGGTATTTATAAAACAAGATCTGAACAGTAGGTGTGCTTAGTGCTATTCAAGTGCCTTTGATTTGGGGCCCTCTTGGTGGAGAGAGCTAGGAAATGCACATACATACACTAATTCACACACAAAGATCCATCTATATTTCTGTATCTCTCTCTAAATATATCTATAGAAGTAGCTATAGATACAGATATACATATTAAAAATTGTGAATATATACCAATACCTCAGATTTCAATCCAGTGCCACCTGGCTCACTTTCAATTTCCCTTTCCTCATTTGTTAACTTCCTTCTCCAACAATGAGAAACCTGGGGTTGCTATTTACAATATTTTTATTTACTCGATCCATTCTCTAATACATACAACATTATTCTGAATTGCTAACCATACTCCTGTGAGAAACACACTTATTAATCAGAATATAGTATCATGCACAGCTCTTTTTGTCTAGCCTTACAGTATTCAGTCAAGATGTCTTCCAAACTGCGTTCTTCGGTGTGGTCATGTTACCCATTTGATATACAGTTTGGGGCACCCGGGTGGCTCAGCTGGTTAAGCGTCCAACTCTTGATTTTGGCTTCAAATCTTGATCATGACCTCAGCGTTGTGAGGTAGAGCCTTTGTACTGGGCTCCACACTCAGCATGACTTAGCATGGAGTCTGCATGGGATTCTTTCTCTCCCTCTGCTCCCTCCCTGCTCACATGTGTGCACGCTCTCTCACTCTAAATAAAATGGATAAAATCTTGAAATACAGTGAGATTTATTTGTAAATATTTGGATTCCACTTTGGGCTTCCCTGACCCCAACATACTTGTTGGTTTTAATTATGCTCTGGGTATGTGAAACATCATTATGTTTCTAGGAGTCACAGGTATACAAAAAGATATATGCAAAGGAGTGTAACATCTCTCTTTATCTTTTTTTTTTTTTTTAAGATTTTATTTATTTGACAGACAGAGATCACAAGTAGGCAGAGAGGCAGGCAGAGGGAGAGGAGGAAGCAGGCTCCCCACTGAGCAGAGAGCCTGATGTGGGACTCGATCCCAGGACCCTGAGATCATGACCTGAGCCGAAGGCAGAGGCTTTAACCCACTGAGCCACTCAGGCGCCCCACATCTCTCTTAATCTTAATGGGTACCCCATTTCTATTACCCATTTCTTCCTATTCTCCATCCCACCAACCTGCTTTAGGTAACTAGTATCTTTTCCTTCTGGTTTATCCTTCCTGCATTTCTTTTGTACAAATAAGCAGATACATATGTATTTTTATATATCTCTTTCTTTCTTACATGAAAGTCAGCATCCCGTAGTTGCTCCTTTGCACTCTCCTCCCCACCTAACATTACGTCCTGAAAATACCAATGATAAATACTGATGTACAAGAATTGGCACTAAGAACTGTCTATCAAATCAAGAGGTTTTTCACGGACACTTTTAATTCACATATATTAGCTTACTTCATCAAAATACTAATTGATTTGAAAATCTTACTGAAAAGGCTTCTTCTTACTGGCCTGTTATAGTGAGAAGTAAGATTGCTGGCTTCTGCTCTATGCTTCCAAGAACAAACTTATATACTTAAAATGTAACACATGGCACAATTACTGGGATATTTAGGTGCCATTTCTTTCTTTCTTTCTTTTTTTTTTTTAAAGATTTTATTTATTTGACAGGCAAGAGATCACAAGTAGGCAGAGAGGCAGGCAGAGAAAGAGAGAGGGGAAAGCAGGCTCCCCGCTGAGCAGAGAGCCCGATGCGGGGCTCGATCCCATGACCCCGGGATCATGACCCGAGCCAAAGGCAGAGGCCTTAACCCACTGAGCCACCCAGGTGACCCTTTGGTGCCATTTCTTATACAACATTCACTATAAACTTAAAACTATCCTATCTCTAGTGCAAACAGGTGCATTTCTATTTTGCTTAAGGAAAAAGTAATCATGAAATTTAAAATATATTCCTTAAGTGTAAATAATCACTAATTTCCCACTCACAATATTTAACATTTTCCAAATCTTGAACTCAACATCAATTTTAATTTAAAGGGCCATTTCTTATATAAGGTTTAATATAAATTTGAAGATATCCCATCCCTAGGCACAAAAAAGATTTATTCACATTTTGCTTAAGATAGATGAGAAATCATGGACTTGAAAATGAGATTACTTAAGTGTAGTCACTAATTTCCTACTAACAATATGTAACATTTTCCAAATATTGAACATAAACTTGATGAAAGAGAGACTAAGAAGTGACAATGTGGGGAGATGTAATTCCTGGAGCTCTTTTCAGCACTCATCACGATCTGACATATTACGTTTGTTTATTGGCTTTCTCCCACCACAAGAACGTGGGCTACAAAACAGCAGGGACTGTGTCTGTTTTGTTCACTGCCTTAACTTTAGTCTTGTATTCCATGCATTCAAAACATCCATTCTAAATGAGTAAGTTGGTGATGCTGATGATGATGATGGAAACTCTTCAGCACTCAATGTATTTCCAAAGTGATATTTATTCTGATTCTTCTAAAGAAGAAGTGGGAGCTAGTTTATACAAAATATTTAGAAAAAAGCAGATGTCTTTTAAAGTTGCAGAGTTGAGGGATGAATACGAGGGAAATCTGAGACTGTTTTCAGAAGCCCACTGATAAGTAGGGATGGTTAAAAATGTAGTTGGGGGAAATATGCTGCTTTGAGCTCTGGGCTGGACTGGATTTCTATGAAGAAATTAGAACCTTATGATATTACAGATGACTCCCTGTTCCTCCTTACTAATTAACTATGACAAGAGATTTCTCTGAATATTGGAAACACACTTTAAAACTCTTGTTCATCTCTTGAAAATCCTCAAAAATAAAACTCCACCTATAGGGATATCTATCTATAACCTCAGATTATAATATATAAGGTTGGAAAGTAGATGCACAATTCATAAATGACTCAACAGATAGAAGAAGGTGAAACAAATGCCCGCTGGAGGTAATGACAACAGGACTAGGCCAGATCATCTGTAAAACCTCAGAAAAGCACAGGAGTTAGAAGCACCAGGTACTGTGGAAGATGGGGGTGAGGAAGGGAATTGAAAATACAGAAATTATTTGAAGTTTATATAAGGGGCAGTTAGAGCTCCAGATAGCCACACCCACCTTGCCCAGCCAGGTGACTACCTTCCCCAACAGCACAGGAGAGAATTATATTCATTAGAGAAACAAAACCAGGGCAAATAGACTTAGGGCTGGTAGACATAGAATAGGTGAGGGTCAAGGGTAGGACTGAAAATGAAGTAGGGACTTAAGTAAGTCTGCAAAATGAATGGTGAAATTCTAACGCTTCTCTTGCCAACTCTAGATATATACCCAGGATGTATATCCTCCAGGAAAGAGACTGGTGGAATTTTTTGCTAAAGAAGAACAACACAAGGAAAAAATTTTATGAACACTGACTTTTGGGTGTTTCCAATAAAGGCTGGTGCGCTGTTTTACTGCTGTATAGTTAAGCTCTCTATACACATAAGCTTCCAATCAGTTTTCTGGTGCCTAAGTACTAAGGAAGAGATAAGAGAAAATACTGCATCTATAAAACAAGAACAGAATGCTGTGAAAAAGAAGGGAACAACTAGGGCCAAAGAAAAAGTTACTGGAAATTAAAATTATGATAGCCAATCCTTGTGAAAGGATTAGAAGGTAGTGTTATGAAAATCTCTTAAATCAAAAAACAAAATAGGAAAATAAAAGTAGAATACAGGAAAGAAAGCTTAAGAAAACTAGAGTATCAGATTAAGGAATATAATTTTTTTAAAAAAGATTATTTATTTATTTATTTGACACAGAGAGAGAAAGATCACAAGTAGGCAGGCAGAGAGAGAGGGGGAAGTAGGTTCCCCGCTGAGCAGAGAGCCTGATGAGGGGCTTGATCCCGGGACCCTGGGGTCAGGACCTGAGCCGAAGGCAGAGGATTAACCCACTGAGCCACTCAGGCGCCCCCCAAAAATATAATTTTTTATTAAAAAGAGTTGTAGAAGGAGAAAACAGAGCAGATGGTGTGATAAAATTATCAACAAGTAGTACAAAAACACTTCCCAGAATCAAAGAACATCTCTAGTGCTTACGAGGTACCAACAGAATAAATGGAAAAAACGCCCAAGGACAATGGTGATAAAAAATAAGATCCTAAAAGTTTCTGGAGAGAAAAAATGGTATAAAGAATTAAGTATAAGGGATGCCTGGTTGGCTCAGTCAGTAAAGTTTCTGCCTGCGGCTCAGGTCATGGTCTCAGGGTCCTGGGACTGAGTCCAGCATCAGGCTCCTTGCTCAGCAGGGAACCTGCTTCTCCTTTTGCCTGCTGCTCCCCCGCTTATGCTTGCTTGCTCTGACAAATAAATAAATAAATAAATATATTCAATAAAAAAAAGAATTAGGAATAAAAATATCATTTAATAACAAAATTATTGGGGCGCCTGGGTGGCTCAGTAGGTTAAGCCTCTCCCTTTGGCTTAGGTCATGGTCTCAGGGTCCTGGGATCTAGCCCCACATTGGGCTCTCTGCTCAGCAGGGAACCTGCATCCCCCCTCTCTCTGCCTGCCTCTCTGCCTACTTGTGATGTCCCTTTCTGTCAAATAAATAAATAAAAAATCTTTAAAAAAGAAAAAGACTACTGTTTAAAAAAATAACAAAATTATTAGAAGCTCAAGTCAATGAGCAATGCCTTCAAAATTCTGAGGGGAGATAATTTTTAACCTAGAATTACATTATGTCAAAAAATAGTAATGTATGAGAATGGAATAATGATGCTTTTAGAAACATTAAATTTTAAAAACTTACCTCCCGTGCACTATTTCATAGTGCAGTGGCTACTGGCCGATGTACTCAACCAAAATGAGAAATAAAATCAAGAAAGAAGATGATGACATGAGATCAAACACAGAAGAAAAGTAATGGGAATTTCCAGGATAAGAGCTAGGTGGTAAGCCTCAAGAGCATCCTAGGTCCAGGCTGAGTTTGATGGAAGGCTCTAAGCTCTCAGGGGAAATGTAACTGATGTGGAAAATTGTACCGAGAGGCATTTTACAAAGCTATTAAGGATTATGGATTATAGCTATAGATTTGAAAAAGAAAGCAAATTTTACTTTATTTTTAAAAATTTTTTAAGTAAGCTACACACCCAACATGGGGCTTAAAGTCACACCCCTGAGATCAAAAGTCACATGGTCCCATGCTCTACCAACTGAGCCAGCCAGATGCCCCCTGCCAAGAATAAACAAAATTTAAAAAGAGGCATTTCATAACTTTAGGAAAAGCAAAATTTGCCAAGTAGGAAATGTTACCCTTGGTTCCACAATGAAACATACGTGCACAGTACTAATACTGAAAATACTATAAGGTGGATTCAGACAAAAATCATGATGTAATGGCACAGAGATGATGGAGGGAGGAAGGAAAGTTAAAGATCTAAAATTCTCATCATCCATAAGAAGCAGCAAGAGATAACACATAAAACTGATGAAAAAAATTTACAGTAGTATAAGTATATTATTCAGAAACCGTGGAGGTAAAGATCAGAAGAACAGCCTCAGGGGTTGAAAGTGGCTACCTTTGGGGTGAAGAAGGGAAAAGAATTGCTGGTTTTTATTGTAAGTCTTTGAGCATTAACTGATTTTTGAAAATCAAGCAGATGTTACTTAGATAAAAAATAGAAGTTTAAAACCCAAACATATAAAAAATATTATGATAGTATAGTACAGCAGGAAGAGTTCTGAAATAGGAATGAAAATAAACTACTGAGTGCTTATACTGTGATTTGGGTAAATCATATAACTTCTTTGAGTCTCAACTTCCTTATCTATTCATTATGGGACTCTGGTTATTTCTGAGGGCCTTTCAAACAATAAGGCTTTCATTCTATAATGACAACGTATTTTTCTAGGAACAGCATAGAAAGAGAAACTCTTCTCCACGGTCTCATGGTATAGCTGTACACATTTCTGTCCACTTTGCCAAGGGTCCCCCTACCTTTGCCCATTGAGGTTAAAATGGAACTGGCACGCCCACACCCTGAAAACCCTATTGTACCTGTGAGGCTAGTCTCCGCATAGCCTCCTCCTGCCGCCTGCGCATCTCTGGGGTTCCTGGGCAGCTTCCACTGGGGATGGATGAGTGGGCTGAAGGTGGCTGTGTGAGTGGCAGCTCTCTGTTGGCATCCACATCTGGATTAAAAAGATGAGATGTTTGCATGAGATATTCATAAAACCCTGAGTTGAAGGACGACTGGTTAAATTCCATTTGTTCTATGATCCAGCAATTCAACTCCAAGAGAAATAAAAACTTAGGTCCACAGAAAAACTTGTACACAAGGGTTCAAAGAAGCAAGATTCATAACAGCGCAAAAATGAAAACAACCCAAAAGTCCACCAACTGACGAACGGTTAAAATATGGAATATGGAATATGGAATATCTATACAATGGAATATTACGCTCACTCGAAGAAGCCAGTTACAAAAGACCATCTACTGTATGATTCTCTCTACATGAAATTCACAGAGTAGAGAAATCCACATAGACAAAAAGTAAACTGGTGGTTATATAGGGGTGAAGGCAGGGAGTTAGGGGGAGAATGGAGATTGACCATTAATGGGCATTTCTTTTAGGGGGAGACAAGAATGTTCTGATATTAGATGATGCTGATTGCTGTACAACTCTGTGAATATACCAAAAAGCACTGAGTTGAACAATTTAAGTGAATTGTGTGGTATATGAATTGTAACTTAATAAAGCTGTTTTTAAAAAAATCTCATTTGTTCATGTTATTTAGAATATATCTTATCTCCTACTAGAAATTATAGACTATATATATGGATACAGATCACAATATAAAAATGGGTACCCAAATCAGGAGACTGTTGATGGTTACTAGCCATGGAAAAGGAGGAGGAATAGGGGAAGGTAGTCCTCATTTAACTCTCCACCCAGCAGGACTGAATTAAGACTTCTTCCATCCAGCTGGGAGAGTAAAATCTCTGGTCACTGGAGCCGAGTTCAGAATAACTGTAGGAGGACAGGAGTGGGAGGCAGCAGTGGAAAAAGACTGAAAATGTGTGAACTGAGGTAAAGCTCTGTGACTGTCACTGTATCATTTCTGTTGTTCACTCCTTCTCCCCACCCCATTCCCCTTTATCCGGTATTTGATTTTGTGGGCGATTAGTGCCTGAATACCCTGTCTTCTAGCTACTGCTTTTGAGAGATGCCTTCCTTTTCGTCAGGAGTGGCTTACTCTCTGCCTGGTACTCAGAGAACAGGAGAGTAAGTTCAGAGGTAGGCGGTCAATGTGCACAGGAAATGGGCAAAACAGTCACTGCTTCTGAAGCGAACAGACCACAGAGGGTAGGGGTCACTTACTTAACAGCTCGCTGGGGGCCTGGCAGCTGTTGGCAAATGTCAAATCCAAACAATACCTACACTGAGACTTTTAGTGATGGGAAAAGATAGTCTTGTATTAGACAGAGCTTCCCTAACTACTGTACTGAGTATACTTGTGGTTAACGTAATAGAGCCTAAATTACACAACGGCTCTATTTTTACAAAATGTTTTTGTGCTTTGTGTGTCTGTGCTGGGGAGTGGGGTGGGTGATGACGGTGGTGGTGGAGACTGACGGGGGAGTCAGGTTTGGGAAGGGGTGTGGGTGGAAAGCAGGATGACAGGCTAGTGCCTGCCTTGACAGTTTTTCTGTACCTTCCCAGGAAAATGACAAGGAGGGGGCGGGCCGGGGGCTGAGTGTCTGTGGAGGAAGGACAGAGCCAGGCAGCACAGGGCTGCAGGCTGAGCGGCTCCCATCTCTCACAGCGATGCTGCGCAGCGTGGAGGAGGCAGAGGCGGAAGGAAGAAGGCAGATGATGCAGAGATGGGAGCTGGGAGCTCCAACAATTTTCCACCGTGTTTTCGTTATTTCTACAACTCTATCATTGGTATCGCTGACGGGGGGTTAGGAAAGCCATTGGGAATTCAAATAAACCTATTCAAACTTGATGTAAATTAAACTCTGGCAAAATTAAGCCATCTCTCCATACAGGCATCATTCTTATTCATTAATGAAAGAAATTCTGCTGTTGCCAGTAAAACTCCCAGTGCCAGCTTACATAATAACAGATTAATGTGAAAAAACAGCTCGCACACTTTATCAGTCACTTATTCTTGACCCTTCTTAAGGGCTAGTGGCTCTGGGAAGGCAGCAGAGGTAGGATGTAGTTTGGACTTGGGCAGATTACAACAGAAGTTATTTTGTACAAGTTAACTGCTGGTTCTGTGTGATTCCGATAAATACACAACACATATTCTATCTCCTCTGACACTGTCTTCAAGTTTTGAAAGTTAACTATCAGGGCAAATCTACAGTCACAACATATGGACATTTATCTCAAGAATGGCAGTGTCCTGCTATTTTTAGAGTATCTCTGGAGATAAAAGGCAATGGATGTCAGAGAATAACTTAATGAACCACCTCTAAAGAACCTCTGCTTTGGGGAGCACATGGGCTATATTCTGTTAACTCTTGTTCTCCCAGGTACCCTTCTCAGAAAGCAGCTCTTTTTGCCCTTGGGATTTATTCTGTCCTACAGGATTCTACCATTCTGTTATCTGTAACACTCATACACAGAGGAGTCAGAGAGACTATAAGCTATCTGGTTTTCTTTCGAACACACTCAAAGAGTTAACTTCTTGGATTACTCAGATAAGATGTAGTCTGGTGTGATATTTAAGTGTTCAAAAGAAAATACTGGAATAGGTTGGAAAGTTAATTTCAACTACTTTTCAAGAAGATATGTTTTTAGAATCACAGAATTTTAACACAGGAACAAATCTTAAAGATCACTTCCTCATTTTACAGATGAGAAAACAGGTTTAAAAAACTCAATTAGAATTCTCAAGTTACAAAGTATGTGTAGTCACTTGAGTGTTGGGGCTCAAACTCTGGGCTCTTGGCTCCCATGACACAATCCCAATCTACCTAAGAAAAGCTTCCTAGAGAAATTAAGCATGCTACTGCTTGTGAGAAAGGAATTCTTCCATACCAATTTTTATCATACCCTGGTAAACAGGGACTCTCAATTCAATGAGTTTTCTCTGTAGACACTAGTTCTTCTCCATGTGAGATATCCATTAAGTTAGCCAGAGGTAATCTGCCTACCGAACGAAAGGGGCTGTTAATTAATTTCATCAGGAAACCAGAATGTCTGGAGGATGTGAAGTGAGTTCCTATTAAGTTTCCAGCATGCGCTAGACTCTGTAACTACTATGATCTCAAACCATTTCCACTGGCTGCTGTCTGAAAATTTGTGGTGAGCTAGATTATTGATTTGGAATAGCAGAGCAATAGTTTCTGGTTTTATTCTCATAACTAATAGAAACCAGGTAGACTGGTTATACATACAGGTTATATAGGAAGAACATCTATTTATTTCCTTTCTGCAGATGAGTTCCTCTAATAAGGAGAGGCAGGATAGCAAAGCAGATAAGACACTGGGCTCTGACACAGACTGCTTAGGCTCAAATTCTTGTTTCACCATTTACTGGCTTTGAAACTTTTGAGGTCTACTTAACCTCTTTGAGCCTCAGATCACTGCTCTGTGACATGAAGATAACAGAACCACCTTACTGAGTTGATAAGAGGATTGGGTGAATTAATGTTGGTTAAGATCTTAGAGAGTGCCTGGTACTAAGGACCACATGAGTATTTTAAAAATAAACAAGATCCTGGTGGTGATCATTGAGCTGTGCCCTCTCTGTGATGAAAGAAGTACGAATATATACGAGATCTCAGCATCTTTTCACAAGGAAGCAGGAGAAATACTTCAAGGACACAATGAAGTTCAAGCCCAAGGAGCGCAGTACCAACATCAAGAGCAAGGAAACGGAGGCTGCAGACAGACTGTGCCCACTCGGAATGAAAAGACCTGGGCCCCGGCAGAGCAGCAGCTGACGGTGATGGGTGTGAGCGGCTCTTACAGGCAAGGAGTTGGTGTCCAAAGGACAGGCTAGCCAGAATGCCAGAAGGGAAGAGTCATAAATTTATTCCCAGAGAAAGGTTTTCTCAGTCACACTTAGGTGACTGCTAGATATGTGGGTTAAATATAAACAGAGTATTACATTCTTTCTCTCAACTCTGAATTAATGGTCCTCTTGAGCAAGTCAGGTTTTGCAGATCAGAAAATAAAAGGGTGTAAGGCTTAATACATCAGAAAAACTTTCAGCAATGAAGCAGGGAGTTCTTTAAAAAGGAATACGTACGTTTGGGGGAGGCATGTGGGCTGTCTGAGGCAATCTGTCTCATCCGTGTTCCATGGCAGCTGAGGGCCACCAGTCTGGAGATGATGGCAGTTTTGCCGAACCCAATGTTTCCCACAATCACTACTCCTTGGTTGACGCTGGCATTTGAACTCTGAAGTTGAGCATCTATTTCGTGGAAAACCCAATCCCGGCCAACAAACACTGACTCTGTAGTGATGCTGGGCACTTCAAAGAGCAGAGGCTTCAGGGAGATATCTGGAGGCCTATAAGGTGCAAAGTGAACTGGAAGGAACAATAAGAGAACACACAACTTAGGCCAAACTGTCATCATTGAAAGAAATATGAAACTGAAATCTGGCCAAACTGAAATCATTGAAAGTTTCGGAGACTATCAGTTACAGTACAATGGCATCCTGGGTTATTCAGCAAATAATACAACTCAACTTTGCTTCTATGGAGATGAACAACAGCAGGTGAACTAGGGTCATTTGATACTCTAGTTGGTAGAAAACAAACACAATTAAAATGCCAATGATTTATGGAATAGTCAGAAAGACAGGGTGATATTCAAAATTATTAAATAGTGGGGAGGGCCCAGCACCAGCACTCAGAATGGACGCCGAAGTAGTACAGAAGCAGGGTCCAGGCTTCCTTCTCTGCCTGGCGATAACCTTTTAGCTGTTGGATTGTGGGGAGATACAGGCTGGGAGTTCCTGGGGGAGAGTCCAGGCTATGGCAGAGCATCCAGATGTCTTACAGCATCAGCTCTTTACCTCTAAAAGCTCTGCTAGTTTAAAAAGTCTTCAACATGTTAAGCAGTCAAGGAAGCAGAAACCAAACTTTGACCTCAGGGCTTTGCTCCTCTACTGCTTGTATTCATGCCAATTAACAAAACAAAACAAACCAACAAAAGTTTTGGCTTATATACACCATGGAGACCTGGTACTGCTTTTCTCATTTCTGTGCTTCTGAAGTTGTGGGATGTGCTAAGAGCCAAGCACAGGCTCTACTTTCAGTAGCTTTCTAATAATGCATAACAGATGTGACGTGGTTTCAAAGACTAACCTTTTAATTTTATTGATGGTGGAAAGAAGTCTTGTCTATGACCTCTCTTACCTGGGTTAAATGCCTTCCTAACTATTCAGAGAGTAGCTCTAAGTATCATTTTATCTGTCTGGAACCAAGTTGTTGTTGCTGTTGTCCTTTTCAGTAAGCTCTATGCCCAGTGTGGGGCTTGAACTCATGACCCCAAGATCAAGAGTCACATGCTCTACTGACTTAGCCAGCCAGGTGCTCCAGAAACTAGGTATTTTATGTTGGTACCTTTAACACCGTAGCACAGTGCTTTGACAAAAAGCAGGTACTCAACAAATGCTTACTGAAATAATTAATGAAGAATAAGGTATTATACTCTAAGCCCATTTTTATATTTTGGAGGATAAAGCTCAAGGGAAGGGAATGAGTACAGGAGAAAGAGGGAAATGAGATCTATTTTTATTGCTTATATTATTCTAGAACATACTTAAGCCACCTATACATCATTAAATGGGATCTAGAGATGGCAGCTTGAGAAAATCTACTCATAATCAAGCATACATGTACATACTCATTAAAAACTCTCTGACAGCTATTAGAATAACTGAGCATTAAAAAATGATAACTCCAAAAATAGTGCAAATAATTAAAAATATAAAGCCAAACTCTAAAATGAGAAGAAAATAGTTTCCTCTAACAATTTTAAAATGTTCTAAATTTTCACTAAAAAGAAAAAAAAAAAAAAGGCTGTGGAGATTCAGCTATATAATTGCTTATAATTTCCTGATTCTCATTTCTTTAACAAAACTTACTTTTCTAAAATCCATAACTAAAAACATAAAATAATAAAATCTATAACAATAGGCTAATATAACACTATATGTTAACTGGACTTAAAATAAAAATTTAAAAATTCCATAATCATAATTACAGAATTCAGAGAAAAATTTGACTATAACTTGCTAAATATATTCTTTTTAATGCTAATGGCTTGTAGCTCATACTCTATTTTACCTTTCTTAAACATTACTTTATTGAGCTACACTTTACAGATCATTAAATTCACCCTTTTAAAGTATACAGTTCAGGGGTTTTCAGTACAGCTGACCCCTGAACTACATGGGGGATAGAGGAGGTGATGCCTCATGGAATTGAAAATCCATGTGTAATTTCCCCCAAAACTTTACTAATAGCCTATCTGACTGTAACCTTCACTGGTAGTCAACTAACGCATATTTTGTATATCATACATACTATACACTATATTCTTACAATACAGTAAGCTAGAGAAAAGAAAATGTTAGCAAGAAAATCATAAGAGAAAATACCTGTATGGTACAGTCTGTAAAAAATCCACATATGAGTTAACCAGCACAGCTCAAATCTGTGTTCGTTGAGGCTCAACTATATATTCAAGAAGTTGTGCAACCATCACTATCTAATTCTTGAACATTTTTATCATCCCCCAAAGAAAACTCTACACCCATTAGCTGTTACTCCCCAGTTCCCCTTCCTCCTAGACCCTGATAACCCGACTTCCCATCTTTACAGATTTACCTATTCTGGACATACATGATAAATGCTATCATGTAATATGTGGTCTTTTGTGTCTGGCTCATTTGCATGTTTTTGAGGTTTGTTCATGTTGAAGCATGTATCAGTACTTCATTCTTTTTATAGTTGAGTAGTATTCCATTATATGGATATATCACATTTTAATTTATCTGATAAACGTCTGATTTGTTCCACTTTTTGGCTATTATGAATTACGCTGGTATAAACATTCATGTACAAGTTTTTGTGTACATATGTTTTCAGTTATCTTGGGTATATATCTAGGAGTGGTATTGCTGAGTCATCTGGAAACTCTATGTTTAACTTTTTGAGAAACTGCTAAACTCTTCTATTTTCCTTTTTGCTATTTTTTTTAGAGAAGTAATACATATTCACTATAGAAAACTTAGGAAAAGCAGATAAACAAGATAATAATTGTACTCCCAGTAGCCAGAGAGAAACACTACTCACATATACTCTGAATTTTTTTCTGTACCATAAATACTTAATCTAAAAACTCAAAATAGGATCATACTGTTTTATAACCTCCTTTTTAAATTTTTCACTTAGCAATTCCAGAATTCTGAAAAGGTTGATTCTGTCAGACTTGCCTAATGGCTGCTTCAGTGGTGGGACTGATTCTTGGAGCTCCTTACTCTACCATTTTCCATGTCACTTAATAGTAGGTGACTGCTATCCACTTGGGGCTTCCTGGGTACCTGAGTTTGCTTGGTGGATACCCAGACAGACACACTGAGATTGGGATGAGCAGTGATAAGACTCCCAGGGAGGAAGGAGAAAATAGATCAGTTGGCTTAGTGATGCGTCTAATGAGGCCTAGTGAGACCTAAAGTTACACAGCCAGTTTCAGAACTAGAAACAAAACCTAATTCAGACTCAAAAATCCAGGTTCCCCCCCCCCCCCACTATATTATGTTGCAACTATTCTACAGGATGTGACTTTCAAATCTGAAAGTGACATGAATGATCCCACTGATGACCAGGACTGATTAGGCTTAGCTGACGGGCTACATGGTCTTCCTCCTTCACTTCTCTTGTGCTTCCCTTTAGGAACTGCATGCTTGGCCAGAAATGACCTTTTCACAGAGGTAAGAGCTACAGAAACTCTCATGATTTCTACACTAACTGACTTATTTCTTTAGGTCCAAGGTTACTCTATATTTTGTATCAAAGGGGCTTTTGTGAATATGACCAATGCTAATTTACAATATGGAATTAAGTATAGACTCAATTTAAATGCTTAAGTTTTTGAGAAAAATTTCTCAACTTGTTCTCATGTTGACGTAATCTCCCATCATATTTTATTCTACTGAGAAAGCTTTGACATTTTAAAAAGTTATTTAAAAAACTTTCTAAAAATGTAATCAATTCACAAAAGCCTCAAGGGAAGAACAGACAAAATTAGCCCAGTACCATATGGTAAAACAACTGTAGATGCCAAGAACAGCCTAGAAACAATTTCTGTACTTCAGAACCTAAGGCTTTTGTCAGCTCAGTATGATAAAAGAAAGCACTGCTTCCTATGTACCAACAATAAATTTAGGGCATACGAACAAGAAAGTACTTTGGCCTGCATTGTGGGACATGGAGGTAATGGATGTTCTCTGTGGAGTTCATATTCCTAAATAAATGTTTGTTTGGGATATCAGCTGGCTTCTGAGAGATTTTCTAAGGCAGAAACACTGAAATAATCCATGAGAAATTACCACTGCAACTACCGCTGAGCTAAGGGAAAAAAGATGAGTTAAGCCATACCATTTAGTAGCAGTTGGCTTTCTTACCCCTGGCACTCAAGAGTTGGCAGTCTCAGCTTAGCAAAGACAATCCCACCTATCTCAAAGCTTTCTGATAAAGTATACTGGGGTGTCTGCGTGGCTTAGTTGGTTAAGCATCGGACTCTTGGTTTCCGGCTCAGGTCTAGATCTTGTGGGTTATAAGATTGAGCCTCACATCAGGCTCCCCGCTCAGAGGGGAGTCTGCTTAAAGATTCTCTCCCTCTGCCTCTACCCTGAGTTGAGGGCAAGCTCTCTCTCTCCCTCTCTCTTAAATAAATAAATAAATCTTTCTTTTTTTAAAAGCATACAGATACCTGTAATTTACTTCAAAATTCATTAAAAAATGATGGATGGTAAAGAGATGGACAGATGGATAGACAGGTAATAAAACAAAACAGCAAATGTTCATGATATAATCAAAGCGGTGGGTATGTAAGTGTTAACTGTAAGATTCTTTCCTTTCTGGTATATCTGAAAATTTTCCTAATAAAATGTTAAAGGGAAAAAAAAAAACACCATGGAAAAGAATCACATTTCAATAGGGCACACAAATAAGATAAGCTTAAGGAAAGTAGTTTTAAAAAGGATTTAATAACCACTCCAGACTCAGATCGGTGTGGGCATCTCCTCAATGTAAATGAGGTTTGGAGCAGACGAATGAGCTTTCTCTAGGAAACAGCCTCTGTGAGACCATCAATAAGTGTAATTATATACCTAGGCTTATGGAGAAAACAGACCTTTCTTTAACTAAGGCAAAGCATAAGCATTAAAAAACAACAACACTAATGTGCATTAAGGCTAAGAGATCAGCCTGCCCAAATGCAAATATAAACAGCTGCAGTAAGGGGAAAAGGGGAAGGGGAAGTGGAGGCAAAGGAGCTCTAAGTGGATTTAGACTAAAGCATATTTACTCATGGAAAACAATCATAAATCATCTTGAAAGCAGTCAGTCACAGGACTGGCAGAAGAAAGGGTACGTGTAATACAGCCAAGGTCTGGTGCAAACAGGAGCAGAGATGTGTTTCCTCACATTCTTCTACAATGACTGTAAAGTCTAGCCTGGAAGTATCTCTATTCCTCAGAACAAAAGATAATTTCAGGCTCATTCTCAGGGCTCATGACATGCATGCCAAAGCAGAGAAAAAAACCCCACGTGCTGCAGACACAACCTGATAGCATATCAGCACCAAACCGCTGTCAAAAAACACACTTTTTTTTTTCTTAAGAACTGCTTAAACCAGGGCAGGAGTTGATTTGTCTACTGAGTTTCTAGAAGGTTCAGTCTCCCGTTTACAGGAATCAAATCTCTTTAGGGTCTGTTGTTTATTCCTGCTGCTCTGGATAGGACTACAGTAGGCAGCTATTTCTATACCAGGAAATGAGTTTCTGAAGAATGTAAAGCAATTTGAAGCAGGTCTTAAAAGACAATCTAAAGATAACAGTCCGAGAAATGTTCATTCCAGAAAACTTCTGTTTAAAAAAAAGAAAAAAAAAAAAAAGGTCAAATAAAGTGGAATCACTTTTGGGGTCAATAAGGAAACACAACAGAGTAGGAAAACTATGGACTCAGAGCCAGGATCCCTTAGTTTGTATCCTGTCTCTGTTACTTACTGGTGGTATGGCCTCAGGACAATTACTTAGGTTCAGACATATCAGTCTTCCTCATTTTAAAAATAGGGATAACAAAGACACCTGAGGATTAGATGAGTTAAAAGACGTGATGGGCCTAGGACAGTGTCTGGTGGTTACCTGTGTTAGCTGCTAGCACTAGCGACATCATCAAGCCAAAAAGACATCCAGAGTAACCGTAATCACCCCCCTCCCACATACACTTATTTAAAACAAAACTTAGCAAAAGGATATTGAGAACATAATGACTCTCTTTAAGCTCTCGTCCCTCTGAGGCTTCTGACTAATCTCTCTTCTTTTCCCTACCCAACATTTTGAAAGAGCCCTGCTTGCTCTCTTCACTTCCACAGCAATCATGCACTCTAGCCTGGCTTCCTCCTGTATTATTCAACAGCATATCTGCTCAAACTATTTGCTTAAAGTCACTATAAACTTTCTAATTGTTAAGTGTGATGATTTCTTTTTCCAGTCTTTATGCTTCTTCTTCTTTTTTTTTTCCCCCAGTCTTTATGCTTCCTAACCACTCCTCAGTATTTAACACTTTTAACTAACCCCCACTTTTGGAAATACATTCCCTTCTTGGGCTTGACATGGTAACACTTTCTTCTAGTTCTTTTTCTGTCCTCTCCTCCTGATGTGTCTTTAATGATTCCTCCTCTTCTGCCCATCCCTAAGATACTGCCAATTCTTGGTTCTATAATATTTCATTTTTTTCTTCCTCATGATCTCCCTGGATAATCTCAAAGGAATAGACTAATAGCTTTCACAACTATCTAAGTGGTGGTGGTTTGTATTTCTATTCCTCATTATCAAACTCCTATACAGCATCTCCAACAACTCAAGAGTTATCTGCTTGGATTTCCAATAAAAACCTCAAACTTGTTTAAAAGTAAAGTTACTGACTCACTCACCTTAATCTATTCTTTCTTTTCCATTTATTATCTCAGTTAATGAAATATCACCAATCTGCCTGGTTTTTCCAGACAGAAACTGACACTCATCAGGATTTCTTTTTCCTTAATATTTATATCTAATTTGTCACAAGTCCTATTAATAATTCTTGAGAAAAGGGGTGCCTGAGTGGCTCAATTGGTTGAGTGTCTGACTCTTGGTTTCAGCTCAGGTCATGATCTCAGAGTTGTGAGATGGAGCCCTACGTCAGACTCCATGCTCAGCAGGGAGTCTGCTTGAGATTCTCTCCCTCCCCCTGCTCATGCTCTCTCTAAAATAAATTAGTAACTCTTTAAAAAAAATTATTCGTGAGGACTATCTCTTAGATATAATTCCTTTTTTCTTTCCTACTCCACTGCTACTAGTGGTATAACCTTGGGGGAGCTACTGATCACTCTAAGTCTCAATTTTGTCATCTGTAAATTAGGGTACTAAGAGTATCTACTGGCTTAGGCTGAGAAAATGTATGTTAAAGTAGCCCAGACCCTTAATCCGCAATGAATGGCAGCCATATAGTTTAGGTTCTCAACATCTCTTGCTTTTACTATGTACTTAAATAGGTTATTGTTCCTTTTGTATACAGCTACCAAATCAATCTATCCATCCATCTATCATGATCATGTCAACCTCTGCACTCTACCTTCACATGTCATCAAATCGCCCTACCACAGTCATCTAACCTATTAAGTTATTAACTTAATTAACTTACTAACTACCACAGTTCTTGTCATAGGGTAGATATATTCAATAACATTTAATAAATGAATTCATGAATGGAAATAGTTAATATGGATTTTTCTTCCCCAGCTGCAGGGAAATATAGTAGTATACACTTCCCTTTGGTAGAGCAGGAGAGCTCAAGGATGCAACTGTTAAAGGATGCAAATTCAGGTCTTTGAAAAATTATTGCTCTATACTGTAATAATAAAAAGAAATGAATTCATTTGTTTGGCACCTTTCAGGGATACATTCTTGTATGGAGGCAACTGTCAAAAACAAGTGGGCCATTAAATAACAAGATAGAGAGAAAAAATGTTATTTTCCAAGCTCTGTGCATATCACAAGCAAGGCCTGGATGTTACCTAAGTACCAACAGTCAAAGAATACTTATTGCTATAGGAAGACAGGGGAAGGGAGAAAATGGTGTCTTAGAGCTAGTGTCCACAGAGGACAGGATAAATATTTCTAAAAACAATTCTTGTTTTCTTTTAGAAAAGTTACTGAAAAGGCTGGATCCACATGAATCCATTTAGTAACTGAGGTCTTGCTAATCCTACATGTGAGATTTATTCTTGTGCAACAAATGACCATATTTAATTTTCATCATTATATGTACAATATGTAGTTTAGTTTACAGAGAACCCAAGTCTAATTCTATTTTTGTCCAAGATGGAGTAACACGGACTCTATTTATCACCCTCCTACCTAAGAGATTTCCCAAACAAACAAAACTCTAGACAAAGTATATAAAAACAATGGTTTTTAAGACATTAGACATAAGCAATGAAAAATAATGATCCTTGAGAGATGGAAAACAACAGGCGTATCCTATGCCCACTTACTGCCTTCAGAGAATTTTCAGGCCATAATGTAGGAGGGAAAACCCAGTCAGATTCTGGCAGACTCCCTGAGTTGAGGAGATGGAACTGAGAATCCAGGGAGACTAAGGAAGCAACTGTTCAAAGGACAGAGGACTGAGAAGATGAATACTGAACAGAAATAAATCTGAAGATCTGTGGAAAGTAGAGTACTGATTGGCACATGAATGTAGAAAAGCTGCCCAAGACCAGGAGATGACCTATCCAAGATGATTAGAAGGAGGAGGGCCTGAATAGTGCCTATTACCAGCAGCCAGGATAGAAAACCTCACATATGACCTCAGCTCAGGTCATGATCTCAGGGTCCTGGAACAGAGCCCCATGTCAGGTTCCCTGCTCTGTGGGAGCCTGCTTCTCCCTCTCCCTCTGCCTGCTGCTCCCCCTGCTTGTGTTCCTTCTTTCTTTGTCAAACAAATAAATTAAAAAATCTTAAAAAAATAATAGCTATAAAATTTCTTAAATTTGGGGCGCCTGGGTGGCTCAGTGGGTTAAAGCCTCTGCCTTTGGCTCAGGTCATGATCCCAGGGTCCTGGGATCGAGCCCCTGCATCGGGCTCTCTGCTCAGCGGGAAGCCTGGTTCCTCCTCTCTCTGTCTCTGCCTGCCTCTCTGCCCACTTGTGATCTGTCAAATAAATAAATAAAATCTTAAAAAAAATTTTTCTTAAATTTGACGGAAACTATAAATACAGATCCAAGGAGCTCAATGAGCCCCAAGTATAAGAAATATGAAGAAAACCAAACCAAGGCACATCATAATCAAACTGTTCAAAACCAGAGATAAATAGAAAATCTTAAAAGCAGCCACAGATAAAAAAAGATATGAAGTACAGAGGAACAAAGATAAAGATGACAGCAGATTTCTTGTCAGAAACAATGGAACTGAAAAGACAGTGGATGTACAGCTTTATATTAACGGAAAGAAAAAAAACCTGTCAACCTAAAATTATAAACCCAGTGAAAATGTAAATTTATCTTTCAAAAGTAATGGTGAAATAAAGACTTTTTTAGACATTTAAGAACTGAAAAAATTAATCACCAGCAGATCCACAATACAAAAAAAAAGTAAAAAAAAAAAAAAAAAGACCTGCAGGCAGAAGAAAAATGTAGAAATATGGATTAACACAAAGAAATGAAGAACACCAGAAATGAGAAGCACATAGGTTAATATGTAAGATTTTTGTTGATTTTACAACAAATGGTGTTGGAACAACTGGAAAAGTGTATCCAAAAAAAACCCCCCAACAAAACCCCAAAAAACTACCTTCATACGTATCATGTACCATACATAAAAATTAAAATCGATCATAGACCTAAATGTAAAATCTGAAACTGTAAAAATATATAGAAGATATTTGTGACTTTCGGTTAGTCAAAAAATCTTGGACACAACACCAAAAGAATGATCCAACAAGGCAAAAATTCATAAATTGGATTTCTAAAAACTTTGGTTCTTCAAAAGATAGTTAAGGGAATGAAAATACAAGCCATAATATGGGAAAAAATATTTGCAAAGCATATATCTGATAAAGAACTTGTATCCAAACTATATGACAAACTTTCAGAACTCAGTAACAAGAAACAGCCCAATAAAAACTGAACAAAACATATGTACAGATGCTTCTTCACCAAAGAAAATATTCTACAGCAAATCAGCATACAAGATCATCAGAGAAGCACAATGTTGTACAGATATCTAGAACTTTTTCATCTCGTATGACTGAAACTTCACCCACTGAACAGCAACTCATTTTCCCTTCCCTCCAGGGCCTAGCATACACCATTCTACTCTGTGCTTTGAGGAGTATGACTACTTCAGATACCTTCTTGGAGTGAAATCCTGTGGTATTTGTCCTTCTATGACTGGTTTATTTAATTTAGCACAATTATCATCAAAGTTAATCCATCTTTTATCATATAACAGAATTTCCTTCTTTTTTTTTATGGCTGAATAATATTCTATTGTATGTACATAGCACATTTTCTTTATCCATTCATCCATCAATGGATATTTAGGTTCCTTCCACCTCTTTACTACTGTGAATAATGCTGCAATGAAAAAAGGGGTTGGGGATATCTCTTTGAGATCTCAATTTCAATTCTTTTGGATATATACCCCAGAAGTGGGATTGCTGGATCATATGGTAGTTTTATTTTTAATTTTTTGAGGAACCACCATGCTGTTTTCCATAGTGGCTGCACCATTTTGCCTTTCTAACAACAGTGCACAAGGATTTCAATTTCTCTATGTCCTTGTTATTTGTGTGTGTGTTTTCTGATGACCATTCTTACAGCTGTGAGGTCATTGTGGTTTTCATTTGCATTTCCCTGGTGATTAGTGATGTTGAGCATCTTTTCAAATACCTATTGGCCATCTCTATGTTTGCTATGGAGAAATGTTTACTCAAGTCCCTTGCCCATTTTTATTTATTTTATCTTATTTTTAAGTAGGCTCTATTTTGGGCAAGCTCAATGCAGGGCTTGAATTCATGATCCTGAGATCAAGATCTGAGCTGAGATCAAGAATCAAATGCTTAAGTGAGCCACCCAGGCATTTTGCCTGTTTTTAAAATTGGGTTATTAAGTTTTTTTGCTATTGAGTTATAGGACTACCTTATGTATTTTGGTTATTAACCCCTTATCAATTATATGGTTGCAAGTACTTTCTCTAGTCCACAGACTACTTTTTTACTCTCTTTTTAAGTACTTTAAAATATAAATGCAAAAGTAATTTCTTTCCATTGTAATTCCTTTATTTATGAGTTCTAAATATGTTTCACATTACAATTTAACTTCTCCCCCCTTATCTTTAATTTAATATGTGTTTATTCATCTATTTCTTCTTTAATTATTCTTCTTAATTAATTCTTCTTAATTATTCTACTTGTCTTCCTTGTTATGGTTCAGTAACTCAGTTAAAAACAACTGAGTTGGGGGAGCGCCTGGGTGGCTCAGTGGGTTGAAGCCTCTGCCTTTGGCTCAGGTCATGATCTCAGGGTCCTGGGATCGAGCCCCACATCGGGCTCTCTGCTCCGAGGGGAGCCTGCTTCCTCCTCTCTCTCTGCCTGCCTCTCTGCCTGTGATCTCTGTCTGTCAAATAAATAAATAAATCTTTAAAAAAACAAAACAAAACAACTGAGTTGGGGCACCTGGGTGGCTCAAGTCAGTTTAGCATCTCACTCTTGGTTTTGGCTCAGGTCATGATCTCAGGGGTTGTGGTATAGAGTCCCATGTCATGCTTCTTGCTCAGTGTGGAGTCAAGCTTGTCCCTCTCCCTCTGCTCCTCCCCCTGCTTGCACTCTCTCTTTAAAATACATAAATAAAATCGCAGAAGAAAAATAAAAAAGATAAAAACAACTGAGTTGCTATCAGTGACTCCATGTGGAAAAGCTCAACTAGCATGGAAGTGATTTAAGACTTTGTTTTTGAATGAATGAATAAAATTCATTAAGCATGGTCTAGGCAGGTTTCTCAAACATTATCTAATATATCTGCTCCTTTAGTTCCTGTCCATCACAGGTTCTGTTTCATGGTCCATCTGGCAGTATCCATTTTAAAGAATATTATTTAGCTTAAGTATCAACAAAGTTAATTTTTAAAGGTATTAACAAACCATAACCTGTCTTCTCCAAAACCACTTTTTTATTTTTCTGATTTCTGGACCAGAGAAGGATGACAGCAATGATAACTATAAGACAGAGAAATGACATTATCTGAGCTGCATTTTAGAAGGACTAATCTGGCAAGCCAGGCATTAGCTCGATTCAAACTTGGAAAGACCAGAGGAGGGAGACAAACTAATTAGCAGTATTGAGAAGGGAGAACATGGGAGAAACTGGGAGAGTAGAATCCTCAGGGTGTCCTAAGTGACTGGATGTGGGAGTTAAGAAGACAGTGATTCAAACCTGACTTCAAGAGTTAAAACTGAGGTGACAGAAAAATTGGGGCACTATTAATAGAAATAGGGAAGTAGGAGCTAGTTCGGGCTAAATAATCACAGCAGTGCCCTGTGATCAGAGTTGCCAAAAGGATAGTCATCGGCAGTTAGTGTTGATATGCAGCTCTCTTTCCCATACCCAATATCCCAGAGTCATGAGTATCTATAATTAGCCACTGTATTGGTACATTATTACATTCCTCACTGCTTTTTATATTATACTGTCTATAACATTGTATAATATGGTGGTTAAGAGCATAGGCTCTGGAGTTGGCCAGATATGAGGTGAATCCTGGCACTGCCAATGACTAGCAAGTTATTTAACCTCTCCAAATCCCAGTTTCCTAATTAGCACTGCTTAGATCAAAAAGTTGTGAGGATTAAAAAAGAACACATTTAAAGCTCTTAGTACTATGACTACAAAGAATAAGAACTCCAATAAAAAGCAAGCTATCATTTTTATATCTGTCTAAAAGTGTCCCATACTCAACATTTGTCTTAGTGTTTTAAAAAGTCTATTGTATTGTATTAATGTGGGGGTAACAAAGGGAAGAGGCTTATTTTACTCTGAAAAATTATACTTTGAGTCCTCAAATAACTGTATATTAAATTTCAGCTTTCTGACATTGGTCTTATAGGAAAACATTTGTTGAGAAAAATTTGGAGTCATTGCTGAGTGGAATTTTCAGGAAGGGATTTTCCCTTTGGAAAATAGTAAGGGAAATAAGGAAAGCCAAACTCTCTCAAATGTTGTCAATTTTTACGTTTCCTCACGTTAAATACCTCAAAATGTAAGGAAAATATAAAAGCAGTAAAGCTTCTAAAATGTGAAACGTTTGATAAAATAATTATATAACTATGTCAACAGTTTTATGCTACTAAATTGTTGGCCTTGAATATGAGATATGAGACATATTTTTACTGGAGCATCAAAACTGGTTAATTACTTGAAATTTAAGATTAAAAAAAATTTTTTTTTTAAACGTAGGATCCATGAGCCCCAATGTGGGGTTTGAACTCACACCTCTGGGATCAAGATCTAAGCCAAAATGAAGAGTTAGACACTCAAATGACTGAGCCCCTAAGATGAGACGTTCAATCCAGGCACCCCTAAGGTTAAACATTTTTAAGTGAACTTTCAGTGATGAAACAGCTATAGTTTTACAAAGGAAATTTTCCATTTTAATATTTTATTATACTTGCGGAGTAATTCCATTAAAAAACTTAAAAAAAATTCATTTGAGAGAGAGAGAGTGAGTGAGCAAGGGAGACAGTGTGAGCAGGGAGCCAGACATGGGGCTCAATCCCAGGACACTGAGATCATGACCTGTGATCATGACCTATGATCATGACCTAAGCTGAAGGCAGACACTTAGCCAACTGAGCCACCCAGGCACCCCAACATAAAAGAACTTCTATATACAAGAGTGGAAAGGTTAAATCATTTTACAGAATCAAAAAATGTTTTGCAAAGGGTTACCTAAGTAAATTTACTGGCAATATGATTACTTAATAAGATTTAGTCACTTTTGGGGAAAATAATGATAGATTAACTGGGAAGTTGATTCTTTAAATCTCATTTAGATCAAAACATCAAAATGTCCTAATGGTTACTTATTTTTCCTTTATTGCACTTAAGGTATTTAAAAGTATTTTCAGTGATTTATTCTTGCAGAATTAGATATCATGATTAGAATCTCTTTCATGTTACTCCATGGGCTTTCTTTAAGTAGTGTTATTTAATGCAAGGGGTCAATATGTGCCTGTTAGAAGACCCTGTGTTTTATAGTCTCTTCTCTTTCTCAAAGGTTATTTCTCCCTTGTGGGTCATGCAGGAGGACTCTGTTGTATATTTGCTACTGTTTGGATTCTTAAACTTTAAGATAAAATTTAGTAAACAAGGCTGGGTTACATAAAAACCAGATCAGTCTGAGCTCCTTTAACAAGTAATGATCTGCTTTAAAAAATCATATCCAGACTACTACAAAAAGTATAAACTAGTTTCTAGCAGACATTCAGAGACATCCAGTTTGAATACTGCATTTTCAGATTTTAAGGTACTTTCCAAAAGAGCTGACTGGAGTGCAAGGATCAACTTCATACAATTAAAGATTACAATCTATTTATCTATACAGATTATATGTATACATATATATCTGTAATATATTACTATCTATTTATCTATAGGCAGTATGTACATGCAATCTTACTTCTGATTTTAAAAGAAACCTAATCTTGTAAAAATAGAACAGTGAACAGTGAGACAGAAGACAATGATGGAAATATTCTCCTGTAACTGTAAGAGCCAGCCAGGTCATGATCAAGATGACTAAGAACCTCAGGGGTGTGTGACTCAGTGGGCTAATGCAAGAGTAGTAGCTTCATGACATGCATCTTAGTCATCTTCATAATGAATTCATTGTTTTGGAAAAGGGACTCACAAATATTGTGATGCACTGATTTTATTTGATGAAAATTCAACATTTTGCTTTGACAAAGCAACATTAACCATGGCAGGGTCAATTTCATATAAATTCTTCCGGTGAGTCAGATTATCATTTGCACATATGCCCTCCCACCTAGTATCTACTAAGGTAGCTGTGAACTAAAGCCAATGCCTGTGAATGGTCATTGAGTAATGGGATTTAGTAAAAGCCCTAGGGAAACCAACATATATTGGGAAATAAATTTTAATTAGGTTTATAATCTCTTCAATCAGAACAGTGTTAGAATTTATTATCATTAGTAATTTATTGTTATTTATCCCAAGTAGCTACTCTGGGAAATCAGTATGCTATGATTTGTTTTGTGTACTTTAATTCCCCCTTGTTCCCTTTATGTCTTCCATCATAAGATTTATTACATTTATCCATAAAAACCAACAACCTCTGCCTTCCTTTGGCTAGACAGCAAACTTGGTTTCTGTCTTTCTCTGTGGAAGAAGAGAGTCCATTAATATGGTCAGAAAGAATGAGAGTTTTCAGGTAGGTTATTCCTAGCCTAACTTCACATTAACACAATGGTGCTTAAACTTTTAAAAACAGACTCCAAAATAATGTTTAAAACTTAAATTAAAAACTTTAATAATGTTTCAAATTAATATCTATCAAAGACTTTAGGCTTTGAGATTAGAAAACCATTCATGGTTGGCTAGCCAGCTATCTACTCTGCACTCCTAGTACACAATCTTCTGTAACTGTTCTACCATGAGAGCTCAGGCTCTTGGATGGCTGACAGCTAGGAATCTACTAACTTGCTGCAATGGGATCCTGGACAGTGGACTTATGTGACCTTCTCCGCATTGTTGGGCTGGGTCTCTGGAAACATCAATTTTGGTAGAACAGTTGTTCAAAACAGCTGCCTCGAGAAGTTAAAAAAAAACAACAGAGAGAGACTTTTTACTAATGAAGCAAATGTGGATTTTTAAAAAAATTCTTTCTGTTGCTTTTCTTTATTCTGTATTTTATCTGTGCTCTTTTTTTCCCCCCTTACAAATGTTCCTGTTACTACCCTACTTAAGATCCAAATTCTAGTTCAGATGTTACCCAGCAACTTCTGCTTCAGTGGTTAAAACACTACCATTATGATCAAACAACTGTAGTTACTATTAAGGCAACTATTAAGTGAACTATGCCTGCAGTCTTTTTTTTTTTAATTAATTCAAATAAACATTTATTGCACAGGTACTCTGGCAACTGTTTTAAGTGTTGGATTTCAGGCAGAATGGTCAGCACTCAATGAAAGAGCCATTCTGCATCAACTCTTATCTGTAAGGTTTCAGTCACTGTATTTAAATAACACAACTAAAGAACACAATTAAAGGCTGGCTCTTTTAACACAAAGTTAGCATAATAAATGCTAGTGATAAAATGATTAAAGAATTATACAGATAGCTTAGAATTCCAGAATGAAGGTATCTAACCTAAGTGAACTCAGGACAAATTTTCAAAAAGTATTTCTACACAGAGCTCGAAGAAGAGTAGAGCCTATCAGCTACAAGAGGTCCTACTAGCTTGGTAATATAAAAAGATGTGAAAACCTTAGGTAGACAAAGACAGATACCACATGATTTCACTTATATACAGAATCTAAAAAACAAATGAACAAAACAGACTCTTAAATACAGAGAACGAACTGGTGGCTGCCAGAGGGGAGGTGGGTAGGGTACAAACTTCCAGTCATAAAATAAGTAAGTCACGGAGATAAGAAGTACAGCTCTATCCTTGTACTCTTAAGAATGTTTATGAATGACTTTTTTTTTTTTTTAAAGATTTTATTTATTTATTTGACAGACAGAGATCACAAGTAGGCAGAGGGGCAAGCAGAGAGAGGCAGGCTCCCTGCTGAGCAGAAAGCCCAATGCAGGGCTCGATCCCAGGATCATGGGATCATGACCTGAGCCGAAGGCAGAGGCTTTAATCCACTGAGCCACCCAGGCACCCCTGTGAATGACTTTTAACCAATTCTAAAACTATACTTTTTTCGTATTTCTGTAAATAGACTTTATGGTCCTTAAAGATGTAAAGGCACTTATCTCCAATTGCTAAACTAATGTTTCTTAAAGTGTGATCTGGAGGTCCCAGGGAGTTTTTAAGACACTTTCAGGAGGTCCACAAAATCATAATTATTTAATACTCAGAGGTTACTTGTCTTTTTCCATGTTCATTCTCTTACAAATGTATGGCAGAATTTTCCAGAGCTTATGTAATATTAACAAATAATGGGTCTACTATTGTTTTTGAAAAATGAACAGATACTTCAACACTTTCTCAGTTTTAACTTCTAATATGGCAAATATCAATAAATATAACTCACATAAACACAAGCTTTTAAGGTCCTCAGTAATTTTTTTAAGTATATAAAAGGGTGCTAATACCAAAAAGTTTAAGAACCACCGCTCTAAACAGAATAATGCAAGAATGTCTGTATGAAGTGCCCAAAAAGTGTTTGCTACCTACCTGTTTAGACATATCCTCAAAAGATATTATTTCAGATAATCTCCATGCTGGGAATCGTCAAGTAAATTCAGTAGCCAGTGGATACACTATAGTATATTTGACCATTAACTACCTTCTCTGAAGATCCAGGGTCATTTAAAACCCATCACTTGTGATAACTGTGATAGAAAAACTATTTCACTATTTCATAGGACTTGTTTGAGTAATATTTTAAAGTATAGAAAGATCTATCTCTAGTGTAGAAAGATTTATCTTAGATACCACAAAAGGTTTCAATCACATTATTATTTTTCTGGGGTAAAGTTGTCTTACTTCAACCACAGCCAGAAGAAAAATATGTAAGACCAAAATATGACTGAAATTTGTATTTTAAATAAAACAGAAACCATGATGTGACATGTTTTCTAAAATTATGCCAGGAAAACAGTATGATACTGTTTCTACGATGAAGTACAATGTTTGGGTATAACAAGCACAAATTATAAAGGCTTGCCAAGCAGGTCTATAGAAACATAATGAAAGTCAATCCAAGTTTGCTTTCCTTTCTTGTTAATGTATTTTAAGTCATATCAGGAGACAAAGAGTTCATCTGTAAATAGTAATTAAGATAACATGTTGCTTTTTGAGGGAAGATTAGTATGCTAATTTAGAAGGCAAAATATTTCTTAGTAAATACCCAGTCTCTTATGGATTAAAGTACTCAATGGAATGGCATGTTCTAACCCTTTGGACTGCTGAACAAAAAGCTCTTGAAAGAACAACTTTAAGAGACTAAAACACTCCTATCACAGCACCTTTATCAATGGAAAAACTGCATCTTCAAGTAGTAGTGTAAACAGTAAATTGAGACACTATCTGCAAGAATATAAAATTCGTTTTGTTAGGAATGCATTATTCAGGCAGAGAGCTCTCTAAAGATTTAGGCATGCTTTGAAAATCTTTGGATGCGCTTTGGTTTTACTGAACGCTGAAGCTGAAGCTCAGGGTAATAGCAAAGCTTTTTGTTGTTTTCTGGATATAAGTGCTATCTGTGTCTAAATATCAAGATCACTAGAATGCATCTGTCAAAGCTCTTGCTAAATCTTTACCTACTAGAGCAGACACACACCATCAAGTATTAAGAGAACCCAACCCTTTGAGAAGGGTTCTCAAAAATATACAGCTGCAATCTGTGAACAGATGTTATTTTCTACTTTCAGGCATACCTTGTTTTCTTGTTTCACATGCAGATAATAACTTTTTTTAAATCAATTTGAAGGTCTGTCGCAACCCTGCATTGAGCAAGTCTACTGGTGCCATTTTCCAAGAGCATTTGCTTACTCTTTGTCTCTGTGTCCCATTTTGGGAATGTGTGCACTATTTCAAACTTTTTCATCATTATTATATTTGTTATGGTGATCAGTGATTATGACTCACTGAAAGCTCAGATGATGTTGCCGTTTTTTAAGTAATAAAGTATTTTAGAGATTTTTTTAAAAAAATGTATTTATTTGAGAGAGAGTGAGAGCATGAGCAGAAGAAGGGGCAGAGGGAGAGGGAGAAGCAGACTCCCTACTGAGCACAGAGTCCAATGTGGGGCTCGATTCCAGGACCCTGGGATTATGACCTGAGCCGAAGGCAGATGCTTAACTAACTGAGCCACCCAGGGGCCCCTAAGTAATAAAGTATTTTAAAATTAAGGTATGCACATTGTTTTTTTTTAGACAATACTTTTATATACTTAATAAACTACAATATAGTGTAAAGATAACTTTTATAGGTAAAAATCCATTTGACTTGCTTTATTGTGATATTTACTTTAAAACTGAGGTGGCTTGAAACCGAACCCTCAAGATCTCTGAAGTATGCCTGTAGTACGAAATCCATCATTCAATGACCAGCAGAGCACAAAACAGGATAAACAGTGTATGTCTTCCAGCCATGAAATACAAGGTGATGTCAATATAGCAGATTTTCAGCCAAATCTGAAGGTCTATACAGACCAATAGCTGTATCCAATCTTTTTTTTTTTTAATTTATTTATTTGTCAGAGAGAGAGGGAGAGAGAGCGAGCGAGCACAGGCAGGCAGAGGCAGAGGGAGAAGCAGGCTCCCCGCTGAGCAAGGATTCCGATGTGGGACTCGATCCCAGGACGCTGGGATCATGACCTGAGCCGAAGGCAGCCGCTTAACCAACCGAGCCACCCAGGCGTCCCCAATCTTTTTTTTTTTAATTTGAATTCCAGTTAATGTACAGTGTACAATTTAGTGATTCAACACTTACACAAAACACCTGGTGCTCATCAAGACAAGTGCACTCTTTAATCCTCATCCCCAATTTAACCCATCCTGCCCCTCCCCTTAGGTGACCATCAGTTTGTTCTCTACAGCTAAGAGTCTGTTTCTCGGTTTGCCTCTCTTTTTTCCCCCCTATGATCATTCCTTTTGTTTCTTAAATTCCACATATAAGTGAAATCAGGTGTCCAAACTTCTTTATTATGGCTATGCATACTGGTTTTGGCACAAATCACTTATTCAGTCTTTTGATTAGATTTATTCAGGCTTTGGATATAACCAATCAATCAGCACTAAGCAGTGCTAAATAGAATTCCACTTCCGAGGCTGGAAATACACAACTGTATACACTAAGCAACAAGTACGTGGCTTAGCTGAAGAAATGGTGAGAATAAACAGGACTGGGAACTAAAACTGACAGGCGTCAACTCACTATAGTTGATGGGAGGTTTGGTAACTGCAGCGATACACCCAATTATTTTTTTTTTAAGATTTTATTTATTTATTTGACAGAAACCACAAGTAGGCAGAGAGGCAGGCAGAAAGAGAGAGGAGGAAGCAGGCTCCCCGCTGAGCAGAGAGCCCGATGTGGGGCTCGATCCCAGGACCCTGGGATCATGACCCGAGCCGAAGGCAGAGGCTTTAACCCACTGAGCCACCCAGGCGCCTCTACACCCAATTATTTTATGCTCCTAGTGGCCGGTCATCACTGACAAATTATCAGTACCATGACTTCCAGAATGGACAGCAGGCATGAATATAACCCTTCCTGTGTGAGTTACGCATGTTGGCCTATATAGATTAGCACTGGACAAGCGGTGAGGAGAGCAGAGGAAAGATGAAAATAATCTAGGAGATATAATTTTTAAAAAGGCACTTGGGATATTAGAACTCTGGATTATGACATACTAGAGAACGCAGACCACTCTCTGTTAAGGTGATCAGAAATGGTCTGGTTCATTTTGAACAAGCCAGAAGCACAAGCAGTGATACCACTAACACGTCTCTCAGCTAGACTGTCTTTGGAAAGGATCAACAAAATGAAAAGTCTTTGAAAAGACTGGGTTCCTGATTGTACAAATGAGCAGTATGCATAAAAAATGTAAAGAAACTGTTGCCTGAGTGGGAAAAGGATAAGTGGTTTAAATGTTGCCAGGGGAGAATTAGAAGCACTGTGTAAAATTCCAAGTAAATAAACTATGTCACTGGAAATGGCCACTAGGATGAAAACAAAATGAATTCTTCAAGAAACATGTGACCATTAGCACCAAGCTCACCAGGGGCACTAGGGCTGAAATAAATCAACACCCACTTCTGAAATTTAGGTTGTTTCCTCCATCACCACCTTTACTCTTATTTCCTTGGAGAATTTCAAGGGTCAATGTTTCCAATTGTTCAAAATTACAATGTCTATGATGAGTATAATGCACTGGTGTTTATCCTTCTCTTCTACGGTGACATGCTCATTTCTTAAGGGAGACTTCAGTAACAGTGGAAATAGGAAACAAGCTTTTTGCCTACTGCCCATGTCCACTTTTGCCTGGGCATCACCAGGCAAAGCCCTTCTGCAGTTCTAACCTCTTAAATCCTGTTGTGTGCGAGCACTGCCCATGCTCTGTCTCGGCATTCGAAGAGAAGTTCTCAAAGGCGTATGTCTCTGCTCATCCAGGTAAGCAAGGTCCTCCAAGTGGGCAGAGCTTGTGGCTGACAAGACAGAAAAGTTTAGTCAGAATATATAAGTTCAGAACACTCTCAGTTTGTCCCTATCTCCCAAACTTGGGAATCAGAGCTTATTCCAGCATATACATTTACCAAGAGTTTGCAGAACTCATGGTCCTCGTCAGTGTCCCAAACATGTGCGGGGGGGAAAATGTCAAGAGTTGTTTTCAGCTCCTTCATCGCTATCAACTGCCTGAGTTTATGAAGAGTACTAGCAACAAGCTGGCAAACACACTTGTACCTGACAACAAAAATTATTAGTTTTTGCTTCTTTGGGGTCACAACTACCACTTGTAGAACAAGGCATAAACATCATCAGTGGAGAACCATGTTCCAAATTATATTGAGCTGTAAGAAAAACATGAAGCTCTGTTTCCGATATTTTCCCTTCATGCTAAAGAATGAAATACGAAAACATTCTGAAAACAATTTTCATGTGTGTGTATCTTTTGGAAGGATGGGCACTAGGACAACAGATAGAGAACTGCTA
This sequence comes from Mellivora capensis, assembly GCA_004024625.1. Taxonomy (NCBI): domain Eukaryota; kingdom Metazoa; phylum Chordata; class Mammalia; order Carnivora; family Mustelidae; genus Mellivora; species Mellivora capensis. The sequence continues at coordinate 349,546 of PISX010000195.1, forward strand.
AAGAGCCTTTAGGGAATTGCCAATGTCCATGAATTCCAAGAAACACTTAGTTGCCCTCCAAACATATCAGGTAATAAGGCCCCCCATTCCATGTATAAACCCTTTAACCCAGCCACAGGAGAGAGAGGGAAAATGCATGGGTATTGGCACGGTTATATATTGAGAGCTGTTGGGAACATTCACAATGAACCCAAAAGTGAGGAAATTAAGGATCAGCACTGAAGACAAAACAGTTTTTAACAAGAACACACCCAAACTTCTGTCAGAATACAACCATTTAGAGCTTATAAATTATTAATTAAACTGTTGGTCCAGTTTGTTGCTAATTATGTACGATTCTGTGCCGGGGGTTATTCAGTTCTTTGATGGCAATTATTTACCAAGAGTTTACTGTGTGCCAGGCCCTGTTCTTGAGGCCCTCCCTGGAGTGGCTGCCAGTTTACCTCTGGCGACGGTTTTGAGTGGGTGAGAGGAAGCAAAATGAGATCACTCTTGGCTACAGAGCTCTAATGAAGTACTGTCCATATCCCCAGTTGAGGTAAGACACAAACAACAATCTAAGGTGGATTATGACTAAGTGGCACAAAGAAAGTCACAAAGTGCTCTCCGAGCTGAAATGGGGGGACAGGGAAGACAGAGAAAAACAGAATAGAAGTAGAGAAAGACAGAAAAGAACAAGAGAGAACATGTTCAAGAGATATATATTCCCTTCGTCCTTCAACTACTGCAATAACCTGTTACTTGGGTCTGCTAGAAACCTAGACAAAAGGAACTTCTCCAAATTTATAGATATAGTTTCTATGGGGAAATAAAAGTCTCTTAAAGCTCGTCTTGGGAAGTAAACCAAGAAAAGGAAGTCAAATGTCACATTACACATCAGTGGGAGAGAGTCTCAGAGGAATAAGAGATAATCTTGATCTCCGCATTCTGAAATTAAAACGACGCAGAAGAGATTACTATTTAATCTTTTATTTAAAAACACTGGAGATATGACTCTTACATCATTCCCACTGGGAGAGTAACAGAGGAACAAGAGATGATCTTGATCTTTGCATTCGGAAACTAAAACTATCCAGAAAAAATAACTACAGAATTTTTCATTTAAAAACAGTGGGGACAATGACTTACACTATTCCCACTGGTACTCTAATGTGATTCCATGAATTAGTTCTTTCTTATGTTTATTAGTCTTTCTTGCTTTAATCTAAGTCTGTTTTCCTTTGTATGGTTCTTTGTCTATATGCATGTAACTACCCCCCCCCCCCAAAAAGAAAGGAGAAGAAGAAGGGAGAGGGGGAAAATAAAAGAGCCCTCAGAATTCCCATTCCCGCAAGCTGGTGCAACCGCTCTGGAAAACAGCGTGGAGGTTCCTCAAAAAGTTGAAAATAGAACTACCCTATGACCCAGCAATTGCACTACTGGGTATTTACCCTAAAGATACAAACGTAGTGATCCGAAGGGGCACGTGCACCCGAATGTTTATAGCAGCAATGTCTACAATAACCAAACTATGGAAAGAGCCTAGATG